>JAZDUA010000255.1:1652500-2181256 GCA_038098605.1 Gryllus longicercus
GTTCCTAAAATACTGTGCGAGTTCTTCCTTAAAAAGAAGTATTTATTAATGCTCGCTTTTAAGGGCAGCAACAACTTACTAACATCAGTGATGAAGTTTTTAATAATTTAATACTGTCGTATCTAGTGAAATAAATGTTACGTATGATTTTTATGTAAATTTGAAAAAAAATTAATGTGATCCAATTTTACGATATTATTATTAAACAAATAATTGAAAGTAAAAAGTTATTTCTTAGTTTGCGAAATTTTAGCCTTACAAATCAAGTAAAAGATTATGAAAAATTGTTTCATTATTTATACCCTTAAAAAACGGTAGTAGCTAACACGTTACAAAGATATATTAAATCAAATATACTAATATTTTACTGTCATATTTATATTTATGACTGACATGAAATCAATCCATCCTAAATAATTAAGTAGATATAAATAATTATATCCTCATAACTCCATATTAAGGTATATCTTCAGAAGATGGGAATTCGATTTCTGTAATAGCTATTGGTAACAATTGTTGATAATTATAATTAGCAATATTGAGGATCATGAGAAGTTGTATAATTGACGAGTGAATCAATTAAAAGTTAATCAACCAATATAGGAAGATTCTGATCTCCATTGTCAAATTTTGAAAGGTTTGTTCAGAGTGGAAAGAAACAGAAAAGGTTCTAAATAATTAATAGATTATTCTTACTTTTCTTTCCTTCATTCCAATACACGGGATTTGCTGTAAGTTGAATGTGATCAAAAATCGACAGGTGATCTAAGAGTGCAGAATCATTTTCAAAAACTGTTCTCAAAAGCGCTGTCCCGAGGTCACAATGCGACATTCCATAAGTATAACAGATACATTTTTATACAAATGTTTAAAAATATTGAGCATTTTCTAACATATGTCTTGCTCATAGGACCAATCTTACTACACTTATACATTGGAAGGACCTCCCTACATGTATTGATAGAGTTCAGGTTTAAACACATTGAAAAGAAAAGTAGATAATACACTGAAATAATACTCGTATGTACTAAATACATAATGTTTCGGATTTTTTCTGTAATGTATTAAGGTGTGTGTGTTACATTTTAATAATTCAATTTTGATTCAAAGAAAAGCACTCGACAACACATCAACTTTTAAGAATTACAGAATTAATATATAAAAACTTTGAACAAAAAAAGCATACACTGGCAGTATTTTTAGATGTAACCCAAACATTTGACAGAGTTTGGCACGAGGGTTTGATATTTAAATTACAAGAATTCGAATTACCCCTTTACTTGGTAAAAATAATAAAAAAGCTTCTTAAAAGAAAGAGTTTTTTCAGTAAGAATAAATTCAACCTACTCTACACAAAAAGAAATCACAGATGGGGTACCACAAGGCAGCCCATTATCTGCAACTTTGTTCAATATATTCACAGCAGATTTCCCAACTACTCAAAACACCACAATAGCATTATTTTCTACAATACTAACTTCTAACAAGTGTCTAGAAACAGCCACAAAAAATCTACAAGATGAACTGAACAAAGTAACACAATGGGCAGACAAATTGAAGATAAAACTAAACCCGAACAAATGTCTAGCAAAAATATTCACACTATGCCCAATAAACACTACTCTCAAACCCCTAAAACTACTTGATAAAACACTGGATTGGTTACCAAAAAAGAAACCTATTAAATATCTGGGAATATTAATGGACACCAAACTAACATGGACAAACCATATAAAAGACAAAATCACACAAGCAAATAGAAGACTTCATAAATTGTACCCATTAATTAAGAGAAAAACCGTTCTCAAAACAGAATGTACACTTGTCCTGTACAGAGCAATAATTCTTCCCATTATAATGTATGCATGCCGAATATGGTACAACACATCGGCGACTAATATTATGAAAATACAAACATTTCAAAATAAGATCCTACGTATGGCTGTAAATGCCCCCTAGTTCATTAGAAACAATCAATTTCACTCAGAATTAAAAACAGAAACTATACATCATATACTGCTCAAACGCTCACATTCCTTTTTCACATCTTTGCATAATATACCAAAAACTGACCACTACAATCTTGGTTCATCAGCAACAACATCCCGAATCAAAAACAGATTTCCATATGAAAAATATCTAATACAATTTGCTGACCCCCCTTAAATCTTTCAGAATTAGAATAAAAAATGCAAAGAATAATCAACAAACTTACTTGTAAAACACCAAACAATAATGAGGAACATGTTGGGCTGCCCTTATTTCTATTTATCTAAAGAATGACTGTATTTTTTTTATGAATGTTATCCTTGTTCAAATGTTGATTGAAAGGTATTCAGCTGTCTTATTTATTTGTATACTTGTATTTTAAGTTGTTATTATATAAAAACAATCCCTGTAAAGCAGTTATGCTGGTCTGTGGAAATAAATAAATAAACAACCTTTTGATAATTTGATCTCCATTTTACAATCACATCAAAATGATATTTGTTGGTTTGTACATTATTAAATATGACTCGATTTTAATTTGATTTATATTGCACAAAGTGTGTCTTTTCGACTTAAAGATGTGAATGTAAGAGCCAGCTTTAAAACCATTTCGTCACAATCTCATCAAAAAACCCGTAAACATTTTATTCATTCACATGATTAACACTTGCTATTTTACATCATTAAATTAGTTTCACCAATTGTTGAAATATTCCACATTTTTATTCATTCTGTTCTATGGATGTGTTCTAACATTGACAAAGACCGGTTGTGAGAACTGCAATGTTGAGAATTGATCTAGCATGAGTCAATATACCCACCACACATTGTGGTCGTGGAAATGACGTGATTAAAAGGAAATGGAAATCACTCTTCCACACACAAGGGGATTGAGTTTCATCGAGAGCAGAATATTGAATTTGATTATTCAATCCGAAATAATGCCCTATTTGTAGCAGAGGAACAAAACCACGAGAACCGCATAACAACTAAAACAAAACTTTATCAGTTTCAAGCAGGGAATTGGAATTCTCTGAGGAAGCAGATGCTGAACCACATACGATCTAGCGCACCGATTTGTGGAGGGATGCACGAGGATTCGATGATGCGGAAGAGAATGAAGACCGCAAGAGGCGTTGCAGAGCCAGTGACTGATCTCTGAAGGACGAGGCAGGGAGCCGCAGATGAACGGAGTTTCATTTTCAGTGGCACAGAAGAGTATGAGAACGCATCGAGAGGGTAGGATTAAACGTTGTTCAATCGCCTCCAATATTGACCTAAATTTACAATTTATCACTAAAATGTTTTCAAAACGAAATAATTTACTTATTAATATTGCCCGTGTACAAAAAATCACAAAATAACGAAGCCACTTCGTTGAAACAGCTATATTTTTACCATAGATTTACTGAATTGACCACTAACTACCTGACTACCATTAGCCATAAGATTTACTGAGTGTTGTTAAAAAATGACTCCTTAAAATAAATATTTTTTATACTGCTACTAGTAAAAGCTGTTAACTTTAGGGCATGCACGACGTGCTAAAAGTTAAAGTTTTAACACAAGTACTATAAATGGGCAATGCTTAAATGTTTAGATGAAACTGTGAATGTAACAAAGAAAACAAAACGTTCGACCGGTTTCGACCGGTCAGATCACCTACAAATGACTTAACACAACATGGTGCCCCATTAAGTGATTTGTTTACTGGAAATGAAATAAAAGGCAAGTCAAAAAGGCTGACTAAAGGGGAGTGTAGGACACACGTGGTAAAAGTGATTTTATTGCGCTTGGCCTGTCGACCTCTTTTCCTACTGGCAAAATAAAATGCTGCCACCTGTACCGCTCGTTCATAAATAACTATTGTCCAGATCCTAGGCTTCTGCGACCTGAGTCAGTAGCTACTGAGCTGTCCGGGAGATGCCACGGCAGATACCAACATCGCAATTCGCCCTGAGGAGGTTCGCAGAATGGCTGCGAAACTTTCGCACCTGTGCCTAGGACGCATCGTCTTCCGGGCAGCCAATCAGCTACTGACTCCGGCTGCGGAAGCCTACTCTCTCATTTGACCAACCTCTCGGAGAGGAAACATTTAAACTTGCATTTCGCCCTGAGGAAGGTCGCAGAACGGCGGCCGAAACGTTGGCACATGTGCCTAGGACGCGGCGTCTCCCAGACAGCCAAGTAGCAACTATTTACGAGTACATATGAGAACTCTTGAAAGAAGGAAGACCACCCAAAGTAACGCTTGCAGTCCCAGAGCGCGTGTTTGTCGAGCGATGGGGAAAAAAACGGTGCTCGGGAGAAACGTAATGACAGCACCGCGTCGTCATACCGGTCGCGTGCTCACACGCCGCGCAGCGCCGCTCGCGCGGAACCACACGCGAATCGCCGGCGCACGACTAACACGCACACACGCACACACGCGCGCGTACACACACACACGCACATGCACACGCGCGGTGGTGAGAGACAAGGAACGGCGGTAAAGTAGTGAGTGCTCGTGTTAGTAATGGTGACGATGAGGGTGTACACAAGGATTTATTTAATTATGCACTTGACATAAATCATCTGTTCACGGTTTCATTGAATCGGGAGCTTGAACGTCCCCGTAGTGACGTCACTCTGGCGACACATCGCTCCAGATTGGATGAAACCGCAACAGCTGATTTACGTCAAGAGCAGAACTAAATAAACCGTACTACAGGCACTCGACAACCCCGGCCACGTCAACACCGCCCACGGACACACAATCACTAGGACAGTTCCGCCGGCTGCAATCGTCTTCCTATACTAGGATTTATTTAACCGTGCATTTGACGTCAATCAGCTATTCATCCAATCGGGAGCTAGAACGTCCCCGTAATGACGTCACTGTAGTGACATTTAAGCTCTCAATTGGCTGAGAACCGCAACAGCTGATTTACTTCAAGTGCACGACTAAATAAATCGTACTATGGGTGTGTGTGGATTTGGGTGTGGACGTTGTTGTGGATGTGGGTGGAAGTGTGGATGTTGCTGTGGGTGTACGTCTTGGTGCGGATGTGTGTGTGTATATCACTTTGGGTGTAGGTATGGTGACGAATCAATCCAGAACGAGTGTTCCCACAAAGCAGCATACGCTTCTGGGAAATCAATGACTGAGACATAAGTGAAATACATCAAGAGACTCTTCCAACTCTGACAATGACAACGCACGGATTCCCCTCGGTGGGCAAAAAAGTGGAAAGGCACCCCCCCCACGGTCACAGTATGTGTGGATGTGAGCTTGGATGTCGGTGTGGGTGTGAGCTTGGCGAAGGTGTAAGTGTCGGTGTGGGTGTAAGAATGGGTATGTGAGAGTGTTTTGGATGTTGTTGGGGGTGGAGGTGTGGATGTGTATGTGAATGTGTCGGTGTGAGTGTATGTGTGGGGATGGCTTCATTGGCAAAATTTCATCATCATCGATCACCCACACTCACACTAAACGCTTGCAACATTTATTCAGGCACCTTCATTTTGTAGTTGCATTTCCTTACCTTTTCAGTTCTGGCATATTGGTTGATTGATTAATTGATTATTTCGTGTTTCTGGGCACATTAACTGCTATAGCCATTAGTCCCATAACCGTTATTATTGGTGTTAGAGGTGTCCCCCCCCGGGATAGTGAGATTTCGCGCCGACCTACATGTCGGCTTTTTCTATCCAGGTGTCTCCCTTAAAGGGGTCCGCCTTAACCAGTAACGGCACCGTCCCAGCAAGAAGAGAAAGGATAGACTACACGCGGTCCGTGTTTTTTTTAAGTACTGCTCTGGCATTCACCTGGTGGTGATGGAAAAAACCATTGAAAACTAGCAATCAAAGGACCTAGAATTCTCTTTCAGACGGGGCGGCAACAGAATATCGAGAAGCTGTCGTGAAGCTGTCTGGCACCGTTGACTCTCTCTCACTCACACACGTCAGTGGCAGTGACACCCTGTGCCACCTCAACCGCTTTCTGCCGTATCGTTAGCTGCGATACATTAGTCATAGGAGACGGGGTGTATCGATGTGTTGAACCTTGTCTACCTGCTATAAATGAAAATAAGCACCATTAATAATAGAAAGCTACAGTAGTAGAAGTTTAATATACAAAATGGTGTTGCATGAAACACATTTATGTAATTAGTAATTCGAACATTCTGAAACACTATTAGACGTCATGTCACTTGTGAAACTGTTTTTAAATACCACTCGCGCATTGTCATGCATTATTCGACATTTCCCTAATTTATAGGTAAATACGTTCCTTGTATTACCTTTGAAATATTTATCACCTATTAATTTAAACCAGAAAACACAGCGTTTATTTTCAATCGGGTTTATGAATAGCAAGGCTGACTGCCCTACAAGCGTTGCCCCAAGCGGCTTGGCACCCGAGCCGCAGCCGTCGCGCCCCGCCTCCAACCCTACCACTGGCGTGCGCTGTGTGCGGGGCGGGGAAGGCCTTCTGCGAATATTCCCGGAGCGTCGTATTTATGAAATCGAAATATCTCGGCACCCGCGCGGCCACGCAACACAAAGCGCTTTTGTGCTGGTTACGTGTCCACCCGCCGACACCACAGTCCGTGGCCGCCGCCACCGCCACCGCCACCGCCGCCATCACAGCCACCACCGCTCCACCGCCCGACCGCGAACGCCCGTGTGCCTCCGCGCTACTGCTGCCGTGGCGGTCAGTCCGGAACTGTTGGAAACGTGGGGATAGAGGCGGTGCAGGCGGAAATAGGTGTGGTTAGCAGTGGAGAGGACGGCGAGAGGTCAGGGTGGATGTGGAGGAGAAGAGGAAATTGCAATGACCACTCTGGTGGTTGTTGCGGATGTGGCAATTATGGGGACGGTTGCCGGCTTTGTACGGGATGGAATTGGAGTGGTGGAAGGAGGTGTTAGAACTGTTGGATTTTGCGGTATAGAGGTAAGGATGGTGATAGAGATGGCAGTAAAAGACGACAGTGGTGAATGCTCTGATTGTGGCTATGAAGCGTTGAATTCTCATATTTTTGGTTACGCCTGAGGAAGCTTTAATGTCATTAAAAGTATCGGAAATATTATCAAAGTGCGCCAAGCACTGTGTTGTCGGACCTGTATCTTCCTTCTTCAAACCAATATTAAATGTCAATTCCTTCGTGTTTACTTTAGTATATCTTAGTACCTTGGTAATCTTAATAACTATGATCTCCGATGTACACATGTACTGTGATACCTATTCTCTATCAGCGTCTTCAAGGCAAGTATCAATGTGGTATTGTGGCAAATGCCGGAGCCGTACCCTAGCAAACAGACCACACGCGATCTTTCTTTCTCTTCCTTGTCCTGTCCTCACCCCTTACTTACACACACGTACACTCACATCCACTACATTGCCACACACGCCGGGAGACTTGTTAGGAGCTAAACGCTTGCCCTGACAGGGGCGGCGACCCGCTGGTGGGCGATACCTTGCTGAAGGAATCCCCGTTTGCCGTCGGTAGGTCGGCGCCGGATCACACCTTTCTATTACCGGCACCTCTCAATGAAAGCACATGTACTACACTTTCGAGACTAATTACCTTGGCAGTCACCGCACCTGGAATCATCAATCAATGAAAAAGCCGAAGTGGAAGGTACAACAGGTGAAGATTTGACGGCGCAGGAAAGCCAAAGTAAAATATAGTTTAAAAGGATTTAGAGATAACATCAAAACTACCAGTAAAGTTCACCCCTAATGATGCATACTGCCTTATAGACATTTCGTACTTTAAACGATATTTTTAAGTAAACGCTTCCCTCCCTTTCGGAACTCGAAATCACTGCAGAGAAGCCGTGTGCATGTGTGCATGTGTGTGTTTGTGTGTGTGTGTGTTTCTAGAAACGGGACGCTGCAGCGTGGAGGCTTCTCTGAGGCAGCGGGCTCGTGTCACGTGCACCGGGTGTCGCCGCGTAGAGGAAATCTGGGGAGGGGGGCGGTGAGCGGCGAGGCGGGGGGAGGAGGAGGCGGGGCGGGAGCGACACCGCAACGCGCGCGGCGCAGAAGCCGACAGCGATTAAGAAGTCGCCCGGCGGACGCTCAGCGGCGCCTACGCAGCACTCGCTTAACTGCGCCGCCCCCACCGCCACCAACGCCACCCGTTGCCCCCGGCGGCCACTGGCAGCGTGCCGCCTCCGCCGCTACCGCACCTGCCACTTCCACCTACGCCGCCCACCGCGGCCTCCCTTGCCCTCGCTGTTTCTCCATCGCCTCCTTCGAGTCTGCCGCCCACTCGCGGCTCTGCCGCCCCCGCCTCATCACCCCTTACCGCGCCCGCCACTCCCTTCCCCGCCGCCCCACCTCTTCCGCAGCCTCGCCCTCTCCGTCGTCCCACCTCATCCGACCTCCCTCCTCCTCCACCCCCTCTCCACGCTTCCCTCCTTTGCCGCCCCTCCTTCTCCGCCGTCTCTTCCTCCCCCGTGCTGCCCTCTCCGCCTCCCGGCCTCCTCAGACCCACCGCTTCGTCCGCCGCCCCACTAATTTCTTCCCACCGTCTCGCTGTTCCCCACAGCCCCTTCGCCCTCAACTCTTTGCGGTCTCCGCCGCCCTGCCAGCCTGCCATTGCCACCGCCCTCAACCTTGTACCTTTGCCTTCCCGCCGACCATGCCGCCCCTCGCCCTCATCCTCATGTCGTGTCGACGCTTCGCCTCCTCCGCAGCCCAGTTCGTCCTTCCCCATCCATACCTTGCAACCCCCACCTCCGTAGCTCCACTTCTTGCCACCCACTCCGACCCCACTCTCACCACTAACATCTCCATCCCTTCCACCCCTGCCCCCCAACCTGGCCACTACGTCTCCACCCCTGTCCCCGCCACCCCCGCTGCTCTCCTGCTTACAGCTCTCTCCGCCCCCATCATTGGCCCCTCCCTCGTCGTCGTCCCTTCCCTGCTCTACCACCCACGCTCCCATCCTCCCTACGGTTTCCGCCTCTTCCCCTCCACCTTCATCGCTTATCAACCTCACCGCCACCACTGCGCCTGCAGCTCTGGCCTGCAGCTCTGAGCTACTTCTCCATAGCCACTCCCGCCTTGACCGCACACACGTTCAGTGGCCTATCTCACCATCACTTCTGCGAACTTGCCGTCACCTCCGCAGCCTCGCCTGGCCACACGACTTTGCCTCCGCTTCCACCGCCTCTTCCACTGCCGCCCCCGGCCGCGTGTGTCGAGCCGTCGCGGGCCGCGGCGGACGCGCCCGCCCGCACCCGGCCGGCGAATTTCCAACGTCGAGTGTATTTACATGTGAATTGGTAGGGAAGTTACATATAAATTTGAATTTAAAATGCCCCAGTGCAGGCAGCGCGAGAGCGGGCAGCGGCGGCGGCGGCGGCGGCGGCGAGAGAAAAAAATACGAAGCGCGGCGCGGCGCGCGCGGAGCTGCCTTTTTGCGCTTCGTGCACCCCCCCCCCCTCCCCCTGCGGTGCCACGCCCCCTCCGCCCGCGACCCGTCCGCCGCCCCCGCTTACACTAGCCGCGCGGCCGACCCCTTCCCCTGCCCCCGGGCCCCGACACCGCCTCGTCGTCTGCGACCCGGCCCGGCCCGGCCACTCCGCCTCTTTCCACGCGCCCCCGCCCCGCTCGCCTCGCCCCGGGCGTGGCCCGGCGGGGGCGTTAGGGGCGCTGCGGGCGGGCGCGGCGCGGCGACCCCACTGACACCGATTTCGTGCTCACTGCGCCTCGGCGTGATGCGCGGCGGGGGCGGGGGCGGCGCCCGAGGCGAGAGCGAGGGCGCGCCGGGGTCGGAGGGCGGCACTTCTCACAGGGGCGGCCACTCAAGGGTGAAGACAGCGGTGTCCACGGCGACAATGAAGAGGGCGCGGTTTATAAACCGGGAGAAATGTCTGAGGAGAAAAGTGATATAGAGTTCGGAGATTTGAGGTTGTGAAAATTAGCTGGAGGTACAATACAATTTGCGAGTGGATTTTGATTTTAAATGAATATGCATCAAAACTTGATAATATTTGACATTATTTTTAAAGAATTGTAATGATTCTATCTTGAGTTCTTCCAAATGTTTACGACAATTATAAGTTCTTTTAAATTTATAAACATCACACAATTCCCTAAATTAAATCGTGTGTACTATCAAATTTACAGACTAAAAGTATTGTGCTAAAAGATTCCGTAAGCCACTAAGTTGAATCGCGTGTACTATCATTTTTTTCGGAATATAATGATTACGTTAATATGAAGTTGAGGCAGCATAATATAAAATTACGAACGAAAATAATAACCATGTCTTGAAGAATCTGCCATCTTTTTCTCGACACTTATGGACGTGAAATATACGGTCCAAAAACCGTAAGCAAAATGAAACTCTAAAAATAAAACATCAACGTCCCAACCTCCAAAACAAAATGGAAACACATTGACGTTAAAGCATCTCTAGGAGTGAGATTGTACCAGAGATATGAGATATCATGATGCAATTCTAAAGCGTCTGCGGCGGGACACTATGATATTTTCGCATGATTTCGCTCCAACGTTGTCTGTATGCCGGAAACCATGCTCGGAACTCATCTCTGCAAATGGACGTTCATTTCGCTCAACCGGAGAGGCCACCGGCGGACAGAGGACCAGCAGGAGAAGTGGGTTGTGAGAGACGAGCGAGGGATGACGGGAATGAGGACGACGGAGAAAGCGCAGAATACGAGAACGTAACCGCTATGCGTTACAGTGCCTAAAGCATGGGAGATGTCTATCAGAATTATAAAAACAAGTAATAAGTTCACTCGTAAATAGGTAAGTGAAATCAATTTAATATAAGAGAATTGGGATAAAAAATTGAAAAAGCGTTTGTGGTGTCATCGGAGGGGAAAATTGCTAAAATGCCAGAATATTTAAAATCACCAATTAAGCTTTTTAACAATTTTGTGATTTCATATCTTCTTAATGCAAATTCTCTCGGAAAAAATACATAACATGGAAGACATGTGCACGTTTGCAAGCAAAACTAATCAATGATTGCTGAGTTATAGTTCATGAGCACTAAACCTAAGCTTTCCGAGTAAAGAGTGGGCAGGGACAATGTAATCTTTTAAACTGGGCAAACATAGAAAGGAAAAGGAAACAATCTCAATAGAAGAGAAAAAAGGTACTAGGCACAAGAGAGAGGGAGGAAACTGGGAATACTGAAATGATGAATACTAAGAGGGGGAATGAAAAAGTGGAAAAGGGCCAGCTTAAGGAAAGCCAAGAAGAAACACCACAAAGTAGAGAAACACACACATACTTAGCTCGTAAACTCTAGCATATGCTAGTTTCTCGTATTATTTCTGATTGATGAGTAGATTGATAATTAAATCGGGAATTATTTACTTCTAATATTTCTGTTATAATGTGCAAATCTGACCATAAATCTTTACGATATGCTACAAACGCTTATTTTGTAGAACCTTCAGTAACATATTTTATAAATAAGACGGGCATTTTTATCGCGTACACGGCTAATAATGTGCTAAGCACCAGGTTACGGATTAGGCGTTTGAATTGTTTGCGTACGGACGGACTAACAGACATGTTTTTTAAAAGGAAAGAATTACATTTTTCTGGATTAAAGTTCTTCAAAATGTGCATTACTGACTAGAGTTCTAGATCTATTTTTGCATCATTACATAACTTGCATTACGCTGCGAATAGTAAAAAAGGGATGAGAAAACAAGCCAACCAAGAAAGGTTGTGCACATCTAAAATGGTGTCAAAAAGTAAAAAAAAAAAAAAAGATGGTGAAAACAATAGCAGCGCGCGAGCGTTGCAACTTATTGGAAAAGGAAGAAGGAAATTCATATTTAATGAATGGAAGAAGTACAAGAAGCAAAGACCAAAACACATCGCAATGATAAGGAGCCCAAAAAGGCAACGAACGAAAGCAAAACGAGTAGAGTCTAAAGAACGATTTCGAATAAACAGACCGGATGGATACAGCACAGGAAGAGGCACAGAAATGCTTTAAAAATGGGACGGAGCGTAGAGAAATTTGCGTAAGAAGAGGAAGAAGCAGTCGGTATAAAGCTAGTCGCGGCGGGCGTCCGTGACGGGGGTGGGGTGGGGGGGCGGTGCGTCCCCGCAGCGCAGCGCCCGTGGCGAGCGCGTGCGGCGGTGGAGTGGTGAGGGGCGGGAGAGGAGGGGAGGGGAGGGGAAAGAGCCCGTCAGAGCGCGCGCGTGCACGGGGGCGACGCGAGATTAAACCGCAGCAATATGCGGCCACCCGCACCGGGCGCCGCCCCGCGGCCCGCGCCCCGCGCCGTCCATCGCCCATCGCCCGCGCGCAAGTATTCCGCGCGCATCGCCCGCCGGCCACGCCCCCGGCGACCGCGCCGCAATGGGCCCGCGGGGCGCGCAGGGCTGACCAGCCCTTTTACTTCTCCTGTACGCTCTCACCGGCGGAGGTGGCGCAGGGCAGCAACTGATGTCACTGCAGTGCCTGTGACCGGGAGGTCCTTGGGTTTCACTCCCAAAGGTGGCAGGATTTTCGACACTAGCTAGATAATATCGTAAAGGAAATAATCGTCCACAAAAGGTTTAATAATTTTTATTAACTATTACCCAGAGTTAACAGATCAGTAAGTATTTTCAATTTTATTTATTTCATATTATTTGTTTGTTTTTTCTAGTAAATTCACTGTATTTCGTTTTTGTGTTCAACTTGGGTTAATGTTTCATTTTCTCTTACTTGCTAGAGACCCACTGAGGATTGGAAACGTGTTTCCCGAAAGTTAACTCTGGGTAATAATTAATAAAAAATTTTAAACCTTTTGTGGACGATTATTACCTTTACCATATTATGGATTATCACAAGATATCTGCTAACACCGCGGAATTTACTAGCTAGATAGCGAGGTCGAATGCTGGCGCTGTCTGGGGGAGAGTTCTTGCATCTGTCTGATATGATCGGTAATTTTACGCGGTTTTTCCGATCAATACCAGGCGAATGCCGGAGCAGTACCCTAACAAACGGGCCACGAAACGCGCGACATATTTCCTTTCTCGCCCTCGTCCTATTCTTACCCATTTCTTACACACACACTTACACGCACTACACTACCACACATGCCGAGAGACCGGGCCGGGAGCTTAGAGCTTGTCCCGACTGGAGCGGTTCCGCGTTGGTGGGAGATATCTGGTTGGGGAAAACCCCGCTATTCGACGGTAGGTCGACGTCGCATCTCGTCATCCAGCGGGGAAAGATCACCGCCACCACTCGAGAAAAAAATACACCACTTACGGTTATGAACTTAGCATTTGACGCACCGAGAATCAATAGGTATCGATCATTCAAAAAACCCTTTTACTTCTCCTGTACTGTCTCACTGGTAGAGGGTGGATCAGAGAGATAGCTGCTGCGACTGCAGGGGCTCTAACCGGGAGGTACGAGGATTCGAGCCGCGACAGTGCGGGATGTTCGACACAAGCTAGATAACTAGGTCGACTTCATTGGCTGAATGGATCGGATTTCCATCGGCTGTGTGATGTGATCGGCAGTTTTCTGCGGTATATCCGATCAGTAAACGGAGAATGATGAAGCCGTACCCTAACGAAAGGACCCCACATTGCGTGCAATCTTTTCTTTCTATACTCCATTCTATCCTCTCCCCTCACACAGACACTACATGTACTACATCACCATACATATCAGGAGGCAAATCGGGAACTTAGAGCTTGTGTGTCCCGACTGGGCTAGTTCCCCTCTCGTGGAGGTACGTGGTGAAGAAAACGTGTAGGTCGAAGCTGGATCTCGCGTTCCAGTGGAGAAGGAATACCGCCACCTTCCATGATATAACATTCTCTACACTCTAGTATGATAACATGCACTGTACTTACTTAATTCTCTCTAACACAAAATTCATTAATCTACGCACTTTTATACACCGGAGAGCTTATTTATCTAATCAAATCCACAGAAAAGAGAGCGTAAAGGTACTGTGAGTGTAAAACTTCTGAAAAATGCAAATTTTATGTTACAGATCACTCTCGAACCTAAACTTCCTCTGAAGTATTAATAATAGTTTCTTAGAATTTTAAGAAATGCAATGTTGAATGAGGAAATGTTGGCCTGATTCGACTATATGTTATTCTTGACAATTGTATGACTGGGTCAATACGTTTGAGATCGAATAGGTCTTGTGTGACTTGATTTGAAACACCGAAACTCGTTACATGTATCCGTAATCGGTTTACTCATTAAATCAATTGAGAACGCGTGAGAAATTGAAAATACTTTTTTAATTGGTCTTTGAGGCTTTCGCTTAATTTACAGCTCTACATCCGTCATGATTGAATAATGGATTAATACATTTGGATGACATATGAATGATATTACGGGATATGTGGTTATTTGACTTTGCTCTTCACACGACAACCGCAACGATTACCAGAATTTGAACCCACAGTTTGAGTTCCGAGAAGAGTCACAAATGCTTCTACATAGTATTCCAACTCATAATGTTCTAAAATTCGTATCTCATGAAATTAAAAATGAAACTCGATGCCGTATTACGATAGCGACAGCATTGCGTGACGTTTACGACCTACATTGGCTGACGTAACCAGGCTTCAAATCGCAATAGAGCTAAAATCTTTTTACCCGAATATGTCTTCTTCACAGCAATTCTGAAGTCCACTCAGTTATTTTATCAATTTGTATTTGGTTATAATAGTAAATGTTTATTGGGTAAATATGCATAAAGCATTAAGTATGGCTTCTGAAACAGTAAGAGCTATTTTGACCCGTTACAAAAAAGCATGTTCAGAAATCCCTGGCAGTGGCAGATAATTGCCAAAAACTGCTGGCGTAGAGTTCGATCTGCAGTTCTAAGCACGTGTGCCAACAATATATAAGATAAATAAATAAAATTAGTACTATATATTAAACAATATTTTATAACCACTTCTTTAAAAACTATAGTGCATTATGAGTTTCATGTAATGTAGCCTATACGTGATATCGAAGTAAATGATAAGATGTTGCTCATTCTGTCACGACTATAAGTTTTCTGAAGGTGAATTTAAGAACATTAATTTTGGATTTAATACGTTCTCTACAAAAACAAAACAATATAAACAATTGTAATTATTCAAATATTATTGGGTGAAAAAGGTTCTTATTTCAAATTGGCAATTATCTTCAAATAATGTCATTATCAATGAACTGCAAGAGTATTGTACTCTTTGGGATTTTTAGAAATTTGCGTGGTCAGGCGAAAGAGTAGGCCTGATGGCCTGAGTCTCGTCACGGAAAAGAAGGCATTAATTAAATTGAATTGTCGTGGGGACTCAAACATTAGGACCTCCCGGTCAGGGGCACTGCAGAGTCAATGCGAGCTGGTACTGAACTAAACTCAGCCGGTCCCACTGTGGAGCATCAAGGGAGTCACGAGGCGGCTGAGGGAGTCACGAGGAAGGAGGATAGTGGTACCAGCGGCGATGGCATGAGGGAGAGGCCGGTGACGGTGATGGCGGTGTTGGCGGAGACGGCAGCTCAGGCGTTCGTGGATAGGAGCAACATCCAGCATGACAACACGTGTGGACAACGCGTGGGGACTACACCTGGGGACACCACCTGGGGACAACACCTGGTGACACCACCTGGGGACAACACCTGGGGACACTACCTGGGGACACGACCTGGGGACACCACCTGGGGACACCACCTGGGGACACCACCTGGGGACACCACCTGGGGACACCACCTGGGGACACCACCTGGGGACACCACCTGGGGACACCACCTGGGGACACCACCTGGGGACACCACCTGGGGACCACCTGGAGACACCACCTGGGGACACCACCTGGGGACACCACCTGGGGACACCACCTGGGGACACCACCTGGGGACACCACCTGGGGACACCACCTGGGGACAACACCTGGGGACAACACCTGGGGACAACACCTGGGGACAACACCTGGGGACAACACCTGGGGACAACACCTGGGGACAACATCTGGGGACAACACCTGGGGACAACACCTGGGGACAACGCCTGGGGACAACACCTGGGGACAACACCTGGGGACAACACCTGGGGACAACACCTGGGGACAACACCTGGGGACAACACCTGGGGACAACACCTGGGGACAACACGGGGGGCGGGGATCGGAAAGAACGTGCGCAGGCAATCCGAAAGAGGCACCGATGGGGGATGAGAGCAGTCAGTATTTGTAGGCCAAAAAATCTATTTAGGCGCCTAAAATAGGATTCTTAAAATCCAAAAATTTTGCGACATATTTTATTAAAACGGCAGAAACAATTGTGATAAAAATGACTCTTCAGAATAAATCGTATTATATTTCCAACTATTTTATTACAAATATTTTAGTATGAAATATTTAAGATGTGAGATATGAAAGATAAAACATAATTACTGTAAATGAAGATACAATGGTACCATGAAATGCATTTATCTCTACAGCGTCTGGAATAAAATTATTTTTCATAATTTGATTCAGAATATATAACCAAAACCTAATTATGGGAGAGAAAAATGTTTATCACTCAATATCATTTTATAAGCAAAGTGATATTTCTACTTCTGTACTTTTCTTTCGTATATGCTTTAATGTACAGTATAATTAGTTGTGAACCAATTCTGTCGTTCTCTGGTGGTTTGCAAAGAAAATGTGGAACAGTATAATCTCGCTAATCCGAACCCCGCAAATCCAAAATTTCGGATAATCTGAACAAATTTCGGGTTAGAGGAAAAATAAACACAATAAATAAAACTCCTATTTGTACTGTAAAGAAAGTATTTCATAATTATTGCACAACTGAACAACTAATTATTGAAACACAAGTCGTCGAAATGAAACTTTTATTGCACAAATAACTACGGTATGAGTACATCACATATTTATGTAGCAGTAATTTTCACTTAGAGAAACTTGCAAAATCAGTAATCTTCTTTTCCTGTAAGGAACTGAAACTGCTTGGTGATGCGATGTGATGATGCGATCGTTACGCTACGTTGCTGTTTTCTCATATCAAACGCTACGTTGCTTTGTCCGGTAATTCTATAGATGTATTAGGACATGTACAGTACATTTGTTCAAATATTCCGAACATTTCCAAATCCTAACAGACCATACCCCAAATTCGTTCTGATTATCGGGTTTTAATGTACTTAAGCGATACTTTGTTAAGAACAGAACCAAAATACCATTAAAGAAGCACGTAAAATCCTTAGAAGCGCAGAAAATATTAATTATGTGCAATTGACTGGGCGTATTTGGTATTTTCTGACTTAGAATATGAAAACATTATTTTTAGAACTATTTATGGGGATTCATTCTATAAAAATCAAGTATTGGACAAGTGTTTAACCGAAGAATAATGTGATAGAAGTGACATGCATACATGCTATTTCACATAAGATGCAGACGGCCCTTGTAACTAATGTACCTTATGTTTTGTGGCCAAAAGAACGCAGTCATGATATGAACACGAGAGAGAGAGAGAGAGAGAGGGGGGGTAGAGACGGGGAGAGAGAGAGAGGGAGTGAGAGAGAGGGGAGGGAGAGGGAGAGAGAAGAGGGGTGGGGTGTCTCATTTCGCGGACAAACCGCAGCGACGTGCAGTGCCCCTGATGGACAAATGCGATGCGACACCCACACACAAGCCCTTTCGAGAGACTCCACACGCAACTCATATGAATTGCCGCGGTCTCTTAATCTAAGGAGGTGCACCAAGTAATAATAATAATAACAACAACAACAATAATAATAATAATAATAATAATAATAATAATAATAATAATAATAATAATAATAATAATAATAATAATAATAATAATAATAATAATAATAATAATAATAATAATATTGTCTGGCGAATGGAGAAACTACCAAACAATCACGTCTCTCCACAGTATATGAGATTTTCCAGTCAGTGATATCCAGTATTCTTTTTTGGCAGTATGTATTTTCGGAAAAAAATAATAGGTAACATTTCTGAAAGGGGTTGGATTGAAAAACAGAAAAAAATACGTGTTACTTATTTTTAACCCTAAAAATCATAAAAAAGTGACAAGTCGCTAAAATAGACTGATGTTTTGTGAGACGTGGAATGACTCGTATTGCAAATGAGGCAAGCAGAATTTACATCTACTATATATCTGCGAGTGAGGTCTGGATGGATAAATTGCCGTAATACATTTTTTCGTTTAGTTAATTAAATATGCTCATTAATTACGTTGATTATCTAATTCATTAAATCGTTGATTATCTCTATGTTAATAGCACGCGTTCAATTAAAATTCCACCGTACAATTAAAATTACTCATTCACCAATCATAATTCAAAAAAGCAGCAAATCATTTAATTAAGACATTATGACACATACGTAGCAAAGATATTTCCAGTCGGCCATGAAACATGAGTAAATATATACATCACAGATTACCTATCTTCAACAACTACATGTAAGGGACGAATAAATAAAACAAAATTGGCGAAGTCAACATATGCTAACTGACTAAAAAGAATGTTTAACGTGAATAAATTAAATGTTTTTCATATAAAAAATTTGTTCTTAGAATTACAAATGTATAAAATGTAAACGCCAGACGTGTTTAGCCATCATAAAAAGTACGTTACAACAAAACGTGTGTCAGAAGTGACTAGTTGTTTTACTTGCCAATATTTATACATGTATTCTCTCTCACAAACGCCTTTACTTTTCGTGAGAAGTAATGTTCTCATGACTCTGTCAACTTGTAATATTTTATCCGCAATAATTTCAGTACCTTCGACATGCAAATATTTCTTGCAAACAAACAATGCAGGACCTACTTAAATAGATCTTTTGAGAACCAACACGGCGTCAAAGTATGCCTCAAAAAGTAAAATGGTGCTTGAATTTCTCAAAATTTAAATTATTCTTAAAGGGAAACGAAAATATATTGAAAGTGACAAGTGTATAAAGGGGTAAAATTGTACGCATGTTAAACAAGAAAACTCGCTCCTATCGTCGCTTCTTTTCTTGTTCATACCACTCATGTAATTATCCCCTCTTCGTACATTTGTTTCGTTTATTATTATTGTAGTACGCGAAATAAATAAACACTTTCTTTAACTGTTAATTGATTAGAAAGTTTAATTTTGACGTACGGTACCGGAATGCAGTCACGAACGCATAAAGTAGTGAAAGAAATAAAATAATAGGAGGACATGAATCAACATAAGTGCAATGTCACATATTTTAAATGATACCGGGAGTATAATGTACTTGGAACTGGCTCTCCACGAATTTGTACTAAAAGAATGTATGCATCTTGGACCATAAGTCTGAGATACTTACTTTAATATTCGTATCATTAAACCGTGCTTTCTCTACTAGATTTGCAAATACTTTTTGTAAATCACTGATTTTCAAAATGAAGAAATATTAAGACGTCCATAAGTAATGCAATATTGGCTGCAGAAAAAGTCACGGTAACTTGTTGATGGGGGATTCAGGAAAGAAAAAATGTTCCTCAATTATTGTCGGATGTGGAAATCTAATAAAGACAAATTATTTATTAAATCTCACACTGAATGAGCATTCTGGAGAAAGTAGGTTGACTTCAGGTTGATAGAGATTTTGGGAACTGCGTTTTTACATACGATTTTTAGTTCAAAAGAATAAAAGTAAAACGTTGAGTACGTTTGGAGTTCGCCTATTGCTCATAGTCTAACATTAAGTTTATTAAACTTGATCAATCGACGATCCATTTTGTTTCTCATCTATCTCCTAAACTATTCGTCTGATTGCAGTCTGGTTTCCACCTTTCAATTTCTCGTAATGCGTTCTATTAGTACACACAATATCAAAACGAAGGGCTTAAATTAATATTTTTCCAAATTTGTCACGTAATGGGCGGGTATTTTAAGTTGATCAATCGAGGAACCTTTTTGTTTCTCATCTATCTCCTAAACAATTTGTCTGATTGACGTCTGGTTTACACCACACAAATTCTCGTAATTTGTCACGTAATAGGGAGGTCTTTTAAACTTGATTAATCGAGGATCCTTTTTGTTTCTCGTCTATCTCATAAACTATTCGTCTGATTGAAAGCTGGTCTGCACCACTCAATTTCTCGTAAAGTGTTGTATTAATACACATAATATAAAAACGGAGAGCTTAAATTAATATTTTTCCAAATTTGTCACGTAATGAGGGAGTATTTTAAACTTGATCAATCGAGGATTATTTTTGTTTCTCGTCTATCTCATACTCTATTTGTCTGATTGAAGTCTGGTTTGCACTACTCAATTTCTCGTAAAGTGTTCTATTAGTATACAGAATATCAAAACGGAAAGCTAAAATTAATATTTTTCCAAATTTGTCACGTAATGGGGGGGATTTAATTTTGAAAGAATATTAGTTTATAAAGTTGATTGGGACTTATCAGTGACCTTACGATCATGGACACTTATAAGTGCAATGTGCTGTACGTGTTAGCGACTACGTCGTTACAACTGATCATCAAACTACTAGGTTTAGGGTTTCTTTCAGACATTTACCTGTTTATTGTGATTATCTCTTTCTTAACATAAAAATACTGGTCTATCTACGTGGCGTATGTACTATGGTTTCGTACTACAATAAACTGTTAAGTATTGTATTAATTACATTAGAAGAACAAAACGCTGTTACCATGAAATCGTAGATCAATGTCTAACATCATTACACCTTAGTTCTGACACAATGAAAAGCTATTTTTAAACAACAAAGTTTTTGTCCAATCTGTCTAGATGTAGTACGAGTATATAGAGTTTAATTGTGCACATTAAACTTTGACAGCACACTGATACCTTATGTTCGTAAAGTCAGCATATCCACTTATCACCAAAAAAAAAATATTATTCTAATTATGTTAACCTAACGTTAAGATAGTGTACCCATATTTCAGCGTTTTATATTTTGATGTTCTGGGTCGGTAGAAAAGTTTTGAATTTGGGGATAAATTAGTTCTTAATTAGATCAAAATTCTAGTAAATTTAGTTTTTTTTTTGTTTCATGCGTTTTTCTGGAGTGTGTATGGTAACTTAACGTTAAGTAGTACGCAGTAGTTAAGTAGTACGTAGTATGGTAATTTAACGTTAAGTAGTACAACTTAACGTTAAGTAACGTTAAGTAACTTAACGTTAAGTTAGCACTCACTCTTTAGCGTTGTATGTTTTAATGTTGTGCGTCGGTACAAAATTTTTAAATTTGTTTATAAATTAGTTCTTAATTAGAACAAAATTCTGGGATACTCTTTTTCAATAATTTTTGTGATAAGTGGGCATGCTAACTTTAAGGACATACATACCTTTCCATTTTTTATCCTGTAGATGTTTCTAGCATGCAATAAGGTTTACTCAGTTTTTTTTACTTAGAAAAACATGTTTCTAATAAAATTATTTTGTCATTCTTATTGCGGTCTAAAGAAAGATTTCTACCACTGCAGAACGCTTAGGGGAATTCCTAGCTTATCTCTTGTCGTAGTGTTTATTTCAATTTTGTGTAGAGTGTCTTTCACAATGATATTCTACCGTCTTGTCCCGGAGAAATTTTGGTTCGCATTAAACAGCTGGCTGGGTGACCTGAAAGTTACTGCGATCCTAGGATCCTCTGCGTTAAGGCAGGGTCCTACTACTTATCCTATCACAACACGCAAAAGCAGCAGAACGCGGGTTTAAATTCGTAGAAGTGGTGCTTTGGGTAACAGGGTCAAACAACTTAACTTTCCTTGAAGGGATGAGGCTGGCACTTGAATGTGCAGAACTAGGAACTCGCATTGTTCATCCACAAGTTCGTTTGCGTTCTATTAGACAAACATTTTTTAAACTTAAGCAGCTCTTTATTTGACATTTATGTATTACAGTGGAACTCATTGAATTCTCTTTTGTAATTTAAGGTGACCATAACGTAATCCTAAATGTTGTCAGCCTTTATCTCTAGAATAGACGTATTGGAAAGATATTTTTGTGCATTCATATGTTTTTATTTCAGGATTGATTACACTATGGAACGCGATTTTTACCTCCTGAAAGGTAGAGTGCGCAACATCCTCAATTTTATACGTAGATTACGAATATCACAATGAAATCGTCAAACCACGATACAGTTTTTATGTATACCGTTCCTTTATATCCTATCAAACCGTATTTTGCTATTAATGAAAATACATTTAAATTGCACCCGTAAGGTATATAGAGTCAACACGCATAAAATCTATTTCAAAATAATTTTTTTGTTTCGTTCATCTATACGACTTTTATGAGTTATCAACAAAAGTAGACTTCGTGTATTTTGTTACCTTCTGTATTCGAAGATGGCCGCCTTTATTCTGGCGACTGTTAGTCGCGTTCAATTACGAGTAGATCTTAGAGGTCTTAGTGAATGTTTCGAAAACAAGTCATGTACATCCTCATATTTCCTATGGCGCATCCGTCACCGAAAATAATTATTTTAGCCTCTGACGTTATCGCATGTATACAAGTATCAAACTGTTGGGTGGCAGATTCTGAGTCAGTCGCTGTCATGCGGAACTGTACCTGCAAAGCGCGTGAAGGTTGTGCCTGGTTTGCGTGTGCCCCAAATATATTTATGCTTTACAGTTCTGTGTGTTTAGTAAAGTAAAATTCGTCACATGATCTGTTGAATTGAAGTGGTTTAATAAAATGCCTATCGTCATTTCACATCGAAAGTTTGCAAATCAACCCGATAACTTCTGTTATATTTCTGTAAAATTTACACCCAAACTTCGAAGGAAAAATATATGAAATTACACAACAAGCGTATTCTTTATTCTTTGGCTGTCATGCTTGTGATAATAAACCATGGGCTGTTGTGTTGATTTGTCTCTCCCTCAGTACGAAGTTAATTTTCATCCCCCACCCTTTCTCCTCGTATGTTCGAGTTCCCGATGACGATCGCGTCGCTATTGGCCAAAGGTGATGGCGTCTTACACAAATTCTGGCCAATAAGCTCCAGCTGATTCTGGAAATTTTCCATCTTCTGTTTTTGTCGCCGCGTGTGTCTTTCTCTATCTTCTCGAAAGTAGGCCACGTCTCTGAAGGGGCTTCCCGGCTACTGAATTATTATCTTGTTCTTCCCCGATCACGGTGACAGGCGTTTCGAAAACGTTCCGGACGGGGACGCAGCGGAGCGCCTAACAACTCACCCTTCTATCCGGCCGTCGGGAGCCATAAACTGCCGAAGTGGGTCAGGGGGCTCGTGGCTGTTGCAAGAAGGGGGGGGGTGCGCGTGACGCCGTAGGTCCTTCCTCAGTAAAAAATCTTCCTTAAGTTCTAACTAATTTTATTTAATTTATTTAAATAATTCTGTACCGCTACAGTATAGAGTTTTGTTAATTTCAAATACTAAATAAGTTTATATCTTTTGAACCTTGTGTGATAGAAACTTTTTACAATAATTTTCGAAATCAGTATTTTGTCTACAAAATGTAAACGCTGACCCGTATTGTGCGTTTTACTTGTTCATACTTGTTTACTTGTTCATTGTTACACACTTGTTCATAATCATAACCACGCATTTTTACCGATCTTGTCCGGTACAAATTATGTTCATAAAAAAACCTGAATGTCTTTAATTAAAAAAGGGAACTGTTTTTTATTAATAGTTATATAACACAATCGCAGCTTATTAATTCGAACGATTGTACGTTTGCTTTGATAACTTGAACTTCTGAAATATTGAAATGAAAACTTCAATAAATGTTTTTCCAAATGGTTTTTTTTTCGAAATGCTTGACTTCGTAAATTGTACACTATTTGAGGTGTGCTCTGAACGAAAAATGATGTATCAGAATACTCCACGTCTCTCGCATTTTTTAATCTAATAATCTCCGTTTTAGTACTCATGAAAGTGATGTTAACTTTTACTACAGTTAACATTTTTAAGCGAATGAAATTTACGTACTAATCAAATTCGGTTTTGAAGCAGAAACTTTTTAGCTCTGCCACATATTCAAAATTATCGGAACGAAAAAGTATCGATTCAACCCAATCGCGCCGCGCGCTGACGAAATGGCGGCGACGCCACAGCGCGCTTGAGGCCTCGCACGTCGCGCTTCAATTAGCCCGCCAGCGACACCTGGGCGGCTGTCCCAGAAACTATTAATCAGAGCATTCGCCGGCAGGGGCGCCGGCGGCAGGCCGTGCGGCCGCCCGGGAGAAAAATTTATCCTCGGAAGGGGCGCCGCGAAGGGAAGAAAAGCCGATAAATGCGAACAACGCATCTGCCCGTGGGGGGCAGCGTCGCGTCGCGTCGCGTTGCGCTGCGCTGCCCTTGACGGCCACGCGTCCCCTCGCTTTGCTTCGCGCCCTTTAATTAAAAATCTGGGCCGCGTGTACGAGGCGCGTGGAACTCTACAGACTACGCAGTGGGCGAAAATGGAGCCAATGTGAATACTATTTATTTATTTATTTATTTATTTATTTATTTATTTATTTATTTATTTATTTATTTATTTATTTATTTATTTATTTATTTATTTATTTATTTATTTATTTATTTATTTATTTATTTATTTATTTATTTATTTATTTATTTATTTATTTATTTATTTATTTATTTATTTATTTATTTATTTATTTATTTATTTATTTATTTATTTATTTATTTATTTATTTATTTATTTATTTATTTATTTATTTATTTATTTATTTATTTATTTATTTATTTATTTATTTATTTATTTATTTATTTATTTATTTATTTATTTATTTACTTTTATTGACTGATTGGTGATTGCGGGCACGTTAACTGCTCATGTGTGCGGTCCGTGGCTCGTTTGTAAAGGTGCTGCACCGCCATTCACCTCGGAGAAACCATGGAAAACTACCAATCTGGGGAGCCGGCCGCTTGAATTCTCTTTCAGAGAGCGTCTGAATTCGACCTAGCTGACAAGTTAGTAGTGAAAATCCTGCCACGGTCACGTCTCAAACCCTAAGACTTGCCATTCACAGGCATTGCAGAGACTCAGTTGATGGCTTGAATCATTTTTGCCGGAACCCTATCACTACTAAACATGCCCCGGTAAAATATGCCTAGACTTTGCTTTGCTTAAGACCAATTTTACATGCATTAGCCGAGGATCGAATCGACCTCTCAGCGGTGGACGGTGTATACGCTGGCCGTTTTGCCATTACCTCCCCACCCTTCCCTATGACGGGAGAAGTGGTCTGGTAAGAGCGTTCTCCTTCCACCTGCACGGGTTTGTGAGAGAGTAAAATATACCATCCCCCGACTTTTATCTTGACCAAGTTTACCTCGGAGTCAGCATTACTGCTGTCTCTGCAATTATTTTGACAAGAAGGTCTTATGTTTCCTGTCTCGCCGGTTGCCGATTTTCGAGACTAGCTAGGTGTCGAGTGAACTGTGTTGAATTCAATCGATGCACGGTGGGTTATTGTGGAAAAGTTGGCCAAAATTAGATTTTTTTAGAAATTGCAAATTTCCATGAATTTCATGCAATTGTTGGAAGATAAGACATTGTGCAATGCATTTGTGTACGATCTTTCAAAATTGATGATTGTTTCACATTCAATTCAGTGGTCCACTCGCTACTTATTCATTGTTCTTGTTTTCAGTGATAGAGTTTGAAATATTGTGGATGATTCACAACAAGATGAATTTATTTTTATGTTTCTCACAGTTGATACGACCAATCTATACAATTTTATTTGCTATAGAAAAATGTTACCGACGCTTGTGATGAAAGTCAATTATTTCAATGGTAAAAAGTTACCAGGTCTTTCAAAGCAATAATTTTGCATCATTTTAAAGAACAAGGGGTTTTGTTTGCAGAAAAATAAGCCTGAGCTGCGCCGTCCAGTACCTCGTGCGTGAATCACCTGATTCTCCCCTTCTTACGTAAACTGCTATTCTCCAATACAATTTTCTGAGTTAATTTTGTTCATAATTTTCGTTCGGCTGGGAAATATGTTTTACCATCTCTTATCGGTTACAAATCTGGTCCAACTTGAGCTTAAATCTTCATCTTTTCTATCCAAATATATTTGTTACATCTGTCTTAATTCATCGAATCTTTGCATGTTGGGTTCAATCTCAGGACAATTAATTTTGTCATGTCTGAGGCGGACCACAATGACAATTGCCACTGTATTTTTTAGAAAATTACTTACGAATTTTCTAACATGCAAAATATTGAAGTAGAAGGCTGAAACATCTGAAATTTAATTTCCATCGTTACAGTAGAAGGTACGCTCCTTTTACAACAAAATACTTGGAACATATACGTTCAATCCCTATAGATACCCGGTGCAGAAAAAAATCCAGAAGGATCTTTTTACCATTTTACATCGTTTAGAGATTCTGAATTCAAATTCGATTTTTCTACAATTCAATGTCAACTGCACAACACCTATGTCAATTATTGAAATGACTTTCAATAATTGTACATTACAGTAAAGGTACACAAAGGTAAAGTAGATTCAATTGTCTCTAAAATGCTTATATTAATTTTTCTAGAATATACTCTAGGGCGCTAAAACGACTGCCCTCTAGATAAAACAGGTATTAGGCGTTCTCCCTTTTATCTCGCGGCAGTGCACTAGATTAACGCAACCTTTGGGGAAAAAATGGTTATACATTCGTAAAATTGTACATGACGCTAATTCAAGACCTATCTTTGAGAAACAGATTTCATTCAAGAAAATAATAAACAAATAATAAACAAATTTCTATCTTCAATACTGTAGTTGTAGGAAGACGCCGAAAAATATTTGAACATTTTCAATTTTTGAAAAACTAGTCATTTCTACTAAAAAGAGACCAATGCCATTCTTTTAATCCTTCCTTACGCTATCTATGAACAAGGTTTAATCAAACAATTTAGTCATTATTTAGTGCTAAAGTTGAAAATGTAACACATAGGAAGTTCCCCCCAAAATAAAAATATCCGAAAAACTTCAAACTCACAGGGCTTTGAGTTTCTTTAAATCGATCGGGAAATATCAGTTTTGGTGAAAATCGTGTGAACTGTTTAGGCGTTATCATTGATTGCAGACAGATGGACGGAGAGACAGAAAGACAGATGAACAGTCAATCGATTTTTCGATATGTAGGATCAATATAATATGGATTGTGAATATACAACGTATTAAAGGAAGTAATGTACTAAATATGGGAACACGATTTATGCACTGTTTCATCACCATGGCCCGGCAATAGAAGTTTTTCTGTCGAAAAATCGTTTTCCGATGAATGACTACATGCGAAACACTCATATCTTAGCTAATATTTTGTGTAAATCTTTTCTTCATTTTTTCATATACAAATGAACCCTGCTAATACGAACCTCGCAAATCCGAAATTTTTGATAATCCGAACAACCATAAAATAAATAAAATGCTTATTTGTAGTGTAAAGAAAGGATTTTATATTTACTGTAGAACTGAACAACTAATTATTGCAACAATTGAAACGTTTATGAAAATGAAACGTTTATTGCACTGGTAACTGTGATGTATGTGGCATATTTATGAAGTAGTAATTTTCACCGAGAACAACTTGGAAAATCGGTAATCTAATTTTGCCGCAAGTACAATTTTTCGGAAAACATTTCAAAATCCGAACAGACCACACCCTCAATTAATTAGGAATACTGAGGTTCTACTGCACTGCAATAGCTCTATATTTTTTTTAAATCAATCCCACTAATGAACGAAAAGATTTAAAACTTTCGAACTGAAAGGGTTTCTTTCGTAATTAATTGCGGTTTCTTCACCTAAACTTCTACGTAACTGACTCACCTACCGCAATCTTAATTCTCTCACGAAATAATGTCATATGAAAATGATTATTCGTAGCGTTTACCCTTCTCACTCGATACGTGCACACACACATTTGATCTTCCACACACTCGCAAATCGAAACTCAGTTGTGTAGTTAGCGCCTCATCTCCCAACCTCGAGCCGAGCGTCGAAAACCTCGCATCTACCTCCCGCAGACCGCCAATTCTGCAACGGCTGCCACCCTCTGTCCCCCCTCACCACACCCTCCCCCTGCCCCCGTTGCGTTGACGGCGGCGCGCCCCGGCCGGGACAATTTATCTCGGGGCTATTGACGCGCCCAGATGGCGCTGATGGCGACGTCCCACGACGCCGTGACAGCGCCGTCCCTGCCCCCCCCTCGCCACCCCCACCCGCCCCAACGTCGACCGCGCGGCCGCCGTTGGCGCCTTCACCGCTGCGCCGCCGACGCGCTCGGATTAATCACCCGAAATAACGCGCGCGGTCAAGCGACCTGTCGCACCGCCGCGCAGGGACGCTTTCCCCACTCGCCTACCCCACCCCACCCCCGCGCTAGGCGAGGGGCGTCTTCGTGGACGCGCCGCACGCGAGCACACCTCAACGCGAATACTTAGTAGTTGTATGAAGCGTCAAAATATGTACATAAATATGTATTGAAAACAGGAAGAGTTTGTTATAATATATAAAATATGATATAAGATGTAATATTAAAATACTAGAATTATAAATTAATTATAAAATACAGTTACAAAATACAAAAAAAAAGATTAAAAATAATACATACGTTTTAAAAATCATTGGGAGAACACAAGTTGATGCACACTGTGCACTATAGCTCGAGAAATCAAAGCATACCTCTACGCGAATACTTATTAGTTGAGACCGGAAACCTACGTAGTATGAAACGTCAAAATATGTACATAAAAACGTGATGAAAACAGTAAGAATATGTTATAAGTATGTAAAATCTGATATAATATGTAATATTAAAATACTATAATTATAAATTAATTGTAAAACACAGTTAAAAAAATACGAAATTACATTAACAATATTTTAACAAATTTTAAAAATAATACATACGTTTTAAAAATCATTGGGAGAGCACAAGCTGATGCACACTGTGCACTATAGCACAAGAAATCAAAGCACACCTGAACGCGAATACTTATTAGTAGAGCCCGGAAAAATATGTAGCATGAAACATGAAAACGTGTGAAAATGTCCATAAATATGTATTGAAAACAGTAATAATATGTTATAAATATGAAAAATTTGATATAATATTAAAATACTATAATTATAAATTAATTATAAAACACAGTTAAAAAATACGAAATTACATTAACAATATTCTAAACAAATTTTAAAATTAATACATACGTTTTAAAAGTCATTTGGAGAGCACAAGTTGATACACACTTCGCATCATACAACTTTCCTGTCAGTAATAAAAGCTTCATATTTTTTTTACCCAGGGCCGTTGTTTAGCCCCCAGACCTAGGGGAATGTAAGCAAGGTTATGTGCACCTTGAGCAAGGCTAGGAGCAACAGATGTCATAACGATATCTACGACCAGCAAACAATCACTGCAGCTTAACATGCAACATTCTCATAAAAAGTATTACCTGTTCGCCGGAGTTTCTCGGAAATTAAGGTTAAATGTCACGAAATGCGGCACCAATGATACATTTTCACCAATAATGTAGGAAAAAATACTGATTTTATTGGAAACTTTTTTTAAAAAAATGTAATAAAGTTTAAGAAAACTGATAAAATAAAATAATATTTTGTGAAAATACACAAATATATAAAGTATGTAATATGGTTCTAAGTATGTAAAAATATGTAACAAAAAAATTAAATATTGTTTTAGCAGAGCGACGATTCGCCAAGATTATAATTTTGAGAACGGTAAATAGAAAGACAAAAAAAATCAATTACATAAAAATCCGAACTCTACTTATTAGTACTCTAGGTATTTAACCGGGCTGTTCTGCCTCTTAGTACAGAAAGCGAGTCTTTGGCATTCCAATAAAACATAAATGAATGAGTTTTATTTTTGCTAAAACGGTTATAACAAAGGATGGACACAGCTGAGGCACGTGGGAAGGAATTTGAAGGGAAATATCTATGTGTGTTGAAAAATGTTATTGTTACTGAAATAAAATAAAAGTTGTTGATTTTTGTAGTAACAACGCCAGATACGACGGGCTAAGCAAATACTTTCCACTAATTATTTTTTGCTTCACTCCTAGTTATTCCAAATCCTGAAGTAACATCTTTTTATTTACAATAAGTGACTTAAAGTTTTTTTTACACATATCATGTGATAGTTAATACTTTCGGATATTGAAGTAATAACATAAGTTTGTTTCTTACTCATATGACACGTTATTGTTTGTTATTGCATCGATATGCACTGCATAACTTACCTGTATCGAGAGGATTGTGATTATCAGGGAAGAATGCAAACAACTGAATGATGCTCCATGTTCTTTTGTGCGGGGAATTATAACAGGGAATTATGAGGGGGGATTATGAGGGTGAATTATGATGGAGAATTATGAGGGGGATGATAAGGAGGAATGATGAGGAGAAATGATGAGGGGGAATGATGAAGGGGAATGATGAAGGGGAATGATGAGAGGGAATGATGAGGGGGAACGATGAAGGGGAATGATGAGGGGGATGATGAAGGGGAATGATGAGGAGTGATGAGAGGGAATGATGAGAGGAATGATGAAGGGAATTATGTGAGAAAATTATGAGAGGAAATTAGGAAAGGGAATAACGAGAGAAATATAAAAAGACAGATGGAAGATAATATCTCCTTCTTCCTTGACAAGGGTTGTGAGCCTTTGGCCCACCCAAAACTCAGAACTGCTCTGACCACCTCATTCTAGGTCTACCTATTCACATCCATAACTCCAATATAAGAGAGCTAACTTTGTCAGTCTATTTAACTTCATTCCAATTCCATGTTGGATTCATTTCTGTCGGTATTTTAATGTTATTTACCAACATCGTTCTTTAGTAATAAGCAAATCTGAATCGTTAAAATTATGTCAAAATAAATACTTGTATGTACTAAGGACGTTAACTGGTTCTAAGGATTTCCGGTGACAAAAAGGCGTCGGGCATTTTATCGCCGCTCGTTCATTAGAACCTTTAAAACGTCCTTGGTGCATGAATAACTATTTACTCTCAGAGTCCTGTGTCGCCATGCATCGAGTATTCTTAAACCTTGATTTCTTTCTTCCGTATTCCGTTGCATTTCTGCGCAGTCGACACCGCTTGTCTAGCCTCTCACAAGGCATCGCAGCTGTTATCTCCGCAACCCGGGGCTGAAGCCGGAGCGATTGTCCTCCTCAAAAATCGGCGGAGCGCGTCGGGCGCCGCGAGCTGGGCGCGCTGTCCCGGACTAATGCGGGGCGTGGCAGCGGCCCCGGCCCCTAATCTCCCGCCCCTGCAGCGGCGCCTCCGCTTCTGAGAGGTCGCCGGTGCGACGTCCGGGAGATTAGGGCGTCCGCGGACTACGGGCGCCGCGGGCAGTGGGAACGTAGGCGGCTTCGACTCGGTGGAAAGAGTTGGGTGATGAGTTACTCCGACGCACCGATTTTGCTAGCTCTGCGCAGCGCCAGTTTGAGTCACGAACTCCGAATTCGTATATTCAGCTTCGACGCGGGGGAAAGAGATGGGCGAGTTACTCCGGTGCACCGAATTTTGATCGTTTTGGGCAGCACCAATAACTGACCAACACCAGTTGCATCACGAATTCGTGACTACATATTCGTATATTAGGCTTTGGCGCTGTGGAAGGAGATGAGGGTGCTACTCCACCGCACCAATTTTTGCTCGTTCTCGGGAGCACCAGTTTGCGTCACGAACTCCGTGACCACATATTGAATTGAATTGAATTATTGCCTTATTTTACGTGACAAGACTCAGGCCATGAGATCTGGTCTTCCGTCTGACCACACAAATTTCGGATCTTCGGTCACACTTCATCCAGTCAAATTGTTCTCAAGTTTACGACTTGAGCAGGTTTATTATACAAAGGATAATTTTTTATCAAAATGCCATCTGTTTGTTTATGACGTGATGTTAAAAACCTTAACACATGGTCAAGAAACCATTACATAAAATAATATAGCAGACGTTAATATATTCATTTAATTTGCTCAGCAAATTATTATTAAGGGAGCAATATTTGAGATAAAAAATATTTCGATTTTTTAAAGCTTTTTCTATTAATATCAAGAAATAAGAGAAACTTATTTAATATTTCGCCATTTGTGAAGTTCAACAAATATAATGGCGTTAGAAATAATGTGTGCGTCGTAGGCTTAGGCCTTTGTAATCTTCCCGTGACCTCGAAGGAACAAAGGCAGCTGAGACCACTGTGAATGACCTTGAGCGCTGAGGCTTTCAGGATAGGTTTATTAAATTGTTCTCATTATATTGTTACTTCGTCTTGTCAGTGATATCTTAATTATTACTTAATCAACACGGACACTCTCATATTAAAGGTTTTCAAACTTCGATGTGTAGTCGATGTCGCATCCCTAGTTAGAGAGCGAACACGAATGAAACCATAAAATTCAATTAAGCAATTATATCGAAGATTCTCAACCGCTTTGTACGTGATTTCTCATTTTGCGATCGATTTTGCATCTTATCGCAGATTGAAGTCTTTTAGAAATATACTGCACCGACCGTCAAAAATACGATTACAAACTTTAGCATTGTTAGCATTTCACATTTTTAGCAATTGCTAAAATATATCATCCCCAGCGAAAGACAAAATTTTAATCAATTAATAATTCACGTAAATCATATAATCTTAAAAGGGAAGTTTAATCGTGAACCTTCCATTCATTCTAGCCACATAGGAAGGTACGTAGGTTTTATTTATTTACTAGAAAAATATGTCATCTGTAAATTAAAAATCCATGACAATAAAGGCCCAGAAATGTTGGCCTTCTATTGTTTTAAACTATGCACCCCTACTGCTTTGAGAGAATAGTTTGTACAACTCTTCTTGTATAGCTTGTATACAGAAAAAGTGGATGATTATTGTCTCTGTATGATCTGAATAACTTTTTCTAACATATGTACTCAGTGTACATTTTGTGGGTCCTTCATACCGAAAAAATGGCTTGACGTCCAAATATTTGTCCGTCTGCATCTGCGAACAACACTAGCGGCCAAACCACAAGCAAGGTGTTAACCAAAACTGATATTCCCCGATCGTTCTAACAAATGTCGCAAGCACTGTAGTTTGAAAACAATATTTTAATTTTTGTGCTTTCTTATCATTAAGACTCAAGAACATTTTAAAAATATTGCATTTCCGAGCCAAAGTGTTTCAAGTCATTTATTATAATGTATCTCAAAAACTCAAAAGTTTTTTTTAAGACAGTAGGCTCAAAAATGTACATTTTTTGAAACGCTCAAATGACATGTTCTCATCGGGTCGAAATTCGCCTATGATAATTTGCATTGAAGTTCAGGTTTTACTCTAAAACAATTTTCTTAAAGTGATATTTAATTCCACTATTAGAGGATCAAAAAATTGAAAAAATGTGACAAATTGTCTTTTAGGTGCCGATTGGTAGATCCTATGAATATAATGAAGCAATACCGAAAAAGTTGCGTAGACTAAAGAGAATAGAAAACTTCTTCAAGAAAGTATGTGCCTTTCTATAGCACCATTACTTTTTAAACGCTACTAAATTAGGCAGATGCTTATGTAATCCCACAATATATGGCTTCCTTAACGGTTTCTTGACACTCATCATACTCATCTCAAAAACAGTACTTCTTTCGACCTTACACTTTGATTTTGGAGGTCAAAATTCAACAGTTTCATTTTATGTTTCTAACACGATAAACTAAAAAACTAGTTTTTTGGAATCTTCTATTGCCTTTTGGGGGGGTTGGCTCGCCTGGATGCCTCCGGATTCTGGCTAAGCTCGGATCGTGCAGTTTTTCTAAGTCAGAGACGTGCTCTATCTCGATTTCTGGTAAAACAAATTTCGTTAGCATATTTATCCCTTCATACGCATGCGGGAGGAAAGGGGGATTTCGGGTGTCCATATTTCTACACGAGTTTCTTCAACTTAAATTTTCATTTATGAAGTTTGTACGCCTTTAAGATTGTGAAAATCACACGCCCAGAAATATTATAAACAGTGGTTCACGCAAGGAGCGAGCATGGAACTTCACCACCCTATTAGAAGCCACTGATTTTTATTCAATTTTTACTAACTTTCTGTACTAGCAAAAGTCATTCAATAACTTCCTACATTATAAATATTAGTTATTAGTCAACAGATAAAAATACATTTTGTATTCATCAATTAAAAATTCTTTAAAAAACATCAAGTCTGCTGGATAATAAACCTCCCCCATACCTACTTACCGACCTAAAACTCTCTGGGCGCGTCTTTGATTTTAAGCATAGTCTGCAGCTGCATTTAAGCATCTTTCTGCTGACAAACCAACTCACAAATAAAAATATCAAAAGTAAACTAATTTAAAAACCAAATATAAAAACGCAACAACTGGAGTGTTATTTTGGACCAGATGAAATCGATGTACGTTCCACTGTGCACAGCGCACGGGTGGCTATTCTTCGGAGAAGCGGGCATTCATCGGAGGCCACCCCGGCTGCCGCCCAAAGAACTCGCGGTGTCTCTCCGGCCAGGCCAGTTCCCTGACAGCGGCAGGTGGCGCCGGCCCCTCCTCACCCCGCTTCCCCGTCGCCTCGCGCAGCGCTGTTAATCCCGAGACATCACTCGCCAGCGAAATCCACTGGACGTATTAATTCCCAGTGCCTCCGGAATGAAAGCCCGGTCAGGCGGTTCGGGATCCCTGTTTTCTTGCAAACCGTACCAGACGGCGCTGCTTCCGACAAAGCGCGGGTTTGAACTGCTTTATCTAGGGGTATCTGTATGGTGGCCGTTTTGTGATCTTTCAAGAACCAGGCAATTAATCAAGTAACAGGAAAAATTAAGAATTTTCCACAAATATTAGACCTTTGTCGTTTTAAGGGTCCTTTACTCCATCTGAGAAAAACACTTTAAAAACTAATTGCATTTCTTTTTGAGAAAAAAATAAACAAATTGAATTACATTTAAGCAGAAATTACGCAAAAAACAGGTTTAAACAAAATGTTTATGACATTATTTAAACTCAATTTTTGTCTATTTAAAAATATTCTCTTTATTGAAACTTGATTGATTGATAATGGAAGGTTTCTGCGCGCTTCGACTGTTTCCATCAGTCCCATAAGGGTAGTGAACGTATTTTCCTCGGGAGGTAGCAGTGTTCTTCTCCTGCTGGAGGCTGAGAATCTGCGGCGATGTGAGTTTTTCCTCAAACGGGTATCTCCCATTAGTGGAACCCCATCCCCCCAGCCGGGACAAGTTATAAGCTCCCGACTGGTCTTCCATCATGTATAGTGTATATAAGTGTAAGTGTGAGTAAGTAAGGGGTGAGGATAAACAATGAAAGAGAAGGAAAGATAGCGCGCGGTCAGTGACTTATTTGTTAGGGCACTGCTCCGACATTCGTGTGTTGTTGATCGGAGAAGCCACGGAAAACTACCGATCAGAGCAGCCGGCCGCTAGAATTCCCCTCCATACAGCGGCTGATTTCGACCTAGCGGACAAGCTAAGTCAAAGTAATTGACAAGCGCGCTGCATCTCCCTTTTATTAATATCCTGCTCCGTCATTCGCCTGGTGTTGATTGGAGAAGCTATTGAAAAGTACCCATCAGAGCTGCTGGCCGCTACTTATTCAAGAAAACGCCAGTGTGCTGGAGCGCCAAAAAACTTAGTCGAACGGCTACTGATAGAATCGACTCACCGTAGGGACATAAACGCCAAGACCTTCTAGTCGGTGACACTACATGGAAAAGATAAGGTTTCCACTGGGATATCAAAGCTGGTGTGACTGTGGAAATATGTGTGTGTGTGTGTGTGTGTGTGTGTGGGAGAGAGTGTGTGAATAATGGTCTGTGGTGGAATGCATGTTATGAATTAACATGGGAACTGTTAGTACAGGTTGGAAAGTGAAGTACACATATAATTTTTTATAATAATTTAATTTTATAACTTCGTATGTTAACAAAAGTTTATTTGAGGCACCTATTATCTTTTACTCTTAATGAACTTTTAAATAGGTTAATTAACAAAAGTATTATTTCAAAGTCATCTGAAGTGACTATATATACATATAACTTTTAAAACATGTTTACAAATTTTTAGTTGGAAAAGAGGTGCTCTATACTTTACTCTCTAATTGCCGAAATAGGTTAATACTAATTTGGAATTTTAAATTCAACGACATTGTTGGGCAGAATTACATAGTCAGACAGTGACAGAGTTGACAGCAGTGATACCTCATCGACACATCTTTAAAATTAAAAGAAAAATCACTCAACACTGTGATACTTTTATGTGCTCATAAGTGACAAATTCTGTACAAGTACTAGGTTTTAATTGCTATCTTTCAGACTGTATCTCACACATTTTTAACACAAAATATGATAGCTTAGTTACTCGACAGCATCCTCGCGTCAGCTCTTAAGAGGGCCTACTGCCCCGAAGTAGAGCTCGCGTCAGCTTTTATATAATTCCAAAGGTCGGGCAATTGGCTATTGCAGCCGATCGTAAAACCAGCGCATCTAAGAGAAGGGAGTCAAATTGAGCCCTTTGCACTCTAGTAGGCGAGCTTGGAATTAAAATGAAAAGAGTTGGTAGATTTGGATGTCACTCATAACATGTGTTAGGAAGATAGTGTTTTCGAAAAAAACGAGTACGGAAGTATAACGTACGCAGTAATTCGGTAGCCGGGAGAAGAAGATTCCATCTACTTTTGTACAACATCGTTCCGCATGCTTCAATTGCAAAGAAATCAATGGCAAAAACGATTCGGCCTCTTCTACGAGGGTTTAGCCCCGCGGGCGCGCAGGTGCCGCTGGAGGTGCAGTCTGTGTGTGTGGGGGGGGGGAGAGGGGAGAAGACACTGAGAGAGTGGGGGCCGCAAGTTCTGGGCCGGAGCCGCTATCCGTGTCGCGGGAGTAAACTTTGTGACGCGCAACCCGGGTAAACCTTTAAATTATATTTTCGCGGTGGGAGCACGCACAGAAGCGACGCGATGGATGGAGGATGCGGGGACGAGTGGAGAAAAGGAGAAGGGAAGGAGAGGTAAGGGGATTGCAGCTATATGGGAGTCGTAATTTCCCGTCGGTTGTTTGAGGGTGGCGCGTCCTTCGAAGGGCTGGTTCATCCTTCAGGGCGAGGATCCGCCTCGCCGTCGCCAGCACTTCACAGCTTCGACCGAGGCCACGAGGTCAGGTTCACGCCAGCCTCCTACAAGGAGAACTGCAATGCAAATCCGGCCTTCGTTCCACGTACCTACTTGCTTTGTTCACTGTGAGCGGGTTGAGCCATGTGATAGTTGTCAGACAGCTACCTCTGCGTACGTACGTTTAAACCCCAGACGACCCCTGTATCTAGAAACCGTGATGAACCAAGTAAGTTTGTGCCGGTTTGGCCGAGATCGCTTAGGCAGGAGTGCCGTAGTGATCTCGGACCGAAGAATCGCGGGTTCGTGTCCCGCCTCGAGTATGATTGTATTGTGTTCGTTCTTTCACCGACTCTCATCATCATATCGTGTAATCCTCACAGGCACCATACCGTTAGACGCAATAGTGGTCGCTAATGATCTAGAAGTTGATGCGATCTTAAATAACAAAAAGAAGTAAGTTTGCAAGTTTTCTTCACGTTTTCTGGGGTATTTCGCATTTACCTGCCTCTCAATCTATTATTGTTGCATCATCGATCCAATCATGTCATCAACAATTCATTCATTCCACGCCTCTTCAAAAAAGCTTAGATGTAGAAGATCAGAATAACAATTCAATATGCCTACTGTGACCTCTGATAATCTGTACCTTAAATCAACATTCATCGTAAAGGAAATTAGCGGCGAAGAATGTGAGATTACACGCTAACGAAAGAGAAGGCACAAGTCTCAAGTGACATTGCAACACGCAGATCAATTTAACAGATTTAGTCCTAAAAAATAAATTGGTGAAATGAAAAATTGAACCATAAACCATTGCTCAACATGCGATGCATAAAAAATGCAATCATTCACAGTGAGACATAAATTACAGACAACAGAGCGGTGTGCAGGTTATATAACATTTATTTCAAAACGTTCTCTCGCTCTCGCTCTCGCTCTTGCTGTCGCTGTCGCTCTCGCTCTCGCTCTCGCTCTCGCTCTCGCTCTCGCTCTTGCTGTCGCTGTCGCTCTCGCTCTCGCTCTCGCTCTTGCTGTCGCTGTCGCTGTCGCTGACGCTGTCGCTGTCGCTGTCGCTGTCGCTCTCGCTGTCGTCTCGCTCTCGCTCTCCCGCTCGCTATAGTGGCGGCAAGTTTTCCTTTGTTCACGGCGAGTTGAAGAAAGTAAGCAGTCTTTTTCACTTTCGTTCGAGACCGTAGTCACTTGCAGACCAATTACTACTACGCCAGTGCCGTTGAATGAACCGGTAGAATATCGCAAAGTTGGACGTAAAAATAATCCTGTCAAAGGCACAACTTCACTCCTCCCTCAAAGTCGCACCATCATGTACATGAGAAATTTAGTTCAAGACGTCTCAATTTAGTGTAGAGCCAGGTGGGCGAAAATTTAAATAACGAAGTGGAGAGTTAAGAAGTGACAAATTCGGAAAATTGTACCAAAACACTGGGAACAATAATGAGATTTTACCAGGTAGCTTCGGTTAACATTCAAACATTCATTTAAGATTCCTTCTTTTTACGACATTCTTGCAGAGAAAATGGTGAACAACCTCTGCTTGCTCTAACACGGGCCACAAGCCACATCCTTACCAGTCCACCACCTGGGGACACGACTCGAACTCCGCCAATGAAGTGCATTGTTCTCCTCATGCGTTTCCTCACAGCAGTCCCTTGTCCTTGGAACAAAGTCCTTCCGTCCGCCGCCCACGCCGCGACCTTTAGGGAGGGCGAGGCGGCCAGCGTGCCCTGCGTAGGGCGCTGCGCCCTTCAGTTCCCTGGCGGCGTCGCGCCCTTCGACGCCGCTTCCAATCACGCGCCGCTTTGTCCTCGCCCTTCGCAGCGAAGCCCTTCCTTCGGAGGGAATTAGTTCGTCAATGTTATGAGATTAAAAATATAAGTTTTCGGTAACAGCGTGAGACGTATCGTATACGATGTGAACCCGAATTAGAATCTTTGCAACTGCGCGAACTCCAATGCAACCTTAGAGTTGTAGCGGAAAAAGCTACTCCGCCAGAATCAACGGGTGTAAGCACGTGAAGACGTAAAACTATAAGCTGCCAACTATATTCCCATAATGCAACATCAAGTTGATGGCGCGATCAAATATACGATAAATGTGTATGTATGTATGTGTATACATATATATATATATATATATACATATATATATACATATATATATATAGTGTGTGTGTGTGTGTGTGTGTGAGAGAGAGAGAGAGAGAGAGAGAGAGAGAAAGAAGAAGGTAGATCTAACTAACAAATGCGAATCGAATTGACATTAGCAGTCCAATACCGTGTGGCCCACCTAAGATGTTCCCTTCAGTTTTCTCCTGAGCCGTTGCAGATATTGAAATGCGGTTTTCCCTAAACCAACTATATGCAAGGAGCACATATGATCATGCATGATATTATTTTATTGCATATTTTATTGCAAAGATATTGACCCAAATTCGATTTTAAATGGAACCCTATAGATTTTTTAGCTCATAACAAGCGCGAAGAGACGAGTTCATAAATATGCATATCGTCTTATGTTACATAGCAAATTTTTCGAGAAATTAAGAGCTTTAAAGACGCACGCCGACTGCTGGTTTCCGTAATCTGAACGAGAAATTCCGGTTTTTAGTTTTAGTTCGTATTGTAAGGTGGTCACTGAATGTCGTCACTGTCACGAAAATATTCTTGATGTACAAAATGGAAAGTTTTGGTGAGAGTACGATGCATTTTATCGGTGCAGAAGTCGTGAATCGTGTTATTGATCTATTATAATTTTTCTTGGAGATCTAGGGAACAGAATTTAATGATGAGAGAAAGTTCTTGTTTCAATACTCCACGTTTTACTTCTCCGAAAGCTTGCGTGAGCTCAACAATAATTCCTGGAATTATAAAAGAAAAATTCAGATCAATACTATTTTATCGCTCATTCATAACGTGTGGTGTGATGATGACATTTATAGAAGAAAAATTCATACCTAGAAGTTTTTGTCCTCCCTGTCTTCCCTAACACAATGGTAACGATTTTAATATATTGTGACCAGGAACAACAAAGAATACACAGTTTCGTAAAAACGTGTTTTATTCCGTAATCCAAAAAAAGCAAGTCCAACAACAATAGCCAAGTTAAACCAAAATTCCGGGAGATAGTCCGTATACGTCGCGTTGTTCACCAATTCACCGTGGGGCAGTCCAAAATCCGTATGCACTTCGACGTATCACAGTATCACTCGCTTTCACTTGCTGGCGCTCGCTTATCGACTGACTGCTGCTTGCCCGAGCGGCTCTTTTATAGCCCGCTCGGGGCGAAGGTCCGCTGGCCAACCCGGTGATACGGGTGAGTTCTCGCGCGCCGATGTCTGCCCGAGCGTGACGGCGCTGCCGAGTTGTCAATCAGCGCTCTCTCTTGAGCGGTGTTGGTACCGCCCTCTGGCGGTGACTTCAAAGGTGCCTGTTCGGCCACGGCACCCTCAGCGCCCAAATGCGTTGTGTATGGCGCAAAACGCACCGAACGGGTAGTCCTCCTGGGCCGGAGCTCAGTCCTGGTCGAACAGGCGGATTCTCCGCTGCTGCTGGTGGCTGCTTCCCCCCGCGTGTCCGCTGCCGCTGCTGGTGCTCCTACGATCGTGCGCTCCTGTGGGGAATAAATTATTTCTCTCATTACTTTCCTGCGGAACTCCTCAGATGATATCCACGGCCTGGTGTCCACTTCACTCTCGTTAGCTCTAGGTCTGATCTGCCCCTGGTGCCGCGTGACCAGTCTTTCTAAAGTTCGTACTGCATAAACCCGGCTACCCCGAATCTCCTGTACCACCCCCGGCACCCACGCTGGCTCTTTTTTTAGTGACTGTATATAGACCTTGTCACCTACCTTGAATTTCGAGCTAATACCTCCAGCTCTATGTGGGTCGCTAGGGCTCAGCAGTAATAGCAGGGTTCGGGGCTGCCTGCCGTGAAGGACTTCCGCCGGGCTTCTGCCCGTCGCGCCTGGCAGGACTCTGTATGTTGCCAGGACCCTTAAAAGTGCTCGGGACTTGGGTGTCCCCGCTGCACGCGCTTTCCCCATAGCAGTTTTGAAAGTTCGGACAAACCTCTCCGCCTCTCCGTTTGACTGTGGGTGGAATGGCGGGGCACAGATGTGCTGAATGCCGTTGCTCGCACAAAATCTTGCGAACTCTTGGGACGTAAACTGAGGACCATTGTCTGAAACTAAGACAGCAGGTAAACCTTCTGTAACGAAAATTCTCTCCAACATTTCTATGGTCTGCGTAGACGTGGTGTTTCCCATCTCAACTACATAGGGGTAGTTGGACTTTGCGTCCACTACCACTAACCACATGGACCCCCAAAAGGGGCCGGCGAAGTCTATATGCACCCTCTCCCACGGCTCCGCTGGTTCTGGCCAAGGTGTTAAATCTTTGGGGGGGGGGGCACTTTGATTAAGCTGGCAAGCTTCGCATTTCTTTAACATTTGCTCAATGTCGGCGTTCATTCCAGTCCACGTACAATGCCGCCGCGCCAGTTGTTTGGTGCGTACTACCTCCCAGTGCCCCTGGTGCAGAAGTTTGAGCACCGTCTGCCTAAGGCTCCTGGGAATGACTACTTTCGTAAACTCGTCGCCCTCTAACAACAGTACCCCCGCTTTGCACGACAGCCTGTCTTTTTTGTTAAACCACCCGGCGTTGCTTCTTAATCTTCTTGTTGGCCAACCTTCTCTGACGAAGCGCCGTACCTGGTTTAGCTCCGGGTCTTTGTCTGTCTCCCTCGCTATGGTTCTTGCCTCTAACGGAAAGTCCGCTAGACTTCCCAGGTCTTCCAGGTCCAACTGGAAGCATTCTTCTTCGGAGGTGTCGAATTCTGAGTCTGGGCCGGCGGGTAATCTTGACAACGCGTCCGCGTTTGCGTGCTGCGACGTGCTCCTATAATGAATCTGGTAGTCGTAGTCTGATAGAAACAAGGCCCACCTCTGCAGCTTCTTGGCCGTGCATTCCGGGATTTTCTTCCCTGGGTGGAACAGTTGAACCAACGGTTTGTGGTCGGTGATGATGTGAAACTTGGTACCGTAAAGGAAATCGTTGAATTTTCTCACCGCAAAGATGATCGCCAATGCTTCCTTCTCGATCTGCGAGTAGTTTCTCTTGTGTTTGTTGAGAGTTTTTGATATGAAGGCGATCGGTCTCTCGACCCCTTTTTCATCCTTCTGGGATAATACTGCCCCCAGACCGTAATCTGAGGCATCTGCCGCCACTGTTGTAATCCTTCCTGGGATGAAATGGTTTAGTTTCACCGTGCGCAGTAACTCTTTTTTTAACCTGTCCCAGGCTTTGCTGCACTCCTCTGACCAAACGAATTTGACCCCCTTCTTTCTAAGTTTATTTAAAGGAGCTGCTATCGATGAGAAGTTTCTAATGAATTTGTTATAATAATTCACTTTGCCTAAAAGCGCCTGTAGCTGTTTCAAGTCTGTTGGCTGGGGCATTTGTATAATTGCTTGCACGTGCTGCTGGGTAGGGGCTACCCCGGTGCGGTCTAACACGTGCCCTAGAAAAATCACTCGTTCCTTGAAGAACTCACATTTATCCTGGTTAACTTTAAAACCGTTGTCTCGCAAAACCGTGAACAGCTTTCTCAGGTTTTGCTTGTGCTCTTCCAAATTGCGGCCCGTGACGATGATGTCATCCAGGTAGTTGCAGCAACCATCCAGGGACGAGGTGATCTGTTCCAGACAACGCTGGAAGATTGCTGCCGCTGAGTTCACCCCAAAAGGCAACCTATTGTAGCTAAACAAACCGAGCGGTGTGTTAATTACCAGCACTTCTTTGGCCGCGGGGTCCAGAGGTATCTGGAGATAAGCATCTCTGAGATCTATTTTAGAGAACCGTTGCCCACCTGACAGCTTGAAGAAAAGGTCTTCTGGCTTAGGTATCGGGTATTGTTCTATTTCCACCTGTTGATTCACAGTGCTTTTAAAATCTCCGCACAGCCTGATCTTCCCGTTAGGTTTTTTGACCAGAACTAAAGGTGTGGCCCACTGACTCACTGCTACCGGTGTTATCACACCTTCTTCCTGCAGCCGTGTCAGTTCTTCCTTCACTTTATCCCTCAGCGCCCACGGCACCGGTCTCGCTTTGTAAAAGCGCGGTCTATGGCCCTCCTTTAGTTGAATCTTCGCCTGAAAGCTCTTACACTCTCCCAGCCCGGGCGAAAACACTTCCGCGAACTCAGAAACCAAATCTTTGATGACCTGACCTTCCTCCTGGTCCGATACCTGGTTTATTTCATCTATAACTCCAAACCCCAGTCTATCGAATGAGTCCAGTCCCAGGATGTTTGTCACGTCATAACGGTCGACAACTAATACTTCTATAACTGCCTGCTTGCTCTTGTATGATGCCTGCACGCACACGCTTCCCAGCACCTTAATGGGCGTTTTCCCAAAACTGGTCAGTCTCTTTTGCACTTTTGCGTAACTGGGAGACCCTAATCGGCGGTACGTGTCTAAATTGATTAGCTTAACCGCCGCTCCCGTATCTAATAGGAACTCTACTGGTTGATTGGCTAACTTAACTCGCACCGTTAATCTTTTCTGCCCCTCTCCACTAATGACTTCACTAATCATGGCTACCTCCATCTCTTCTTCGCGTCTTCCGCTTCGTGCCGACTGCCGTTTTTGCTCACACACTTCCTGGATGTGGCCCATTTTCTTGCACCAAAAACATTGCGCTTCCCTAAACTTGCACACAGCTCTATCGTGGTACTTTCCACAGCCCCTACAGGACCTCTTTCTCCCGAAATTGTTCACACTTGTTCTTTCCCTTAAGCTGTTGCCCCACTTTGCCGACCTTGCCCCTATCTGGTTATTCTGCCTATCTTTTCTCACTTTGTCTCTTCTCTCTCGCACAGTTCTCATGCTGACACTACTACTTAAGCTGTTAACACTGTCTGAGCTACTGTCTTTCACTGAATCTTTAGTGCTAACACTACACACGCATGATCCGGCCGTGATTTGGCGGGCCGTCTCACGCGTGGTCTCGTAAGTCTTGCACAAAGTTTTTACTTCTTCTAATGAAGGATCTCCGTTCTGCAAAGCTAAAAACCTAATTTTGTCTTCCGGCGTGTGCAAGACTACCATATCCCTGACCCTGTACGATGTCTCTCCCTCTGATGGCGGGCATTTGAATTGACACTGCCGCGCCAGGCCAGCTAACTCTGTAATCCACTCACTGTGCGTCTGTCCTTCACTTTTCCTGCACTGGAAGAACTTATACCTGGCCGCCAGTACATGTGGCGTTTTGTTAAAGTATGCGTCTAATTTGTGTTTAATCTCTTCCCAACTCCACTCTGCTGAGTCTTTTTCTGGGAGTAGTTTTCCTAACAAACTAGTCACTTTGCTTCCTACGCAGCTCAGGAAAAACGCTTTTTTTGTTTTTGCGTCTCCTACCTGGTGACATAATAAATGCTGTTCGAACCTCTCCAAGTACTCCGACCACTCCTCGGAGTCGGGCTGGAAGCAGTGGAATTGGGGCGGGGGGCGTCTGTTGATTGCTTCCAACAAAATCGCCAGCTGCTGCGCATGCGCCTCTGCTTGCTGCCGCTGCGCCTCAGCTTGTTGTCGTTGCTGCTGCGCAAACGCCTCCTGTTGCAGCTGCATCTGCTGCTGCATGAGTGCTAGCATCTGCACTATTGGGTCCCGGCCTCCATCTTGCTTTTCCTCGTCGCCAGTTTTGTTGTGACCAGGAACAACAAAGAATACACAGTTTCGTAAAAACGTGTTTTATTCCGTAATCCAAAAAAGCAAGTCCAACAACAATAGCCAAGTTAAACCAAAATTCCGGGAGATAGTCCGTATACGTCGCGTTGTTCACCAATTCACCGTGGGGCAGTCCAAAATCCGTATGCACTTCGACGTATCACAGTATCACAGTATCACTCGCTTTCACTTGCTGGCGCTCGCTTATCGACTGACTGCTGCTTGCCCGAGCGGCTCTTTTATAGCCCGCTCGGGGCGAAGGTCCGCTGGCCAACCCGGTGATACGGGTGAGTTCTCGCGCGCCGATGTCTGCCCGAGCGTGACGGCGCTGCCGAGTTGTCAATCAGCGCTCTCTCTTGAGGGGTGTTGGTACCGCCCTCTGGCGGTGACTTCAAAGGTGCCTGTTCGGCCACGGCATAATACAAGTTGAAATAATGTAGTATTTAAGCAACATGCGAAGCTCAGATAGGAGCACAGGTATTTATTGAAACGAATGACCTTTGGATTGTAACCCCCATAAGTGTAATTTTCACCTTGTGTTTGTGGAATGGCGAACTACAACACTCCTCGTTAAGAGTAAAGTAAAATATTAAAAGTAACCACTTCCATCACTATAAACATGATTGATTGATTAGTAATTTCGGGCGCGTCAACTGCTAAGGTCATTAGTTCCGTACGTGTAGTGCAACGCTGGATCTTCCCCCGTTGGATGGCAAGATCCAACGCCGATCAACATTGGCTTGTGGGTTTTCAACCTAACCCCTCGCACCAGCGTGGCACCGTCCCACCCTAGACAAGATCTCAGCTCCCGACAAGAGTGGAAGTTAGTGCATGTGAGTGTCAGTGTGTGTAAATAAAGGGGGAGGAAAGGGCAAGGAAGGGGAAGAAAATATCACGCGCAGCCCCGTGGCCCGTTTGATAGGGAACTGCTCCGGCATTCTCCTGGTGTTGATTGGAGAAATCACGTAAAACTACCGATCGGAGCAGACGGCGCTAGAATTCTCTTTCAGGCGCAGGGTGATTGAATGCCACCTAGCAATCAGTGTAACTAGAGTCGAATGTCCTGCCAACTTCGGGACACGAACCGTAGGACCTCTGAGTCAAAGGCAAAGCTGTGACATCAGTTGATGTCCTGCGCCAGTTTTATAGGACTAAACATGATTAGTGCACTAGTTTTTCCACATTGGTTTGTTTTGTTATTGCTTGTGACGAAAGGCTTTTAACATTTACATTGTATCAGTGCGCCATCTCATTGTCTCTGCCTGTTGTGGCGTCTTCACCCGCTCAGATGCCGTCGTGTCACGGTCTCGCGCCCGCTAGAGCGGCCTGCGGCCTCCACCCATAAATTCCTTAATTGTGGGATTAGCACGATCGGCCGGGCGGCGAAGCGGCGTGGGCTTAACACCGCGGTTAGCTCTACTCCTCTCCCAGCCACGTTTCTCCCCGCGCCCTCCCGCGCAACGGAGTACACCTTCCCTTCCTCCTATACCTCCACACCCAGAGCAGCACTGCCCGAACTTCCGTCCCGTCCCGTCCCGCCCCGTCCCGTCCCGTCCCGTCCCGTCCCGTCCCGTCCCGTCCCGTCCCGTCCCGTCCCGTCCCGTCCCGCCCCGTCCCGTTCCTTCCCGCCCCGTCCCGCCCCGTCCCGCCCCGTCCCGCCCCGTCCCGCCCCGTCCCGCCCCGTCCCGCCCCGTCCCGCCCCGTCCCGCCCCGTCCCGCCCCGTCCCGCCCCGTCCCGCCCCGTCCCGCCCCGTCCCGTCCCGCCCCGTCCCGCCCCGTCCCGCCCCGTCCCGCCCCGTCCCGCCCCGTCCCGCCCCGTCCCGCCCCGTCCCGCCCCGTCCCGCCCCGTCCCGTCCCGCCCCGTCCCGCCCCGTCCCGCCCCGTCCCGCCCCGTCCCGCCCCGTCCCGCCCCGTCCCGCCCCGTCCCGCCCCGTCCCGCCCCGTCCCGCCCCGTCCCGCCCCGTCCCGCCCCGTCCCGCCCCGTCCCGCCCCGTCCCGCCCCGTCCCGCCCCGCCCCGTCCCGCCCCGCCCCGTCCCGCCCCGTCCCGCCCCGTCCCGCCCCGTCCCGCCCCGTCCCGCCCCGTCCCGCCCCGTCCCGCCAAACCTCAGCTGCTCTCTCTCCAACCCGTCTCTCCCCAGCAGACACCGCTGAACACCTCCGTGGCCCTCCCCGCCCCCTTCCGTGCCAGCCCGTCCCCTTCAGAGCACCGAAGCGCGCGGTCGCTGCTCGATTATCGACGGAGGCCCATCGACCGCTCGCAACTGCTGTCGCCGGCGCAGGCGGGCGCATTCCGCTCTCGAACCGGCCGGCGGCGGCGGCGGCGGCCGGGCGGTCGTCAACCTGAGGCGACACGCACGCGAGCCTCCCGGTGCGACGCGCTGCCCGTGGCTTCGGCCGATGCCTTCGCCCGCTGCAGCGAGGAGCGATTCCGGCAGATTGTGCGGTGATGCGATTGGCGCGGGGCGTAATGAAGGTACTCCCAACGCCGTTCCGAAGAGCCGGTGATTAGTTCAGTTGGGAAGTTGCTCTAGGCCCCGGGAGCTCACGGCGTGTGCGCTCCGCAGTCGAGGATTTGCAAGCCGATCGGTGAGAACTCGACGAGTGAGGCGAAGGGTTTTCGTCCTCGCGAACTTGTCCAATCGAATCAGACCTCTGCCGTGTGTACAATTAAGCAGAAAAGCTCTACTCATCAAGCTTTTGTTGTTTTCTTGATATTACCAAGCGAATGAAACGCGACAATTTTGCTCATTACAGAATTCCAACTACACAGAATACCATTGTATCGTACGATATAGCAACTTCAATTATAAGTTACTGATTAAAGCAATAGCCACTACTTGGTGAGAAAGGTATTAAAAATGCTTATGATGTTTTATGTAAGTATGTATCATACAATAATTTATTAATTGACCTAATTATTTTAAAAGTTTTTATTTTATTTATTTAAGGTTGCTTTATTTTATCAATTGATTGTTTTGCGTTTCCGGGCGCGTCAACTACTACGGTCATTACTTCCGTTAGTATTGTTCGCGCATTTAGGAGGAAATGTGATTGAATTGAATTGAATTAATGCCTTACTTTACGTGGCGAGACTCAGGCCATTAGGCCTACTCTTCCGTCTGACCACGCAAATTTCGCTACGCTCCTTTCACCAACTAGCAGAGAAAGGAGGTATTTCTTGGGCGAGACACAGGCGATTTGAATTTAGCTCAGAGGCGTCATTTAGGATTGAGGATCTTTTACATGCAAGCAAATCTACTAACATGGGACAGCTGGCTTTACTTCCCCATGTGATGGTGTTCTTCCTCCGGTGGATGGTGAGATTCGGCGCCGACCTACATTTCACTCGTGGGTATTTCCCTAATTAGGTAACTCCCAACAATGAAGAACTGCCCCAGCGGGGTGAAGCTCGAAATTCCCGACATGTGTGGTAAGTGTAGATCGTGTTAGTGTAAGGTGTGAGGATAGGAAGGAAAGATCGCGCGCGTTTCGCGGGCCGTTTGTATGGGTACTGCTCCGGCTTTCATCTGGCGTTGTTCATAGAAACCAAGAAAAACCACCGACCGCTAGAAGTATTCTCTAGAGAATGGCTGAATTCGATATATGTACCGTCGGAACTCAAACCCTAGGGCTTAGCAGTCAGTGGGACCGTAGTAGCATCAGTTGATGCCCTGAGCCACCTCTGCCGTAATACCGTTATAGTTATTAATGACATTAGACTAATATAAGCGAATCATAGGCCGTGATAAAGCTTGTAAAAATCAAGACGTCAGCCAAGATTTGCCAAGTCCGTTATTTGTGAAATTAATAGCGTGTCGTTTAATACTGTTTTAACCACACACTCGACGGTAGCATTTTTGCTGCTGTCGGCCACTAATTCAGTTCCAAATTGCTCTCTGCTTTCTTATAAGTAACTACTTGCCTAATGTGCATTTTCTGAGAGAAAAATTAATTACCCAGAACAGATATGAAAGGAACATTGTCGTCCCCGGTTGAAAACTGGACTTTTGGCTTGCAAAATTCAGGTTCTATCGGGTGAATAGTTGGTGGATGTTTGAAGGGTAGAAAATTCCCAGTGACCATTGCGTAAGCTAGTATTGGTACGACATTACAAATTTCTCGCATTTTTAGTGAGGTTTACTTTCTATTGTAATATCGAAATAAGTGTTATTTTAAACAAATTATATGGAATAAAAGATCTAATGTAATGTAATATATTATACTGAACTACCAGATGAAATCTCAAGCTTGAATATTGATGGTATATGGGCAAGTACCAAAAAGAATAAAACTTCAGCAGTTTTGAATTATTAACTTCTTCAGTAAATATTTATTCTGGACAATATTATTAAAGTTTGGTTTCTTCTGGAAGAAAAAAATAAGCTAATTTTTTGAGTCATCAAATTTTGCTTTAAAATGGTCATGATTTTATTTACAATCACATGTAAATTACTGTTTTCTAAAAGTTGTTCATGTTATTATTTAAAACTCTAACTTTGAAGACCAGATTGTATTACGAAAAATAAATCTTCAATACTGGGAGGATGACGAGGAAACTTTCCCACGTTTTGCAGTTTTCGATAATTAAATGGTGACAATGGACCGGCATTGTTTTGTATGCTCTATTCGAGTACAAAATTCAAAAAAGGTTCCTTCTCCAGGTATCTTCCCAGGGGGTATCCGCACTGTCTGGGACAAGGTCTAGGCTTCCGCTTGGTCTTCGACACGAGTAGTATAGTGCAGCGCATGTAAATATAACAGTGTGTGAGTCAGAAGTGAGGATAGGACAAGAAACAGAAAGGAAAGATAGCTCGCAGTGGTTTTCTAAAGTATTGCTTCGGCATACGCCTAGTATTTTTGGGAGAAACCACGGCAAACTATCTATCAGAGCTGCCAACCGTTAAAAATCTCCACCAAACAGCGTTTGAATTGGATTTAGATATGTTGCTAGAGACTTGTGTGTTGAACACAAGACTCGTGTGGTGAACGGCTGCGTAACACAATCAAATAGTTATCTCCCATCAAATCGAACAAAATATAAATAAAACAAATTAATAAGATAGTAACATTTGCGGAACTACGAAGCCTGTGATCAAATTACCTCTTCAGCGTTCGCACTGAACATTGCAATGCGCGTTAATATCGTCGTATTAAATCGTCGATCGATCTACGGTCGTCTGTCAATAAAGGTGGCGACCAATGTAGGATTGGTGTGGTTTCGAACACTGATTAACCTGTTAATTCAGTTGTTGTCAAACTTTTTGCTGTTGTAACTCCCTTTAGGTAAAAATTCTCTACATGCCTCTCCTCATTAAAATTGAATTGTTAATAGCAACTATTTTCACCCCTGAAAGTAAGGTATCATGTGTACTTTATTATATACTAACAGTGTACAAAATAATTAATGTAAGTGATTTGAAAAGTTGACAGTTGTAATTAATGAATTTAATTCCCATTCGATATCATTAAAACTGTAAGGAAAACTATAAAAAACAAACATATTGATAGTTCAGAAACGTAAGTTGGAGATCTATTTTTGATCCGTATTTTGTCTTGAATACTGCCAAAGCTGGAAATCTGAAATTCTGGCGCCTCCCCTCTGAGAGGGTCGCGCCTCACAGTTTGAATGACACTGTAATAGGACAAAATGCTAATGTACTGGATGCGTACTGAATTTGAGGTATTTTTGTTAATTCAATTCTGTAAACTTCTATACTACTTCGGAGAGAAGAGGAATGATTTCGAAAGGAAACTCAGCGGATGGCTAGCGTATGGTCAGCTGTGACACTGCGCGGCCACCAGCCAGAAACTACTCGCTCCCAGCTGGCTGAAAAGAGCGCAATTTGTTAGAAAAATTCATCTCCATACAAAGTGAGACAACGCGCTGTAAAACCGACTTTCAACAGGTTCATTCCCCGCTGCCCATCCTCACCGCGACCGCCCGCCGTCCCCGCCCTCGCTCCCCGCTTCCCCGCACCGCCCCCGCTCGGGCCATTGTCTCACCACCGGCTGCGCCAGACCATCTTCTTTTGTTCGAAGAAGCGGGTGCGGGCGGCGAGACGAGGTACCGCTGCCGCCTTCAGCTTAGAAGACTCAGTAGACAAACTACGCTTTTGACACAATCACATTTAATTTTACGATTTTCGAATAAGTAGGACTAGTAGGAAAACAGTATTTCCAAATCAAGAAAAGACAATGTTTTGAAATTATTTTAACCGAGCTACAATTAATTTATTTTTCATTCGCTTTAATGTGCCTTTCGGATGGCTGCTGGACAGCGTGCTAGCCTTTCTTGGTGCGATTCCGGATTCGATTCCCAGCAGGGGCAACAATTAAGCGGAATGAGGAACAATCAAGTAGGAATGTAAGTACAATAACTTTCATTCTTCAATTCAGTAAGATTTCGCTCCTTCCACTCTCTAAAAGGTGATTGTGATAAATTCATGTACAACATCGAGTATTTCAACTAGTCATGAGTAAATATTATTCCTCGAAAATTTTAAATAATAATATATTATATATATTTCTTATATATAATATAGTGAAAAATAATAAAATAAATTTCAAGAGAATTTGCTTCAAAAGTATATTTTTCATTAACACATCTTGCCATTATTTATGCCTTCGTCCCATTTATGCCTTTGTCCCTTGGACGGTGGACGCGCTCGCTAATACGCATCCATGCTTTTAACTTTCTCGCCCACTAAATACGTAGTATATATATATATATATATATATATATATATATATATATATAGTATTTTTAGTAGCAATGCAATGATTGTACGTTGCTGCTCTACATCACAAAGAAACGCAATTTCTTTGAACCCTGATGATAATTCTTCTTTCCATTTCTAGTAAATAACTTCCCTTAAAACGTAGTCAGAATTCACCTTTTTGTGGAGTTCTCGATAAAAAAAGTCACTCTTCCTGTCGTACTCTACCGGCTTTTAGGCAGGATTCTTATATTTTTATTTTTTGGGGAGCCGAGGGTCATTTACATACAAACCCAACATTTTCCAAAAATAACTCGAAATTTTTACTTAATTTTGTTCTTGAATTACAGCAAAACGATTATAAAATTGCCCATATACGATTTTAGTTGTATACTCGAAATTTTTGAAAATTTCAAAAGTAGAAACCTTTTTTGGTGATTTTGTACAACTTCAATTATAAATACGAAAATATTTAATTATGAAATCTGTTCTTCAAAAATACATTTTTAAATGAGATAATGTACAGTTCTGTAATAGTATTTTGCGCATATTTTGTGTGTAATGAAAGCGATTTTAAAACAAGGTTTTCTACAAAAGACTCCTTGTTTTTTTTTGTTTTTTTTGCCGCTTAGAGCAAGAATTTGTTGGTAACAAAAATAAATTAGGGCCGATTTTCATTTCACTCTTTTAATTTTCGAAAATCGCAAAAGTTAGTCTTCAAATAATGCGAGAAGAACGACCGGTTTAAAGTTGGCGTACTCCGTCGCATAGCGTTGCGTTCTGTTGTGCGAGTGGACAGCAGCGGCGTTGGCGGGTCTTGGGCCAGCGACCAAATTGGGCTGCCGACAGATTGTCCGCGGGTCCCTCTGAAAGGCGAAGCGGAGGCAGAGCAAAACCTCGGCGCTCTCAAGCCAGACAAGAGACAGTCGGCCCCATTGTTCCCGCGTTTCGTGCGGCGACTAATTGATTGTTTAGCGGCTCCGTAATTACAGGCTGCGTTGATTTTTCGCGTCTCCTGTCTCCTTTTGTTTGCCCGTTCCCTGGCACTGGGAGGTCCGATGAAAATGGAGGTAGAATGCATTTTGTCAGTTCTCTAAGGCGAGTAGATTGGGTCGTTTTCTTGGGAGTTCTTGTTTTTTCATGAGAGCAGTGCCAACAGGCTTGACATTTAATACATTCGTACGGTTCTTACTTGAAATAGATTTTAAAACTTTGATTTCTCCTCAAGTATTGAATTAGATGACAAAATTGAATTTGCATGGAAATCGTTTAATGTTTTTGGCATATTTTAATGTGCCACCCAATGTTAACAAGAACCAAATTTGTTGACTTTGATTTGCTTGATGCTTAGGATGGCAATTTATTCATCCTAATGACATTTGATGCATTACATAAAATTATGTAGCAAATAGATTTTTTTAAATGCTCTTTTTTGTTCTCGACATGTTTGGTGGTTGCTGGCAAGGAAAGGTACAACCTGCTTGCACACTGTTTATTTCAGAAAATAATTCTATTTGAATTATTTTTTTAACTTTTTAATTCCTATTTTCTAAGTAAATGTCTATCTACTTAATTTTGATATTGTGTTACTCCATCTGTCTGCTCAGAGTTGAATATTGTGTTCAGCCCTGGAAGTGATAGCGAGGTGATTAAAAGGAACTCAAGTTAATTACCAAATAAGATCTAAACACCACTAGTCATTTTATTATGTAAACCGAATTATGATACCAAAATTGCGGAGTAATTTCCGCGTGGTACAAGGCTTCCTCCCCCGAAGGACAGTGAATATTGTTGGGTACGGTGGAGTTCCGCGCAAAGGCTATGGTTTAGCCTGTGCATTTCGCTGCGGGCGGCTGCTGTGGCGCCGTCACGCGGCTCGAGGATGAATTATTCTTCCGGCGCCCACTTAAGGGAACCGCGATCGAAGGGATTCCGGAATTATTGACACAGGGACGCCACGCGGCGGCGGGGGGGGGGGGGGGGGTGTTTGTTCTTATGAAACCTGGAAGATCTGGCTCAGGTTGAATTACCATTCATTCGAACGCTAGATGCGCAACAGATATTTTACTAAGCCGTTCTTGTGATTTGATGGAGAGGAGCATTTAGCGAAATGTAAGATACTTCAAGTAGAATACTTGCTTTTATTTTACTACATTCATCACGCATAATCCAAGGAATCCTGTGGGGGAAAATAAAACGAATATATCTCTCCCTCTATGGCTATGTTTCTATATCTTCATTTCCATCTTATCTTCCTCTATTCTTTCTTTTTCCCCCTCTTGTACTTTTGACAGGAAGTGTTTGATTGTTTCGTTTGAGATTCTAATTAAAAGTTCGAGAAAAACTTTAAGTGTGTCTAATAGAGTGGAAAGATAAGTCTAATTTGATGTGTTACAGACCGAGTCTAAACTCTCAATACGCAAACGTAGTTTCGAGCCAAGCTTTCTTTGAAGTCTACCCCTGGCGTGAGATCTATCGAGCACGCGCTCATAGTGGACGACTCTTGTTGCGCCTGAGGAGTGGCTCCCATATTCTTCGCGAGATATCAGTTTCGGTTAATAACGCTAGGAAGGCCTTCTGCTAGGAAGAAAGTGATTTCTCGTGAGGACAGAATATCACTTCCATTTATTCTCGCCAGGCACCAGCCAAGTTATGCCCTAAATTTGACATGGCACACAGCTGACATTTATGTGGTGAAATGCTGGAGGCGCAAAAAGTTTATGCACCTTCCAAAGCACGAGAGTATCTTTATAACGGAACACACTCAAAACGAATTCATTTTGGGAGAATGTATGGTCGAATTCAAACCAGCTATGTAGCTAGACTAAATCTGCCACCATCGGGACTAGAACCCTAGGACCTTTCGGTAACCGATACTGCTTGAGAGGTCATGTTCACAATTAGCTATTGCAGCTCAAGAATGTAGCAAATTTGGAAAATATTTTGTTAATATTTTGAGAATTAAAAGTTGTACATTCAAAATAGAGTGCCCTCGGTGGCTCGTTAGTAAGCATGCTCGGTTTCCACGGCACAACGCCGAGTTCATTCTCGGTCGAAGAAAAACATTAATTGTGCGCTTTCCATGTAATGTCCCAGTATCTGTTATTACGTGACGATGAGAATGCTCACTTCTCAGGTTTAGAAGACCAGGACACAGCGTAGGGATGGCTATGTGCTAACCCATGTGTTACTCCATACATGTGTTAATCCATGACAGCAAGGCCGCTAGTAGGCTTTAGCTCGTAATGGGTTGTTGTGCTTATATTCTTACGTAGATACATCCAGAATAAAAATTATACTAATATTAAACTTGCATGTAGTATGTGTACAATAAGAAGGGCTATATAAACTACCGAATATGTTTTTGTCGATGCAGTAGAAGCCCGCTAATCCGAAATTTAGGATAATACGAACAAACTTTGGTATGGAGGAAAAATAAACAAAATAAATAGATTATTTTTGATGTAAAGAATAGATTTAATTATTACTCTAGAACTGAAAAACTAAATATTGAAACAAGTGGTCTAAATGATACTTTTATTGCACTGGTAACTACGATGTATATTACACATATTTATGTCGCAGTAATTTTCACTTAGAGGAACATTGCGAAATCGGAAATATTCTTTTGCCGTAAGGAACTGAATTTTGCTTCATGATGCGATGTGATGATCGGATCGCTACGCTACGTTGCCATTTTCTTACATCACACGCTGCGTGGAATTTTCTAGTCATCCTACCGGTGTATTTGTATATGTACGGTACATTTTTCGGATAATTCGAACATTTCCAAATCCAAATAGACTACACATCCAATTGGCTCGAAAGACCGGGGTTCTACTGTACGTTCAAAACATTTTCGATTGTTCCTGTACATTCAGTTGTAGTTCCGTAAGCATTATGTAAATTATTGGCTATCCGGGAGACGCCGCGTTGTTGGCTGAGAGGCCGACGTTCCGCCTGACATGTCGCAGGCTTCCTCAGGGCAGTGACGACCTTACTGGAATCGCGCCGCGGAAGCTTACGTGTGCATAAGGAGTATGTAGTTTAGTATTACTGTAGTTCAATAAGGAGATTGTATCCTTCTGAAGTAAACAGTAACGAGTACTTCGATGTGAAGTTTCGAATACACACAGGTGCGTCCCAACTGCAGGTGAGAGCGAAACCCGCGCGGAAGTGGCAGGTGTCCCCGCCCCACTCCGCCGCTTATCGCCCGAACGAAGGAAATTGCCATCGAAACTTCATTAAACTTCGCGCAAGTACCTTGACAAACCAATCAGCGCCTGCCCGCGCGCCTGGGCTCGCGGGAAGAGGGGGAGGGAACTGGGTGGTGGTGGTATGGAATGGGGAGCGAAGACACCGCTGTTTCGAACGGCAGCCGGCAGATGGCAGTCGGCCCAAGAGAGAAGCCGAGTCCCTAAATACAGAGAGTAGCCCAACCACCGCCATTTAATGTTCCCAGGCCGCAATCTAGAGTGGAAGAGAAATGATAACAATTGATGGCATTATGAAGATGTTGAAGGATGTCAGTGTGGCTTAGATTTGAATGATTGTGGATAGATTGGTGGTTTCCAACACGTCCAATGTCTCTCAGTTTGTATTTCCCTGACTACTGAATATAAAATGGCGGATTGCCGCCACAAAAAAATCATCCGCGGACTGGTGGAGAATTTTAGTGGTCTCCTGCTTTGATCAGTATTCTCCGATCAACACCAGGCGAATGCCGGAGCAGTAACCTATCAAAGGGGCCACTGACCGCGCGCGATCTTTCTTTTTTCTTCCTTTTCCTATCCTCACCCTTTCACTTACACATACTTTCACTTACATGCACTACAGTGCCACAGATGTCGGGAGACCAGCCGAGAGCTTGGAGCTTGTCCCGGCTGGGGTGGTGACCGCTGGTGCGAAATTTCTGAATAGGGATAAACCTTCACGATGACGTGTTGGTGCACCGCTGGTGGGAAATACCTGATTGGGGAAACCCTGTTCGCTGACTTCGGTGCCGGATCTGACCATCCTGTGGGGAAAGAACACTGCCACCTCTGCAACTGAAACAAGCACAACACTTACGGAAATAATGGTAGTTGACGAGCCCGGAAATACGAAAAATCAACAATGTATTTGTGGACCGGTGCCACCGGTAAATATACATACCATATACGGGGGTTAATGTGCAGTAAGTGGCATAGGGACTTGGTACGACTAGGCGCTGGGCACGGTGAGAGGTGGGACCGAGTCCATACAATTCTGTGGACGGACTATTTAGAACACAAGATAATTTGAAAGGGATCGTGGACGCCATTGTAGCACAGTCTAACAAAACAGTCGCGACACTCCATGAATTTTCTTCATCCGCTGCGACATTAGAGCTCCAAAAGGCCAGCAGCAGTGGGTAACTAGTCTTGTATGGTCTTGTGCGTGCGAGTTTGTTTGTGAACTCTTTATGAAAATGCATTCGACGAATGGAAATATATGCACTGAAATAAACAGTAGCAACAAGACAAAAAATGTCTTTCTTCAGGTTTTCAAAAGATCAAGAGGTATGTTAACAAAAATTGCCAAAATGTTCCCAGGAATGCCAGATTTTCTTGTTAAATGTTTTGAGGAGAGAAGATAGTAATTTTAAAAATATTGGTTTGACTATTTTATTCTTAAATTTCAAAACTATAAAATATCCAAAAATAAAAGAAAAGAAAACGTAAATATTAACTTATTGTCACAGGTTGCTGAATATTGATCTGTAAAATATACATAAACGTATTGATTTGTTGATATTAAATCATTCAATATAAAACAAGCAACATGTCTCAATTTATTTCACTCTGTTCATCTGTATAAAAGATTTGAAGTAAATTTTACGCTTTACCTGTTGTGAGCTATGAAATGTCAGCAGACGACCTCTAGCGCACCGCCGGCGCTAGTAATGCTCCTGCTGTCAAACGCACCAATTTCACGAAAGTGTCGCGACTGTGTTTGTCGTGAAAAATTTGTGCACGAGCTTCAAATCTGACCCTATAATTGTTCTCGTTTTCATCATTATCTTTGTTGAATGAGTGTAACAGAAATATAAATATAAAATAAAAAACAAAACATTAGCTTTGTAAGGATTGTGTTTACATACATGTTTTCTATGCCTTATGCGATTTTCTTTAACAATTTAGATACGCTTCTTTTTCCACGAAAGGTTTTCAACATTTACAATTAATTAGTGTTTAAAAAACATCATAGATCTTCCTCCTGTAATCTTTCGTTCTGAAGAGTCAAACTGTACGAATGTGTACACTGAATTTCAACTTGAAACACTGAAATGGTTCGTGCACTTAATATATTCCTGACAACTCTTAATCGTATTATATCACCTACAGAGTATTTTCATAGAGTTAAAAAATACATGCAATGAAAACAACATATCGTTGTTATAAACAATTAACTCGCTCCTATCACAGTCGCAACGATATCTAAGAGGTGCGCACGTTTCCACTACAATGGCGACCTTCAAATTATTCCGCGACAGAAGCACTCTCAGAGAGCCTAGTTTAACTCGCAAGTGGTAACACTGGTCTCCCGACCTACCACTGTTTCTTTTTGTTAATTTGGCTCTACTGGTTACGTTGCAAATGCGAATATCAAGCTAAGCATCATTCGAGAATCCCTCTTTGATGTGACAACATCGTTCTCTAATTTTTCTCACTCAATGTTGTAAATTTTCCAAGAAGGCCTCGGTGATCTGAATTTCTGTAAACGTAAGTATATTTTACGTACTAACTTTGAGATGTTATTTTCCGGAATAAGGCGTTGTGCGTGTTTTAAATAATATTTTGTTGTATTAACAACAACCAAGATTATGTTATATTCATTTGATTTTTTATAATTCAGTTTAAAATGTCGAAAGAGAACAAGTCAATAAAAGTGTCTTGCTAAAGTCAGCCATTGATTCAGAACTGTTCGAAGAAGTTACGCAATGTATGTATGAAAAAATTGTGATTACTATGTGTTGTGACCAGTTATGTGCAATGACTAAAGTACAATATTGATTAACAAAAAAATCTAAAAGAAATATATGAAATAATTTCACACTAGTTTCAAATGTTACTGTAACAACTCTCTTTTTAAATATTAATTAGAATGTTAGAAAATATATTATTAAAATTTTAATTCAATTATAATATGTATTAATATTTTGCAACTTCGAGCATCGAGCTAAGAAGTATTCGAGAATTTCTTTTTGATGTGACAACATCATGAGGCATTGAATAAAAACATTGAATAGTGCGCAAATAACACGAAAACAATCACAGGGTCTGAGAGGCCAGTGTTACCTATAACGTAATAAACTTTGGGTTACCGCCATTGCAAAGTCTTTGGGTGGGCCCGAGATGGCGGGGAAAGTGGGAGCGTGTGGGGGGGGGGAGGCAAGCGGGCGGCTCCTTATCTCCGTCACAACGGGACTTTGGACGCCCGAGGGCGCAGAGGCGGCGCGGAGGACGTATCTGTCGCCCCGCCCTTGTGGCAGCCCTCGACGGCGAGATTGAACTGACAGGGGGGTCACACCTTCTGCCACGACGTATGGAGTGGCTCCATTGGATTAGGAGGCGTAAAGCACTCATACGGAAATAGGAGCGTTTTAGGGGTCGTCCTTAAATTACGTAAGGCAAATTTGGATTTTTTGAATATTTCCTCTCCCCCTCCAACGCACCCGTAACGGGCCCTCGAACCCCCCGTCAATAATTAAGTAACGCTAGCGTCAACAATACTTTCTTGCAAGGGCAAAAAGTAAAAAAAAATCTCACAGTAAAAACAATTTGTATTCATTTAGTTATGCTGTATATTAAAATTTATGATATTTGAAGTCGGAATTAGTTGTCCATGCTAACTGCAGCAAACAATAAGATTGGAGGAAAGTTGTAAGTGAAGGAAGGACGCATAGTTGTTAAAATATTTGATCCAAGGCCACGTTCAAGCAGTCGTGGATAACGTATGGGCGAGAGTCTACTGCGCCAATTTGATTGGGTTTTAGAGTAAACTGCATATCAGTTTTAGTTATTTTCTTCAAAACCTTACGAATTCAATAAAATATTGATGAAAAAATATTTCCGTTTATTGTAACAATTTACATCTAATAAATTTAATTTGTTTATGTTTTTAAAACAAATTAATTAGTAAATAATTTTAATATTTTAGTATAAGTCAAAAAAAGGGAATTAGATCAGTAAATGTTGAAAAATGTAAAAAAATTTCAATGATACATAACAATAAACTAACCATTCTTTCCCTACGTAAGATTGCCTCTAACCCCCCCCCCCTTCTTTAGCGTTACGTAATGTATGGACGACTGCTTGTGGAAATAATTGAAGTTATTTCCAAAAGCGAAGATGGAAAGATATTTTTTTATTCGGGGAAAGGGTTGTTTGTAAAGTAAAAGCTCATGTTTTAGAGTAAGATTGCAGACATAACATATTCATTGCTGATTACTAATTTTATGAATAATGTTTCTTCCATATAATTGTAGGAATTCTTTGTTTTGATTTTACCTGAAATGAGAATTAAGTGATAATATTATCATTCTTGTTGTATTTAACTTGTCACAATGCTTATTGCATAATGGGATTCGGTTAAAACAAAACAAATAAATTAAAGTTATTTTGCATTTTTTCTTCGTTATTATATTACACTGCATATGCACTGCAACACATAGTTGCTCATTTTAAAGTAAAGCAATATGCTTGGTAGTAGTGAATATTCTCTTCCAATGACAAGAATATGGTGTATAAGATATCATTTCATACTAGTCTTTAACTAGTATGAAATGAAATCTTTGTTCGATGTTGCGCCCATTTGCATGAACACATTGTCGACAAACTCACAGGAGATATTTCTTTACGAGAACTCAGTGTTAATTGTTAAGCTCAAAATACTAGGGTAGAACATGTATTAATAATAGAATGCCTTCATATTTGTGGTTGGTTGGAACGGGTTTTGTGTGAGAATAATATGTTTCAGTATAATACAAGGGAATGAGGTAGGGAGGGTAATAACAGCAGATTGAATGCTTACAATTCCTGATCACTCCATTGAGGAATTTGGTAGCGACCGCCATCCCTATAATTAATGGCAGTTTCAACGTAGTGAAATGTTAATATGCCTCGCGCTTAGCATAATGGACAATCGTCCCGGGCTGTAGTTGCCGTCTCCTGAATGAATCATTTATATAGTTCTGCTTCGATTCTAATTGGACAGAATTCCTTATCACACTGCATATGCACTGCAACATATAGTTGCTCATTTTCAAGTCAAGCTATATGATTGCTAGTAATGAATATTCTCTTCCAATGGCAAGAAAATACTGTATATGATGTTATTACTCCTTCATCAACCCTTTGTTTATAAACGATCTTCTCTACAAAACAGAACATATTTATGAAAGTGGTACTCCGGTTTCAAAATTTTAATGTTCACTACGTTTTCTTGTATGCGAGTATTTTAAGAAAACTGAGATCGTATTATATTCACGTTGAAATATTTTTTGACGTTTCATAAGATTTTTCAAATTAACTTCATTACAGTATGTCTGAAGAATGCGATTTGAATGGCTGATGATTTCATTTCTTTTATTAAGATAGTGACACTCTTTGTACTTCGACAGTTCACTAGTTTTAGAACGGTAAGAAATGTGTTAAAACGGCGACTCAAAATTATGAAGAATTTTCGAAACCTTATGTGAATGGTGAGATGTGACAGATGAAGTGTGTTGCATTATCTCCCTCACTTCATCTGCAGTCTCCCAGCGGTCACCGCGAATGATGGTATCGCCTTGCTGAATGTTGCATGAAGTGACTGCACCGACCTACCACACCGCTTTTCGTCAGCCAACGGTGTTTGCTCTTCAGCTTCGTTAGAGTGACGAACCCATCGTCAACATCCAGTGTTGCAACATTGTTCACATTTTCAGCCTTTCCTGAATGCGAATGAGCATTTCACCTTCTGTATTCAAGAATTCAATCACACAACGCAGTCTCTTACGTACATCGTTGCCTACCATTCTGCAAACGACTGCTGTGCTGCCACATGTGGAGGTAGTAAGGTACCACTGAGGTACATTGTAGAAGGAGGTTTGAGGAATAATGACAAATTCAAATTTTTCACTTAACTAATCTTATGTACGAAGAAAAAAAATACTGTTTCTGGCGCACGATTACATAACTTTTTCTTCTTAGTTTATACCTCGAAGTTAATCTAAAACAAACAACAAAATTATGAGATTCAAAAAGTCAGGCAGAATGGGATTAGAGAGGCCGATGAAATATAAGGGAGAAATTATAGAAATGGTCACGCAGTACACGTATTTAGTTATCCAATTCACAACGTCAGAGTTATTCAATTAAGCAGCTGCCATTGCCCTGACCAAAAAAAGCACGGCATTGTGTTCAGTCTGGAAAATCTTAATATCAGGAGAATATGATAGCTAGCAGACTGATAGGAAACTTTTCGATTTCGTGGTAACATCTACTGTGCTATACGCCTCGGGTATCTAGGGTCTAAAATTCACTAAACAACAGAATAAGATACAAACGAACTTCTACAAACATATTTTGGGTCTATGGAGAACAACTCCTGCGTACATGATTAAAAAGAAAACTGGCTCAACTAAGATATGATCAGAAGTAGTCAAAAGATCACTGACTTACTTGGCACAATAACTATCTAGGGCAACTTGTCGATACCTACGAATAATTTTCAATAAAATTTTATAATCAAGAAATGCATATCCAAATTCCAGTAAATACAACTGAGTGTCCGTTTTTAACGAGTTGGTGAATAGCGTGGGCTTTCATAACTTAATTACACCTCAACAAAATCCGAATGTAATCGGAAATAGTATTCAATCGATTGTCGCAACAATTGTAAGTAAAATCTTTATGGATGTTACGCGTAGAATCATGAATTCATCATGTACTACAATATATTGAGAAATTAAGGATTTGCAATCTACAGAAACAGGGAAATATATTTTTTGGCTCTTCCCACTTCCATGACTAGAGTAGTTGCTCCAATCAGGATGCCCACTGACAAAGAAATCATCAACAGTAGAAATATGTGGCACAAAGTACACTCTTTCAGAAATTCAATCTGCTCGCCGTGTAATTTGAATATTGATGAAAACGAACATATTTTATGTGATTGCTCATTTCATAAAGGGCTTAGAGGACCATACCACAATAATGTTTTATCCTTTCCCAATTATTTGAACTAATTTCTGAAAGATCTAAAACTTGGAACATTTTTATTTCATCAATTCTCACATTACGGGCATTTATTGTAAACGAATAGTTCAAGATAAGTTCACAGTAATGACTGAATCATTAATACATTAACATATCTGTAACGAGTCAAGCCTGACTGATAAAAGTCGTTTTGTATGTATTTGTATGCTATTGTATTATTTTGTTATCGTGTTACTATACTACTTGTATTTGTTGTGTATTACTGTATTGTTAGCATTTGTAATAGGATAGTCCTACAACAAATTACTAATAAAACTGAATTGAATAGAATATTTCCTGCAGTGAACCCCAGTCGCCGCCTCGTGAATCAGCCAATCGCATTAGCTCTGCCGACGCATCGCCCGCAGACGCCCCGGCAGCCGCTTGCCGCCCCTCCCCACCCCGCCCCGCCCGTCCCCGCAACCCCCGCCCCGCCCCGCCCCGCCCCGCCCGGCACCTCCCCACTCGCCCCGCCCACGCGAGCAACACGCCCTCGCCCGCGGGCGGTGCTGTTTCCGGGGCGGACGTGTGCGCCGCGGGCGAGAGCGCCCTGTCGCCCGATCGCCCCTGGGCGCCGCCCACGCCCGCGCACACCGCCCCCGCCAGGCCGCTCTCTCCCTGCAACGTATCTGCGCTCACGCTAAATGTAAACTAGTCGAAATCTCTCAAAATGACTGTCTGTACACGCTCAGTGATCTTCGACCTAAAACGTTCACGATCTTTGTATTTAAAAGGTTTTTTTATGCTATCGTCACACTGTCCACACACTGCCGCTTCTGCTCTGACTTAAGTGACTCGGGACATCAACTGATGTTATTGCAGGGTCTATCACCAGGAGGTCTTAGGGTTTGAGCCCCAGCGGCGTTGTAGGATTTTCGACGTTGTGTCGATAGCTGGGTGGAATTCAGCCGCCATCGGAGAAGAATTCTAGCGGTCTGCACGGCAAGCGGTCTGCACAGCGGTCTGCACGGCAAGCGGTCTGCACAGCGGTCTGCACGACAAGCGGTCTGCACAGCGGTCTGCACGGCAAGCGGTCTGCACAGCGGTCTGCACAGCGGTCTGCGCAGCGGTCTGCGCAGCGGTCTGCGCAGCGGTCTGCGCAGCGGTCTGCGCAGCGGTCTGCGCAGCGGTCTGCGCAGCGGTCTGCGCAGCGGTCTGCGCAGCGGTCTGCGCAGCGGTCTGCGCAGCGGTCTGCGCCGCGGTCTGCGCAGCGGTCTGCGCAGCGGTCTGCGCAGCGGTCTGCACGGCAAGCGGTCTGCACAGCGGTCTGCACAGCGGTCTGCACAGCGGTCTGCAGAGCGGTCTGCACAGCGGTCTGCACAGCGGTCTGCACAGCGGTCTGCACAGCGGTCTGCCCAGCGGTCTGCACAGCGGTCTGCACGGCTGCACTGATCAGTAGTTTCCATGGCTTTTCCAATCAACACCAATGCTGGAGCAGTAGGTACTTTATCAAAAGGACCACCGACCGCGAGCGATCTTTCCTTCTTCTGTGTCCAAATCTCACCCCCTACTTATACGCACGCTTACATTTTTAGAACCTGTTTTACATATTCAGTATCAAAGCAAGATATTTATTTTTTAATGCAATACATTTTGCAATATTAGGTGTTATAAGCACATCGTTTTTTAAAGATAGTAGTTTTCGTGTAAATTTATTAAACACTGTTTTTTAAAGATATAGTTTTCGTATAAATTTAATTTTCTGTGTCACAAAGTTCAAATAAATTTCAAACTTGATCTACATCTTTAATACCAAAAGTAGAGAATGCATTGTTAGTGTATTTTATTATTATTAGGTAATAAACTCGTTTTACATACAATATATTCGAATTACATGTAGGTTTTCTTACGTTTTTGAGAGAAGTTTTGAAAATATCAAACCGAGCAAAATATTTAGAATTCGATTTCAATTTCAATAATACTTTCTGTACTACCTATCTTAAGTAATTAAGTACCTATTTTCAAAACCTATCCTCATGGTATATCATTCTTTTCTGATTCTATATTTCTCTTCACTTCGTCGTTCGACAAAGTCATTCAATACTAGTACGATATTAATCATACTTATATTTTGTATTCAATTTTAGGAAAGTAAATAATAGTAACAATATTAACTGCCTTAGATATGAAGTAATAGGAAGAAAGTAAAAGGAAGGAGTAGGAAGTCTGAAGGAAGTTCGTAGAAAAATGTAATGGAAAGGATATTTTCCGGATTATTTTGCAAACATTTTTGCTTTTTTTAACTAGTATTCTGTAGTTCTACGAAGGTATGAAAGTGTTTGAAATAAAGTGAGAAAGTGTGACTTATTATGGCACTATTTATTCACACATGACATTGCCAGGGAAGTTAATATTCTGTTTTCCACATTTCACGGACACCACATCACTGCAAACATACGCTAACGTTCTCACACAGAAAACCCGCGGCTGAATCACACATAACTTAATGTATCGTCAAATATGCCATTTGTGAGAATGTTTGAAAGTCAATCACCGGTTTTCTTATTCATTTATCCTCTCGCGATTATCTAATAGTTTACTACGACACAAATCAGAAATGCCTACAAATCAAAATACAAAAGAAATGCAGACGTGTGGCTTAAAGCGCCTCATACCTTTATTATGCTAAATATGGATTTTAAACAGGTTTTTCTAATATTTTATTGATACAAGAACTATTATGAAGGCCTGAATAATTCGCTGTATAAAAATACTGGTAGTCTTCATCGAACGAAAAATACGTATCATCCGTAGACGACATGATAAAGTATCCTTCAAGAACCAAACCAAAAGAAATTTCAACATCCTAATAACGAATAAGCACCCATTTATCCATCAACATCCGCCTAGCAGCTCGGGAGCCAAGTGAATTTCGTTTCAGAATCGAGGCAGAAAATGTTTTTCCTTTCCAAAATGTAATAACATTCCTTCGCATCTCTTTCCGTCAAAGTCGAACCTCTCGACGCCCAAAGAGCTCCCACCGGAAAGGGACCGAGCGACGTAAGAAATTCCTCCCCTCCCCTCCCCTTTCCCCCTCCCACGCCCGTCGGAGGGATCTGCTTCCGCTCGCTGCTCCTGGTCTCGCCCCCGCCCCCCTGCGCTGCCGCTGCCGCAGCGCGGCGCTCGCATTCGATGTAGTACCTCCTCCAACACGACATCATTATTGGAAGAGGTCCGCGCCCGGGGCTAACAGAGACATATGAGGCCGCATCTGCAGCAAATTGTCCGTGAAAAATTCCACTCGAGTCCAGATTGAAACCGCCATGCCGAGCATCTCATATCAGCGCCTTCGCGGCGCCGCCTGTGGGAGGGGCCGGGGGACTGTCGCCGGGGTGGAAGGGGGCGGTGGCCAGCCACTCCGACCTGGCGGGGGCGCACACTGGGCCGAAATGACAGGGAACCCATCCGTCGTTTCCCTGCTTTCCAAACGATTGTCTCACTACGCAGAGAGGAAGTAAAAACTCAGCTTCTGCACCGGGAGAGGTGGATCAGGACATCAACTGATGTCACTGCAGGGCCTATGGCCGGGAGAACCTTCGTTCAAGTCCCGACGGAGGCAGGATTTTCGACACTAGCTAGATACCGAAATCTACTTCGGTCGCTGTCTTGATCGGTAGTTTTCCGTGGTTCCACCGATCCATGCCAGGCCAGAGCCGGAGCAGTCAAACGGTCCATGGACCGCGCGCGATCTTTCCCTCCCATTCCTTGTCCTACCCTACCCCTTACTTACACCACTTTCACTTACGTGCACTTTTCTACCACACATGTTGGGAGACCAGTCGGGCGCTTAGAGCTTGTCTCGGCGGATGGGGTGGTTTATCGCTGGTGGGAGATACCTGGTCGGGGAAAATCTCGTACGTCGACTCCAGGTCTCTCCATCCATTGGGGATTATTATCCCCCTTCCATCAATAAAATACGCACTACGCTTACGGGATTAAGGACCTTAGCAGTTTTCGCTCCGAATCACTAATCAATCAACAAATCAAATCAGCCTCTGCCTGTTCATAAATGTTTCAAACTTCGAAAGCATGTGAGAAGATGAAAGATCCCTTTTCAATTCAATTTCATTCAATAGTGCCTTATTTTACGTGAGAAGGCTCAGCTTATCAGACTCGCTGTTCGGCCTGCCCACGCACATTATGTTTCGTTCCTTTCGCCTTCTGAGAGAGAAGGTGTTACTCAGGCTACGAACCAAGCGATTTGATTTCAACTTCGAAGCTTCCTATAGTCTTGAGGATATTTCGCATGGAGTACATCTACAACAAGGGACAGCTAAATTTACTTCCCCTCCAAAGAATAACGTACGAAGGATGTTTTAAATATCCACAGATTTCTAATGGTGATTTTTCGTCTTTTAACATTCACAGCTTCGATCGTGTTTGAACCTGCGTTCTAGAGTATAATAGTCCGATATGTTAACCATTACCCTATGAAAGCCGCTAAATTTTTTGACCATTTTTGCTATATTTTATTGACTTTTTGTCAATGTAATGTTAATGATATAAGGTAAGAAATTGAATAACAAAAAAAAACTTATGTGATATTAATCGCTGATTGGTTGGCAATTCATTTTTACAGGCATATGAAATATCTTTGACGCGCCAGATCGTGAATCTGCATAAACAGTGCAGGGTGACTTGCCCATGAGTCAGGGTGATACATGGGTATCTTAGCTGAGAGAGTTCTCTCTAGATCACTAGAAAAAAAGTGATACAATATGATTATGAGTGAATGAGGACATCATAGATCATTTCAGAGAATAGATTCAGTAGGCGGCTTACGTCATAATTTCATCTTCTATCTCTGGTGGTGATGGCAGTGATCGTATGCCTCTGTCTTCCACCATCTAAAGAATTATAGAGTGTGGTTGTAGTTGTACTTAACTTCTCTCGGATTCACAAATGACCTGTTAAATGAAAGAGTAATTTAAGGAATTAATTGTTATAATGATAATTTTTAGTATTACTGCAAACGAGCGTTCTCTCAGTGGCAATAAAAATACTACATATATAAACATTAAAAGAAACAATACATATAAATATTAAAAATAAGTGGGTATGTAAAACAAATAAACGAATAAAAAATTAAAACACACAAATAAGGAAGTATAAATACATATAAAATGAATCCGGTACTATTCCATATCGATATCTTCACTTCACTTAACTGTATGTCCCTTCGGTAGCCAGTAATTTATACATAAATTAATTAAATGCCGCACTATTCGCGTACTTTTGTTGATCTAGCTTTATCCTGAAAAACGTCCCTGCACTTTGGTACACATCACTGCATTCTACATTTTCGCTCTTGAAAACTCTCGACCGCAGAACATGCGTGTTCTAGGAAGGAGTAACTAGCACCTCTGCATGTAAATTCTTCCAGTCAAGAATGGTTTTATTAACAATGCTGAATTTCCCTGAATCCTTTCTTTCCTTTTTTACATTTTATTGTGGGTGAGTGCTCGCCCCTACTTAAGAAACATGGCAGTTTTAGGCTTACACTAATAGCTTTCTGTTGCGGATGATTTTATGGATGGAAATATGTTATTATTGAATATGTGAGAGTGTGTTTAGGCAACCACACCACTTCTTAAAAATAAACCAGGTTTTAAGCGGGGCTTAAACTCGTGGCCCTGAGGTTTACATTCTTAGCCGCTGCTACGATCAAGCGAGGCCAACTTATCTTAAATAGAAAGGTCAATGTGTGGTTTAGTGGTAAGCCTTCTCACCCCTAGGCCGGTACTGGAATTCTAGAAATCCATAACAAATTTTGTGTAGAACATTAGGAGTTACTCCGAGATTATTCTCCGTGCTATGTCATATAATTTCTTTCTTTATTAAAGCCCAGCATTGTAATGCCCAGCATTGCCCAGTATTAAAGCCCAGCTCGAGAACGATGTACTAGTTTCGACTAGGTGGTCTCAGTTCTCACCCAAGTTTTTAATTACAATATGGTCTTTAAAAGATTTTGAGCTGGTAAAATATTTTTTATAAGCTATCATGCAACCGAAACTAAAAGAATACATTATTCAATACAATGATTTAAAATTTATTTATTATTAATAATATTTTCTTCTGAGAATAATCTGAAATTTTGCATTGGCTAATGTGACATCCATTTTGCACATAGGCACATATCGTTTTCTTTATGGATTTCCCGTTTTATTTATCAGGTTTTCAAAAAATGAGAAGTGTAAGTAAAGAATTAAGCGTTTAATAACTCTCATATTTCTAATGACCCCACATTTGTAACATTAAAAAACTTAAAGTGACTTCAACTTATGTTGTTTTTTTGTTTATTTAAGAACGCATTATCTACTAGGTCATTAGTGACCACATTATTGATGTTAACGCTAGGGTATCAGTACTAAGCGTGGTCAGTCTGTTGTCAAGAGGACCGCCAGGTAGCATCTCCGCGTGCGCCTGTTTACACGCGTTCCTGCGTCGTTACCAAGCGGTTAGAACTGGGAAGGAATTAGGTCAGTCATAGGGTTTAACACACTTTACAGGGGCTGAACTAGTCCCTGAAAAGCAGCCAAGCTCGTTTTGTCGAAACAAATTTCACATGAGATCGTTTGGGAATCGAACCCGGACCTTTTCGGTAAAAACAAAGTTGTTTTTGCTCTGAGCCACGAGATGGCTTAACTGGCTATTAGAGGCCATATTGCAGTTGTACATTAATTTGAGTTATAGGACTTCGTTATAACACTTAAGTATTTTCATATTTTTTAGATTGTTTCAGATCCAGTATCTTAATAAGCATTTTGGGTGACTTAAGAATTCTAAGGAGTATATTGACTTCTGTTGTTTTGCTTAATTTTAATATTTTTTTGCATTAAAACTCGCTAAAATATTATTATAAATAATTTATTTTTTAGAATGGTCAGAAAACTATTTCAAATAGAGTGAGGGCCACTGCTCACGAGCGTTGCGCTGACGTGCGTTAAGTGACGCGCGTTGTAGAATAACACTGTGTCTTAAGCAAAACGGCACTCGAGCGCTTTGACCGTTCAGAATAAGATACCGTAAAAGGTAACGATGCGCGTTACTCAACGCGCGTAAACACAACGCTCGTGCGACACAGGCCTAAGGATTCTTCTTAAATCTTTTCTGACATTTCATTTCGCGTCTTTTGGTTGCGTTCGGCCCAGTGTGCGGCGGCGGCCGCATCCCGCAGAAGGCGAGGGAAAGACATTGACCGAGCGAGGTGCAGAGAGGCGGGGGGAGCGGAGAAAGATGAGCGGGGGCGGGGGCGGGCGGCGGACGAAGAACACCGCCGCCGAGTCCATCTCAAGCGCGTCCCGACGCGGTCACCGTGAGGCGCGGCGGAGGGGGCGGGCCGCCTCCAGACCCTGCCAAGGGAAGGGCGGTCAAGGGGCGGGGCGGGGCGGGGTTTTGGAGGCGGGGACTTTATCGGCCGGGTTCCCTCCACCGGCTGGGCAAGCGCCAGGAATGCGAATTCTGAGGAAAGGTTCGAAAAGGCGCAGTTGCTAAATTGGGGTGCAATTATATGATTTGATTACGACAGTCTTATACTGGTTTTTATGGTAAAGAAATGTGAATTAAATATCAACAGTTTTTGTGAAAGAAATTATCACTTAGCTTATAATTGTGCCCGTCTATCAAGTGTTACATTTTATAATATCTGTTAATTATATTGAGTCAATTCAAAATAATATTTTTTTTATTAAATGGCACATTTCTCAGAATAATATTTTTTATTCATAATTTATATAATTTTAGTGTTGTCATTCAGTGCCAACTCATCAGTCTGAGGAACTTTGAGCCATTTAATAAAATATATTTTGAATTGTCTAATAACATATATTATTTTATATAAGAAATTATTACAGTTATTTAGTACTAAAAAAAGATAATTCACATATTTTTGTAACTCAGTACCACTGTGGACAAACAATAATACAACGTATCTGAGAGCAAGTGAGAACTTAGCCCGTTCTGTTCACAACAGAATGAAGAGTGCAGCTTATTTATGCAACTCGGATTTCACAAGTGGTGGTTTTCGGAGATGAAAATCTTGGAAGACGCGAGATGAGAAAGATTTCAGGCAAAATTTCGTTACCTCCTCTTTAACATGACTCAAGAACCGAAGTTAAGAATCAGAGAACCTCAGTTGTAGACACTCAGACCTAGTTCTTAGAAATGAAACAGTTTTTAAAATAATCCGACGAATGCGAATTTAAATTATTTCCACAAATTTCACGGAAATTTTGTGAAATTCCATGATTTTGTGGTTATGAAGAAATGAATAATCTTGCTAGTTGGCTAAGTAATTTCTATATTGAATCGTCGTTTTTAAATTTATATTTTACAATTACATTAGTTTAAAAAAATAATGAAATAGTTTATAAAATGTCTGATTATTATTTAAAAGTAATGTAATATTATCAAATAGGAACTATATTATGCAAGATTATTTATTTTTTCAAATCTTTGAATTTTAATTATTTTTAAGAGGAAATATTGCGATTTAAATGAATACCGTTAAACAATCGTGCACCAAAGAATGCCTTTGCCCATTAACTAGGACTGCCATACGTCCAGAAAAAGCGGGGGATGTCCTGAATATGGCCATGAGTCTCTCTATCCCCTCAGATGTTTGTTTTTATTACTGCGAAACGTCCTGAATGTTCAAGCTCAATTATAATTCCACCCAATCTCTCTTTTTAAAACTGCGTTTTGGGCCTACTCGTGAACTTCATCACAGAACTAGGTGCCGCGCATGAAAACGTAAGTCCCTTTGTTGAAGCAAAAATTGTTATTTTTGTCTCTTTTCGATGCAATGTGTGAGTTGGAAAATAGGTACAGAAAAGTATTGTGTTTTGAATCGAAGTGCATCTGTCCCCCTCAAAATGTGTTAGTGCAAGAGAATCTGCAATGCAGAGAGGAAAAGAGAACAGTCAATAAAACTGTTTTAATATAGAAAAAAGTTCCGCTTTGTTCAAGAAACTTATTTAAGTAGTTTAAAATACTGAAACAAATTGTCATTGAAAAGTAAGGAAATTGCCTGAATAACCTGGAAATCAATGAAATTCGTCCTAGAAAAATTGGGCACCCTGTTATTCTTGAAAGTGTGTAATGTAATTTATCTCCATTTAATTAATTAGTTGTTCACATGATGTAATATTTGTTATATGTTTTACTTAAAATATTATTTAATTGTATAAATAAAACAATATGTTCTGAAATATATTTTGGATGTTTTGAATTCCAGAGCTATCCTTATGTCAGCCCTATGAGCTACCATCTGGTTAACATAGATTGAACGTGGGTATTAGACGTAGGTGGGGTGGAATAGGGTGGGGTGGGAGTTAAGAGTGGAAAGGGAGATGGCAGCGCACCTCCCCTTCATGCATCAATGTCTGCCTTCGCCATCTATCATGTGGTGAACATGGAATAGAACAACGGCGTGAACGTGTGGGGTGAGATTGGGTGGGGGTGAGATAGACTGGGGTACGGGTGCGAGGAAAGAGGGGAAGGTATATTGCAGCGCACCTCCCCTTCGTGCACCAAATAATGCCTTTACCCATCTACCATGTAGTGAACATAGAATGGTATAACGGCGTGGACGTGTGGACTGCGATTGGGCGGGGGCGGTGGTTGGGATGGGGGTGGGAGGGAAGAGGGGAACGGGAGATGCCAGCGTCGACCGCGCGCCGCGACCTCGCCTCCTCGCTAATCAGAGGGCTCGCGCGGTGCTCAAACGAAGCCAATCAGCGGCCGCTACGTGTCTGGGCACGTGTTGCTCCACGTGTCTCGCCCCTCGACCCCTGGGCCTCTCGGTCGTCTGCCCAGCGCCCGGCCCCGCCGCACCGCGCCCTCCCGGCGTCGTCTATCTCTAGTTAGGGGGAAAAACAGCGTCCGGACGTAGGGAGACAGCGGGTGAAGAACGCAGTGACAACCAGAGAAGACAGGGAGTGGTCAGAATTTTTGCAGAGGGTGACGAATTGAGAGGAAAGAATACAAAAAAGAACTCTTGGGAAAAGGACAAAGGGGGGCTGAATTTTCGATGTGGAAGATCAAAAGTATAAAACTGAAATCAGAACCAAAGAGTTCGTTGTAATGTGTACCAAAGGAAAAGTGAAAAAGCCGCGACATGGTTTAAGCTCCAGACCGATCTCGGGGCATGTGTGTAGGAAAGTTCATGTATTGTAAGTTAAGGTTGACGATAAGACAAGGAAAAGCAACGAAAGATCGTGCGCGGTTCGCGGCCCGTTTGTTAGGATACTGCTCCGGCATTCGCCTTGTATTTGATCGGCGAAACCACGGCAAACGATCAGAGCAGCCGGCTGCTCGAATTCTCGTCCAGACAGTGCCTGAATTCGACCTAGCTATGTAGTTAGTGTCGAAAATCCTGCAATCGCCGGGAGTGGAACCCTAGGATCTTCCAGTCAAGGAAACTGCAGTGAAATCGGTTAATGCTCTATGATCCACGTCTCGCGGTACAAAAAAAGAAAATAATGCGTAAGTTTAAAGAGGTACGAATCGCAGTCGGAGCGGGAGGCTAGATGTGTAGTTAGATGCACCGGAAGGAAGCAACTAGAGAATTCAAACGTCCGAAAAAACCCCTGCTCCTCCAGGGTTGGAGAGGGGAGTGCGCTCAGCAGACAGCTGGTGCGTGCTGGGCATCACAGAGTGACCGTCGCCAAACGGAGGAAGGGCGTGACCCACACCAGCACACCCTAGCGGCAGGCGGCATAAACGAGAGCGGAATTACAACCGATACGCTTCAAAAAATTCCCTTTTGGCCATTCCGGAAATATATACCATTCGAACACCATCTCGATGGGAAAATTTCGGAATTTACCATATGTTTCCTTAAAGGAATATGTTTTGAATAAAAAATGCGAAATTTTTGTAATCTCAATGAAAGTAGTAACATAATCAACACGTTATATGTTACTCGGTAGCTTTTGAATTTCCAATTTCTGAGTATTCATCAATAATCCCCAACCAAAAATATGTGATAATAATTTTGATTAAAAAGTTAGTCAAAAAATTCACTAACAGTCATTCATGAGTATGGTTTATGGCCATTTATGCGTAGTCTCAATCATGACGTTTAACCGAATAAAAATTACTACATTTGAAGGAAAGTGTAATTAATTTAAATAAAAAATAACTTATGCTATTTAAATCTAATAGCAGGAATGTTACATTATTTATTATTTCTTAAAGTGAAGAAATATGTTCGGAAATCTCATTAAAGCTATGATTTTGAATATATATTGATTGCAATGATCAATATGCAGATCAAATAGGAACTGAGGGCGAGTGCTTTGACGGATAAACACTACACTCACTCATTAATAGTGCCCAAAGATTTTTTATTTTCATTAACAAAGCACAAAGGATGAATCTATTAAAATGCATGACCTCATTGTTTTTTTTTTCTTAAGAGTTGCGGTAAATCTTATCACTTAATGTTTTGATCCAGAAAATCTAATATACTTGGACGGAGGGACGAGTGTGAAAATACTTTGACATTTCAAGCAATTGAGGTTAATTTTGGACTAAAAACAATTCTCTGCCAGTTTCCATAGTGTTAAGAATAAATCAGTTACAAAAAAGACTAAAGAAAACTGTGTCTAAAAACGCAACCAGAACGACACGCGTGTTCAAGTTCAAAGTATCAAGTGATATAGGCGTCACATCACTAAGAAGACACAATGTTTCCTTGTGTTCATATTGCACCAATGAGCGCCTTTATATTATTTCTTAATCTCGACATGGACCATCTAAGTGCGCTAGATCTCTATTACAAATTTTCGATGCAAATTTCCAGGAAACTACGCAGACTCTGACAATGTGAGAGGTGTCTATGATTTCTGTCGATGTCTAGGAATCAGAAAAAAAGCATGAAAAAAATTTCGAATTGCACTGAAAAGTTCCAATATTTGAGTGTTGCTTCCACTTATTCTGGCACTGCGCGAATCGATAGCAAGGCTCTAAGTGAGCTCTCGGCTGCCATTAAATTATTTGTTCCTTACATCTTCCGTTATGTGTACCATATACTATGATATTGAAATATCTTTGACAGTCGTTTCGGTTAAAATATTTAAGATACATTAATAAAGATGTTGTCTGGTATCAACACTTTTTTATTCAGTTTATGATCGTTTCGATCGCTTAGCGATCATACTCAGAGCTAAAATTTGAAATACAAATATTATTAACAGGTTGTAGTTATTGCATGCAAGATGCGTAAGCAAACTGGGTCGTACATACCTTGCAGCTTCCGGGCCGAAAACAAAGTTCTGCGAATTTTTGAGTGTGTGTCTTGTTTAAGAACAGAGCCGATCGGTTTTATTAATAATTAATAAAATATTTAACTTATTGTAGTGATATAAGAGATTTTATTGGATTTCTTGGGAAGTGTACGTAATACTGTTTTGAAAACCAGTTATGTGGAGTTTCCATCAGCAGCATTTTTGCTGCTGCAGGCCTCGAGTACTTCAAAAGTCCATCATAAAAAAACTACTAAAACTATTTGGAAAACGTACAGTGCCTTCGATTCTAAATTTTCATGGTTGCTTGCCTGTAGGGATGCAAAATTGATGTCGATGTTTTCGAAACATACATGTTTTGATAAAATAATCGATATATTTAATCGATAATTTGTTAACATCAATGTTGTATGTTCTGTTTTACGTGCTTGGTATTTTCTAAATGAAAAAAGTACCATTACACCCAAGAACCTTGTGCCTAGTAGCTAGTATTCCTTAGTATTCCTACCTCAGATAATAAATGTTTTATTAATTAACAGGATAATTTTTTGACTTACTTTTGTCAGAGACATCCAAGTAAAATATTTATAAAAGAGACTACTTTCGAATTAAATCCGCACTTGTGAACACTGGTTACTTATCCAGCTTTAAAATCATCAATGTTAGTTGACTTTGATGGTTTGGGGTCGAGGTTTTACTAACATCAATGTTTTAATTTTGAGCATTGATGTTAAGAAACATCAGTGGTTTGTTGTCGTTTTCGCACCCCTACTTGCAAGTGATTGAGTGCCATCGGGCTCCGACAGTTGCGCATAGCAACGCGCGAAGTCTGCTGGTAGAGACGATTTTCATTGATTGCTAGATGAATTGAATTGAATTTGCCTTATTTTACGTGACGAGACTCGGTCCATCAGGCCCGCTCTTCCGTCTGACCACGCAAATTTCGCTACGCTCCTTTCATCAACTAACAGAGAAAAGAGGTATTTCTTAGGCGAGAAACAGGCGATTTGAAATTAGCTCAGAGGCGTCATTTAGGCTTGAGGATCTTTTACATGCAAGTAAATCTACGAACATGGGACAGCCGGCTTTACTTCCCCTCCGAAGGAAGGCGTACGAAGGATTTTTTCGCCCTCAAAAATCCACGGCTTCGATCGGGTTTGAACCCGCGAGCTTGGGTATAACAGTCCGCTAACCGTCACACCATCGCCGCCGCCTCACACCATCGCCGCCGCCTCACACCATCGCCGCCGCCGCAGATGCTTCCGGGTCAGTCAACTGTTATTAGTCCCGTACGTGTAGTGCACGTTTTCTTGGAGCGCTGACTCGTACTCCGCTGGTTGGTGAGATTTGGCGCCGACAAACCGTTGGCTAACAGGGTTTACCCCAATCAGGCATTTCCCACCAGCGGAACACCGCCCCAACAGGGACAAGCTCTAAGCTTCAGACCGGTCTTCCGGCATGTGTGGTGGTTTAGTGCATGTTATAGCAAGTGTTTGTAAGTAAGGGGTGAGGAGAGGACAAGGAATAGGTAGGAATGATCGCGAGTGGTCCGTGGCCCTTTTGTTAGGGTACTGCTCCGGCAATCGCCTCGTATTGATAGACGAAACCACGAAGAAACTACCGATCAGAGCATTCTAGAGCTGCTAGAATTGTCCTCCACACTACAACAGATCTAGCTAGTGTCGAAGATCCTGCCACCTTTGCGTGAGGAACTGTAGGACCTCCCGGCCAGACGCACTGCAGAGACATCAGTTGATGGCCTGAGCCACCTCCCGGCGGGGCCGAGGGGTGCGGCAGTGGAGAAATGCGAGGTTGCCGCCCGGATACAAGTCGCTCCGGGAGCGCAGACCGCGCAGATCCGCGCAGGACAGCGCTCCCAAATTATATGGCGCACTTTTATCACATTACCCGCGACGAAAAAAGATGCGAAGAAAAATGTACGAGGAAGGCGCCCTCGCCCCCCCCCCCCACGCGACGCTCGAGGGCGGCGGAAGGAAGCAGGAAAGAGAGAGGGGGAGGCGGGAGGAAGAGGAAAAGGAAGCGGAGAAACGCGAGCAGGAAGCGCGCAATAAAGTGAAAGGATGGCGGCGGCGGGGTGGGGGGGGTGGAGCGGGCGGGCGGGCGGCGTGGGCTGCGCGAGTGGGCAGGCGATGGGAGCGACAGATGGCTTGGTTCGGTGCGTGCTGATGGACGGGTCGCGGGTTTGGTGTCCGGCACGCAGCGAGGGCCGGACGGGAAGGCAGCGTGGGAAGGTGGAATGGTAGGGTGTGGTGGTTGCGTGTGGCATGCGACGTGGGCGGGAGAGGAAGTGGCGTAGAGAGGTAGTGTGGGCAGGAAGGAGGTGATATGGTCGTGTGTGGTGGTGACGTGGGTTGGTGCTGAGGTGGCGAGATCGGATGTTATGGTGGCGTGGGCGGGTGGGGAAGTGGCGTAGAGAGGTAGTGTGGGCAGGAAGGAGGTGATATGGTCGTGTGTGGTGGTGACGTGGGTTGGTGCTGAGGTGGCGAGATCGGATGTTATGGTGGCGTGGGCGGGTGAAGAAGTGGCGTGGAGAGGTAGTGTGGGCAGGAAGGAGCTGATATGGTCGTGTGTGGTGGTGACGTGGGTTGGTGCTGAGGTGGCGAGATCGGATGTTATGGTGGCGTGGGCGGGTGGGGAAGTGGCGTGGAGAGGTAGTGTGGGCAGGAAGGAGCTGATATGGTCGTGTGTGGAGGTGACGTGTGTTGGTGCTGAGGTGGCGAGATCGGATGTTATGGTGGCGTGGGCGGGTGGGGAAGTGGCGTAGAGAGGTAGTGTGGGCAGGAAGGAGCTGATATGGTCGTGTGTGGTGGTGACGTGGGTTGGTGCTGAGGTGACGAGATCGGATGTTATGGTGGCGTGGGCGGGTGGGGAAGTGGCGTGGAGAGGTAGTGTGGGCAGGAAGGAGGTGACATGGTCGTGTGTGGTGGTGACGTGGAATGGTGCTGAAGTTGCGAGATCGGATGTGGTGGTGGCGTGGGCGAGAGTAATGGTGACGTGGGCGGGCGGGGAAGTGGTGTAGGGAGGTGGTGTGCACATGAGGTAGGTGGCATGGTTGTGTGTTGGTATCGTGAACGGGTGCTGAGGTGGCGTGGGCAGGAGGGAGGTGGGTGGGTGTGGTGATGAAGTGTGCGAATACGATGGTGGCGTGAGCGAGTGTGGTGGTGGCGTGGGGGGTGGGGAGGTGACGCGGGCGAGTTTGATGTGGCATGAGAGGATGGGAATTAAGGAAGGCTGATGAAGGTGATGTGAACAGGAGGGGTGGAGGCGGGGACGTGTAGTGAGGGGTTAGTGTGTGGGCAGGAGAGAGGTGGTGTCAGGGAGTGAGAAGTGACATGGACAGGCAGGGACATGGGGTAGAGGCGTGGGCTGGAGGGTTTGATGTCGTAAGCGGGTGGGACAGTGGCATGGCCGGGTGGGGTGTTGGCGTGCGTAGGTATGCTGGCGTGTGTGTGGGAGGTGCGGGTGGTGAAGGCTGGCGAGCCGTGTCGGCTTCGAGCGGGTGGGTGCCCTGAAGAAAAACCCGGGGGCCGGAGAACACGCCGCAATTTAGCGCCGCATTTGTCCGCTAGAGCGCAGTCCGACCGCGCGGTCGCTTGAGAAGATGAGACCGGCTTTCGTTGCCTCCATCTTTCTTCTTTTCCCTCCGAATCCTTCCCCACTCGTCTTCGCATGCCCCACGCATTTGATTCCGTTTTGTTCCTCTTTTTACATCGAGAATACTTTAAGAACACCGAACTAATTTATTTCATTCAAGAGGATGTTTTGTTAGTACACAGTAGAGATTTTTGGCATTGAGATAAAGAATGAAGATGAAAATAGTAGTTTGTTAGAAAGAAAAACAGAATTTAAAATTCGAATCTCATTGCCTCTATTGTTTATTAAATTAGTAAAATGTTAAATGTAATAAATATTTTCATATTGTATTATCGTTAATATTGTCACGAACTGTGTATGCGGATCTTCCCGGCCGTCATTGTTTACAATAATAATAATAATAATAATAATAATAATAATAATGATTGTTCATGTTATGTTTCTGCTTCCATTTATAAACATGCTGGTAGAACTGGATTGATTAAATGAATGCCATACGCTGTTGCGTATATGGCGCGGTGTTGGAGAAACGATGAAATAATAAGAAACAGTGAAGACGGGTAAACCTAAGGAAACTTGCATCAAAACCTACTTTGCCAACGCAGATTCTATTTAAATCGACGTTTTAAATTCAGTACCCAAGATGGAAAACTCTTGCGCTCGTTGGGTTGCTAGAGGCTGTCTTCTGTAACACGTTTCTTTACTTTCCTATCTTGTGCGACCTCTAGCCCTTCTGTTTTCCTGTGTTGTGCTTCGTTTTCTACACTGAGTCCGCTCTCCTTCATTTGGGCTTTTCCGAGGCGCCGTCGCTGCATCAGCGGCAGCCGCAAATCCGACAGGTGACGACACTCAGCCGCTGCGACGCCCCCCCCCCACCTTCAGTCCTCCATCCCCCCCCTTCTCACCCCCTCTCCCTTCGCGATCACGAAATGCCCGCGCGCCTCCTTTGCAGCCCTTCGCGTGCTTCCTTCGACTTCCTTTGGTTTCTTTCGGCTTCCTTCGTCTTCCTTTGGATTCTTTCAGCTTCCTAGGACTTCTTCGCTTCCTTTGGATTCTTTTGGCTTCCTGGGACTTCTTCGCTTCCTTTGGATTCTTTTGGTTCCTAGAACTTCCTTCGACTTCCTTCTAACCCACTCTCCCTTTTGCGATCACGAAATTCCCCTGTGCCTGCTTTGGATTCTTTCGGCTTCCTAGGACTTCTTCGCTTCCTTTGGATTCTTTTGGCTTCCTAGAACTTCCTTCGACTTCTTTCTAACCCCCTCTCCCTTTTGCGATCACGAAATTCCCCCGTGCCTGATTTGGATTCTTTCGGCTTCCTAGGACTTTCTTCACTTCCTTTGGATTCTTTTGGCTTCCTAGAACTTCCTTCGACTTCTTTCTAACCCCCTCTCCCTTTTGCGATCACGAAATTCCCCCGTGCCTGATTTGGATTCTTTCGGCTTCCTAGGACTTTCTTCACTTCCTTTGGATTCTTCCGGCTTCCTAGGACTTCTTCGCTTCCTTTGGATTCTTTTGGATTCCTAGAACTTCCTTCGACTTCCTTCTAACCCCCTCTCCCTTTTGCGATCACGAAATTCCCCCGTGCCTGCTTTTGATTCTTTCGGCTTTCTAGGACTTTCTTCGCCTCCTTTGGATTCTTCCGGCTTCCTAGGACTTCCTTCGACTTTCTTTGGATTCTCGTACTTTGTTTTGTAGACATCTTCGTAATATAGACTCTTCGTTCTTACCTTTTAATTATTACAGTATTGCTTAAAAAAACCGCATCACGTTGCTCACAGTTGTAATCTGCAATATAAATTTAAAAAAACACCACTTGATTTGTAAAAATCGAGTGAGTTATGAAATAAGGGAATCAGAAAAATAATATAATCCACATAAAATATATGATTACCAATTTTTGAGGGTATATTTGATTAGGAAAATACAGAATGCCCTTTTTCTTTAGGTGATGCAGTTTCTTTGAGCACTACTGTAGGTAGTTCTTCGTGCTCTTTCACTCTGAAAAATAATCTAAACTTCCATTCCAACAAACGAACGGCCGACGAACTAATGTCTTTGCTCGTCTAATTTACGTCTGATGAACTCATCTGATATTTTATTAAAATAACTACTTCAGCAAAGTGCTTATTTCGAGGTCAACGCATGAATAGCAAACAAATAACGTAATAGCATTCTTTACAGAGAATAGATAACCAAACTACTCAAGGAAAGATAATGTTACATATCAATATAAAGGCTTTGAATAGTTTTTGCCTCCATGCGGCACAGTGCAAAAATTGTGGACTGTATAAATAAATTTTGTACATATATTTCACACGAAAGAGAACAAAATCAGAACACAGGTATGATGAAGTGACTCTTTCACCCAAAAGTCCTGAAAATGGAATTAAATAAAAGGTAAAATGGTAAATTTCGGGATTCAAATGGAATTTCCTGCTTTCTTGACAGAGACATGCCCGTCATCATGCAAACCGTTCTTCATATAAACATATAACTGCTAGTCTTTACCTAAATCGAGATCGTATTGATCATTTAATCTAGATATTACATTTTCGAACGAATCAAAAGTATAATTTTATGGTTGTGATTTCATGAACAAAACACAAGCAGCGTGACAGTATATTAAGAGCAACAAGGCCAATCACTCGTGAAGATAAATGTTTCTCCATGGACAGGTTTGTGGTCGGTTCTGACACATTGCATGCTTTCTTTCTCTTTAACCTACTCTCTCGTTCTCACTTTATCGTTTACTTCCTCTTTCATTTTTCTTTACTTTCATTCCCTCTCTCTCTTTCTCACTTTCTTTCTATCTCACCTTCTTCCTCAATACTGTGCTCACTCTCTCGCCTTCTCATTCACACCATCACTAAACCCTCACACCCACTCATTCACACTCTCACGTACTATATCATCACTCATCACTATTTCATCATCACTGTCTCATTTCCTCTTTCTCATCCACAATCTTTTCTGACTTTATTGATTTCTCTCTCTCTCTCTCCGTCAGTGTCTCCGATGGCCCCAAAATGGGAAATGACGCTGTAGCGTAAGATCCAAGAACTAACAATACAGACAAAGTCTTTGGAGATTTTGAGGATAGTTCACAAGGACAGCCTACCGCCTCGCTCTAAGCTTGAGTGTGGAAACAGGTCTTTGAAGGAAGAATCGTGTGCATTTTTTATGATATTACTCAGTCACCCGCCTGGAATGGATTGAAAAAACTCCCGAAAATTGATCAGATCAGCCAGTCTTCAAGATTCACGCCCTGTCAGTTGCCTGCTTCGGTAAAGTTGCAAACTCCGTCACCATAGCAAAAATCCTAGGACTTTCCGGACTAGGATACAAAAGTTACGAGCTCCAAATTAGTACGGTAACGCCAACCCTTTCCCCCCACAAGGCTGCAAGATCCAAAACTTTATTACTCCCAACCCAATCACTACATATTTGGCACACAATGCGTAATCTTCTCCAGTGGATCCTCTTCCCAGCCACCTGTCTGCGTCCAGAAGGCCACATCGCCCTGCCCCTTGCCCCGTCCACGGCTCAGCCTCGAGGCAGGGCCCGTCGTGGCTCCTTCGTGGCGCTCCCCAGGGCTCGGCGGGCCGCATTTCGGGCGATCCGCTCCAAAAGGGAGGGCGAAAACACGGGAAGGAGGGCGCGAAATCCGTCTTATTGAAGATTGTGGGAATTCTTCTTCGGTTTTTTTGCGGCGGCTTCAGACGGGGTGAAGGCCTCCCAGATTTCGTGGCAGGCGATTTGTACGACGGGAATGTAATTTTGCTTCTTTTTTTTTCTTGACATTTCTTTGTGGGGAAACCCTCAACGTGATTGACGTGTTTCTAGGAATGCGTTTGGTATTATTAACTCAAAGCTCTTCGAGGCGCTTTTTATTTCGATTTTCATTTTGTTTCTGGCGGCATTGTCAGGATCGTCATCCAGCGACGTTAACACCTGTGGGACATCTAGATAATGAAGTCTCCTGAGCTTTCTTTAAAATTAATAATATTGGAATTGCCTCAATGAAAACCAAATTGACTCGAGCAATGTTAACCACGTACCCATGAGTACGATAATTAACAGCCGTGATACATTTACGATTCTATATGAAGATAAACTTAAGGAACGTTTGAACACGATTTTTAGGATCATTTGTAATGGTTCTTATCAATCATTTTGTTTAAATCTAGTACCTATTGTATTTTCTATTTGATGTATAAAGCTTCATCTGTTACAGCTTGTTATCTTTTTTACGTAAAAAACGTTCCAAGAAGAAAGGTGAAATATGTGTGCTTTTAACCACACCGAAAATTTACCGTGTCTCACTCAGCCTTTCATTATATTCACGGTTCAAGTGCTTGTTAGTGTGCCGAACACGCAGGATAACAGACACATTTTTGAGAGTGTCTAGAACCAATAAATCACCTCTCAGATTCAATGATTATAATAGCTTCCTTGGTCACTTCCCACCTCTTCTCTGGGTGTGGGCACTTGTTCAAAACCCACTGTCTATACAAACAAGGAAGTTATATGAGAAATTGACAAAAAATGAGAAGAGAACTTGTCGGATCCTAAACTAAATGAATGGGAAGAAAACGATGACCTAAAAGCAAAGACAAATGTAAAAAGTTTAATAGAAATGAAGGTGAAAAAAAGAAATAAATTAATAAAGAAAAACAAATCTTAAAAATCAAATGCAACAAAAATGAAGATATCCGTAAATCGACAGGACAACTGCAAAGACGAAACCGAAGACAAGGCAATGGGGTAGGATTGGGTGAGTAAACGAACAGTCCGTCACAAGCGTTGTAGATGAGCGAGCCCGTCCGGGCGCTGTCCCTCGCACCCTATCCTTGCCCCACTCCTTCCCTTTCCAACGGGATAGTTTTCGCCTCTGCCCTCGCTCTCGTTTCCATTCTCACTCTAGCCCGCGATCCCGCCCCCGCCCCTGCTCCTACCCTCGTCCTCTTTCCACCTTCACGCCTCTTTCCTTTTCTCCCTACCTTCCTCTCGTGCAACACACAGACGACTTATTGCACATCTACGGCGAAGGCAAAATCATCCTTATTAACTCACATTTGGGCATCCAGAAATTGCTTGTGTTTCGAGAGGCGGCTTACCTTCCAACAAGTTGCAGCTTTCTTGAGAGTTGCATTACGACTTCCTAGAACTGTTACTGAAATGTTTGACATGAGCACATATAACAAAATAAAATAAGCGAGCATGCCTTAAAAGGTGAACACTGCGAAAAGATGACAATTTTGAGAAAATGTAGGCGATAGTATTTCGCCAAGTAAATCCGCAAACAAAACCAATTCCCAATCCCAAATATAGAGTAGAGAAGGGACCATATCTGAGATGACTCTCTATCTAGGAAACGTCTATAAACTTTAGGCTTATAAATAATTTATGTAAATTTTTTCAGTAATTAAAATATTTTTCTTACTTTTTGTATTTCTTTCTAAAACATTTATCTTACTATCTGCAATATTTTAATGACATGAGAAGTTGTCAGAAACTGCATAGTAATTAATAAACGCCACAATGCATCTATAAATGTGTAAGCAAAAGCCTATGCTCTTAAGAATTTGGGCTATTTCAATTTCGGGTCGCACTTTAGAAGTTAATATTATTAACAAAAAGCAGAAGAAACTTAATTATATATAATCTATCATGGTACAATAATAATATATAGTGCAATATAATATAATATAATATAATATAATATAATATTATATAATATAATATAATATAATATAATATAATATAATATAATATAATATAAAAAGCATACGAAGAAAAATAACGTTTATTATTTTGTTATTACTTTTCAATTTATTAGAATTGTTAATTAGAGGAAGACGATTATTCAGATGTTAGCGAATGGGCTTTCTTACACAGTACCTTAAGAATTAAGCAAATAAATAACGATTATGATAATATTAATGATAATGAATAAAACCTCAATTATGTGACAAGTTTAATAACATTGATGACCGTGTCATTTCATGACAATACATGACTCATCCGAAAGTCATCGAAAAGTAGAAAGTGGACGTGCCTATTTTGTGCCTGTGATCCTTAACCAACACCTATGTAGATACGTCGCTGCAAATTTACCTTCACGCACTCGCTTGCGAAGTACCTCATTGTAAAATAAATGTTTCACATTATTTAGTTTTCTCACCATATGCTTAACCTGGCAGTTATAACCACTTAAAATAAGCAGTTCACATATACACAATTATATCAAACAAACACATTTATCGGTGGTTTTCAAAATATTTGGATTATTATATGTGGGTGAGTGAATAAACACTACATAAAGAAAGTAAGCAATAGAAGGGAGTCCGGCAGGAATTTCATTACTTTACTAGGTGTATTGAATTGAACATCATTAAAAATTTCCAACAATTGAATAGTAATAATTAGTCGTAAAATATAGATTTAATCTGTTTCTTTTCCAAAGAAAATTTTGTCCAGTTATATTATTTAAAAAAAACTACATGTATCTGGAGTAAAAGTAACCTAAAAATCGGAGTAACAAGAAAAACGGCTTTCTGTTCGTCGGTGGGTAATTCCCCTCCTCCGCTCCTGGAAAAGGTGCTGAAGGAAGACCTTCCACACTTGATGCGTGCTCGCAACATACGCAGGCGCTTCCGCCCTCTTCCGCTCTCTCCCTATCGCCCTGCGCCTGTGCCTTTCTTCGTTTCTCCAAATTGGAATCGCCCCCGGAGAGGGCGGTGCTGATTCCTCCCTTTTCACTTTCGGCGCCGCCAGGCGCTCCGCAGGGCCGTGCAATGGGGCGCATGCAGTGGGACCCTCCTGTCCTTCGCGGGGACAACCTTTGGAGACACTGCTAGGTCACTCAGTGTTGGAGCTATGCGATTTTGGGCCCGGGACAATACTGAAACGTATCTCCACCCACCGAAAAAATTAAAAAGGTCACAGTTGTATCAAGAAAATATGAGTTATTTTATTTATTGAAACAAAAAAAACTAAAAAGTTCAACATCAAGCGAAAAAATCTGGAAATATGTTTTAAATAATAGTTTTATATAAACGTACTTACTGATTAAATAATACATTTTCCACGGTGAGCTTAAACACTAAAATATTTTGTGTTTAGTTATGTATATAATAAAACCATTTGTTAAATACATAAAATAATTAACTATTTAAGGTAAACATAGAAAATTGTATGAAATATAATACTAGTTTCCCGCGACTTACTAAATTACGTTAACGTTATTCCTGAGTTCAAATTTCTTTTTCAATTTTCCCCTTTCAGTCCCATCATCGGCTACTTTGACTGGCAGGGTCCTAGGCGTTCGTCCGGTCTGTCCATACCTAGCGCCGGCCTCGAAGCTCCTCTAATTACTTACCATTTGAGATATTTAAGAATTTCCAATGTTTCTTTCTGAAGTACTTTTAAGGTGGTTAATGTTGGCACTCAATCAGCCATCTTCTGTTTCTTTATTAAACTGACAAACCCAAAATAAATGTGCAAATGTAATAAATTTGATCGAAAGCATTGTTAGTTAATTTACAATTCAGCGAAATTATTATAATTTTTGTGAAACATTTGGATTTCTATTTACGGATTATTAAAGTTCCTAAATTATTTAGAACTCGTTTCAGCTTATTTAGCTTCATTTTATTATTTTTATTCTCTTTTTGAGGCATTATTATTTTCTGACGTAGGAGGATGTTGAATCCCGGCATCTTTTTCATTCCCAATTCTTCGATCGATGCAACCCACTAGCTCGGCAGAACTTTTTACCTGTGTCTAGCACAGAAAGCAGGCTTAGGAGTAAAAGGAAGGGGCGGATCGGACCGTACCCTGGGGACAGCAGTAAGGCCATACCGTGTGCCCCTGGTAGCAACTATCCCCACTAATGAAGAGTAAAGGAGTAGCACCACCCTAATGAATCACACGTACCTCAAATGCTTGCTCCGACACCATCTGCAGGTACCAAAAACAAGGGGAGGCTTGCGATGGGTTATGCATGGTTGGGGGAGCAGCCCTCTATGCCACAACACACAGATAAAGAGCCTTAGCGAAACTAGAGTCTGCGGCCTGGAAAACAAAGTGCCCTTCACTACTTGCTTTTTGACGTCCTCAGCTGCTCCAGCTAGCTGTATTTTCGCTTATTGTTACTCGTAATTTTACGGAAGTAATTATATGAATGTATCTTCACATACAACGCAAAACAATTATTAACTGTCTGAAAATAAATCAAACTAATGTAGTATATTGTCCAACGTTCTTCATATAATAAATTATATACGAGACCATTGTATTTTTAATTAACTTTATTTGATTGTTGAATTCATAGAGTATTCAAACCCACATTTACTTATTGATCGAATTAAAACAGTGTGCTCTTAGAGTAAACATTTATGCAATAAAATACGTAATACGCATTAAATATTTTGAAGTACCGAGATGAAGTACCGAGATGAAGTACCGAGATGAAGTACCGAGATGAAGTACCGAGATGAAGTACCGAGATGAAGTACCGAGATGAAGTACCGAGATGAAGTACCGAGATGAAGTACCGAGATGAAGTACCGAGATGAAGTACCGAGATGAAGTACCGAGATGAAGTACCGAGATGAAGTACCGAGATGAAGTACCGAGATGAAGTACCGAGATGAAGTACCGAGATGAAGTACCGAGATGAAGTACCGAGATGAAGTACCGAGATGAAGTACCGAGATGAAGTACCGAGATGAAGTACCGAGATGAAGTACCGAGATGAAGTACCGAGATGAAGTACCGAGATGAAGTACCGAGATGAAGTACCGAGATGAAGTACCGAGATGAAGTACCGAGATGAAGTACCGAGATGAAGTACCGAGATGAAGTACCGAGATGAAGTACCGAGATGAAGTACCGAGATGAAGTACCGAGATGAAGTACCGAGATGAAGTACCGAGATGAAGTACCGAGATGAAGTACCGAGATGAAGTACCGAGATGAAGTACCGAGATGAAGTACCGAGATGAAGTACCGAGATGAAGTACCGAGATGAAGTACCGAGATGAAGTACCGAGATGAAGTACCGAGATGAAGTACCGAGATGAAGTACCGAGATGAAGTACCGAGATGAAGTACCGAGATGAAGTACCGAGATGAAGTACCGAGATGAAGTACCGAGATGAAGTACCGAGATGAAGTACCGAGATGAAGTACCGAGATGAAGTACCGAGATGAAGTACCGAGATGAAGTACCGAGATGAAGTACCGAGATGAAGTACCGAGATGAAGTACCGAGATGAAGTACCGAGATGAAGTACCGAGATGAAGTACCGGAGATATAGCTTACACCAACTCATATTACTGTAGTTCTTTTGGCCGGGAGGTCCTAGGTTCGAGTCCCGACGGTGGCAGTATTTTTCGACACTAGCTTCTCAGCTATGTCGAATTCAGTCGCTGTTTGGAGGTGAATTCTAGCGGCCGGCTTCTCTGACCGGTAGTTTTCTGTGGTTTCTCCGATCAACACCAGGCAATTGCCTGCGCAGTATCCTAACAAACAGGCCACAGACGCCGAGCGATCTTTCCTACTTTTTCCTTGTCCTATCCTCACCAATTACTAACACCAACACACTACACTACCACACATGCCGGTAGACCGATCAGAAGCTTAGGGCTGGTCCTGACTGGGGCGGTGCCTCGCTGATGGGAGATACCTGGTTGGGATAAACCTCTGAAGCCGTAGTTCGGCGTCGGATATCACCATCCAGTGGGGGAAGATCTCAGCCATCTCCAGAGGAGAAGCATACACTACATTTACGGGAAAACGACCTTCGCCGTTCACACGCCAGAAATTACTAATCAATCATTGAATTATCAAAGCACTTTTGTGGCTAGAAATTTGTAACGGTAAAACTCTACAGTCTAGGCATCACTGAAATCAATTTGGATGCTCATGACTTTTGGCCCACCAGACACCATGGCGCAGCCACCGTGGGGCGAAGATGGTCCCGGCGGCAGCCAACAGGGAACAACAAGTCGTCCTCCGGCTGCGAACCTGGTGGGAACCAATTACAGGCGCCGCGCGGCTGTCGCCCGGGCGACGGGGCGGGGACGGGGCGGGGACGGGACGGGACGGGGCGGGGTGGGGCGGGGCGGGGAGGGGCGGGGCGGGGCGGGCTGAAGGGTGGGGCGAGGGAGGGGGACGGGACGGGGCGGAGCGGGGTGGAGAGGAGCTGAGCGGAGCGGGGCGGGCTGAAGGGATGGGGCGAGGGAGGGGGACGGGACGGGGCGGAGCGGGGTGGAGAGGAGCTGAGATGAGCGGGGCGGGGCGGGGCGGGGCGGGGCGAGGCGGGGCGCCCGCCGCCAAACAGCACCATAAATATCGCGCGGCGGAGCCGCGTGCGGGAGTCAGGGCGGGCGGGGGCTGGAGCGCCGTTATCGGCGGCGTCGACGCGTAAACAAGCGGCGATCGGGTGCGATAAGTCCCGCGTCTCCCCCCCCCCCACTTCCTACACTCACCCTCCCTATCACGTGGTGCTCTTCCGCCGCCCTCACCTTGCTCTTTCCATTCCCCCTCCCCGTGACCTGCCGTTTCTCCTCAATTGTCGCGGGGACTTCTCGTGCAACGTCTGTTCTGCCCTCGCAGATACGTCCCCTTAGTGATTCGTGCTTGTCTCTCGGGGTTCGATTAACACATAAGCGGACAAAGCACCTGGTTAAAACCATGCTAGATATCGGGCTCACGTTGTATTTGTTTAGAAAAAAATGAATATTAGTTCATAAATATGTAAACATGAATGTCAACTTGTTTATTATGATATATGTTTATTTCAGATTTTAAAACGTATCTAATAATGTAATATAATAATAGTAATAGTAATAATAATAAGTAATAATAATAATAATAATGATAATGTATTTTTGAAAACATGTTGCTGTTCAAAAATGTTGAAAAAAATTACTATAAAATACATATACATGTGTATATTGTATTTATTTGTTAATATGAAATGGGGAAGTTTAACGATTCTAGTTTTCTTTTTGTTTTGAGGTTTGTTTCAAGTGCAGTATTTTAATGTTGTTTTGAAGCCTAATAAGTTGACTTCACTCACTTAGGGTTACTGAAGACATTAATACCACCGTGCATTCGCTTGAATCACCTAAGCATTTGTCCCAAACCTGGTCCCAATCAATCGCTTACTTAATGCATTTTCTACGTTTCTTTACATTTTACATTGTGTATTTCCCGCAATGAGTGCCATCAGAGCATTTTCAAGAAGACAACATAAAAAATGAGTTTCAAACGGTAGAATTTGCGTAATTTTCTATAAAAACAAGTCAAAACTTTTAGAGGGTTGAAATAGCATTTTTTTAAAAATATTAAAACCATGCTATGTAATTTACATTTTGGCGATCTCTAACAATACCAAGTACCTACGAGTATTTTTTCTATTTCTTTGCGCCAGAAACAATCACCCTAAGTTGAAAGCTCAAATCGCTCCAACAAATACGACATTCCATGTTTCAATTATCTTGTCAAAATATTAGAGCTCTATGAATTGTGTTTACAAGTTCATTTTAATAAGTATTTGGCAAAATTTGATGGCCCTCGGCATTTTCTCTTTAAACCTAGGTATAAATTCGCCACTAATTGTAGATATTAAACCCATTATCTATTAGAAAATATTTTTACACAATTACATTAAGATACAAAATAACACAAAGAAAAAATTTAAAAAATAGTTTCTCCACCGCAGAAGAAAAGCAGCTAGGACTTGAACCGAAGCCTTTAGGATCGGGAAGGAAATAAAAAATCACAATCTATAGAATGCCAACCATATTTTTGCGAAATGTCAGGCATAAACGATTTAAACTTACAATCACCGTAGGTCATATTTTTTGTTACTGCGAATTGATTAGAAAGCAATGTCGAAGGTATATTTCAGAGTCGTAATATACAAAGCATATTCATTAAAAACGGACCATAACACAAAGCGTAAAGCTTTAATTTTTACCTGTGAAATATGACTATTTCCTTATGCGTTCCATATTAGCGGTATGTATGTCCCAGAGTGAACGTGGAAATTACATAATTGATTGCGAGATAAATTTGCTGAGAGACGGAAAGAGGCAGATGTGTTCAAATTTAGCGCAGTTTAAATGACGCAGGGGATCATCTACGTCAAATTAAATCCACAAAGAGCCGGATGATGATGTACTTTATCCAACTATGGCGCTGTGTAATATAGTTTTGATTTTTTTATAATCTGAAACAAGAGTGTATTCAATCAATGTTATTGCATGAATTTCGCGTGCAGCTGTATCTCGTTAATCAATAACTAAGTTTTACAGTTGTTAGATTTCAAATCGAAACTCTCAATGCACATACAGCATTGTAAAGTGGAACTCTGATAGACATTATTATAATAACACATATCTAATTCCAGTTGTATTTAGAACAAGTCGCAAAAAATGAAATAAAAAATTGAGATAATGAATTCAGAAAATTAAATCATTCGATTTTCAGTATTTCATTCAGAGTTAAGTTAATATGTAGGGAAATAATTGTAAACGTTGTCATTGCCAACAACAGTATTTAATATAAGAGCAGCTGAGAGCTGAGACCAATGACAACGTTTACAATTATTTCATGAAAAATGCCAATGATAACGCACCACAAGACCTATAATATGTAGGGAATACTCTCTACTCCATAATGTCATAGACATCTTAAAAATGCATTAGTTACTGTGCATATAAATTAGCATTGTTATTACGAGGAAAATGTTTTGAGAAAAAACCTACTTTCTTGTCTACACTGCTATTAGTGGAAAAAATTAAACCAGTTTTAAATGTTTGAGAAAATCTTTTGAGATTGCTCGTCAACTCAATGACAAGTGCATCACCATACTTCAAAACAATACGTGAATGTGTTCATAAAGTACAAAAGAACAGGAGCAGAGAGCATTTACTGTAACATAAGATACGAAATAATGTATCGTTTTTTCAAGAAAACAGACTCTTAACAAAATATATTTTCAGTCCCATATATTAATTCACGAATGGTGCAATATCTGAGATGGACAAATGGCTTAGGAGACAATCTATGGAGTCTATTGAGATGAGTCATTTCATCTTAAAAGATTAAAAAATAAAAATATTGTAGACGTAAGAGATGTAACAGTGAAGAGTTGTCGGGAGACCAGTCGGGAGACCAGTCGGCGGACCAGTCGGGGGACCAGTCGGGGGACCAGTCGGGGGACCAGTCGGGGGACCAGTCGGGGGACCAGTCGGGGGACCAGTCGGGGGACCAGTCGGGAGACCAGTCGGGAGACCAGTCGGGAGACCAGTCGGGAGACCAGTCGGGAGACCAGTCGGGAGACCAGTCGGGAGACCAGTCGGGAGACCAGTCGGGAGACCAGTCGGGAGACCAGTCGGGAGACCAGTCGGGAGACCAGTCGGGAGACCAGTCGGGAGACCAGTCGGGAGACCAGTCGGGAGACCAGTCGGGAGACCAGTCGGGAGACCAGTCGGGAGACCAGAGCCGGCAGGGGCGGTGCCTCGCTGGTGAGAAATATCTGGTTGGGGAAAATCCTGATGTAGATCGGCGCCGGACCTCGCCAGTCAGCAATGGAAGATCACCGCCACCTCCCGCGATAAAACACGCACTACACTTACGGGACCAATTACCCGATCAGTTGACGCTCCCGGAATCACTAACCAATAAACAAATAAAAATGCGAAGGGGCTGACGACCCAGCTAAAATAAAGGGAAATATCATCTCGGCCTGTGAAAAAAAATGTTGGAACAAGTCACAGTTCAGGGAGAGGAAGGACAAGTGAAAGTAAATAGAGCGGAGGATGTGTGGAGGAGAGGGACAAGCGGTTGCAAATAACGAGAAGAAAAGAGATGGTTGGAATGGCAGGATCAAATCCTCGATACGATCTTCATATTTCAATTTGGCCCGACACGTCACACCAGTCTGAGATATTCATTTCCATGCAGTTAATTCGCGTGCAGTCACCCATTGCGTGACTTCTGGCGAGGAGAGCTTCAATACGGCTAGCCTGCCGCTCCAGAACAAGAGAAACCGAGGACAAAAGATTCCAATGAAGAAACGGGCTGCCGACGGCAAAGGATTTAATGTCGACCTAATGTTCAAATATAAACAAGGACAGCTAGGTGATCATCTACAATCAATTATATATAAGCTGATATATTTATTATTTTAAAAATCTTATTTTAGAGCTATGTGTGCGAATTTACAGGTGATCTAAATAATATTAGGTGTTAAATATAAAATCGTTCTGAAATTCTTTCTTCGTCTCTGTTAAAACTGAAGGTCTTTCTTACGATTATGATGTTCATCGTTTCCATCTATTTGTTATTGTATTTTCATTACGTTTATAATTACCATTTGGAAATTATTACCTTTTTCTCTCAGTTTACTATCATCAAATGACAATAACACTTTTGTTTCAAAGTGTTCATAACAATGTCCCTAAACCGTACTAAAGAGTAGTCACCATTTGTGAAACGTGGATTTAGTTTATTATGTAATATTAATTTATAAGTCAGTGTTTTCTGTTCTTACAGTTTTATTTTCGTTTCTACGAGAATAAAGTTTTGATTATTCGATTTACATGCATTTCAGAATCAGATGAACGAGATTTGCATGTCGATAATAATTCTTACCCCTCGACAATTTTGATTTATATGCCTTTAAACACTACAAGAAACAGTAACGTAAAGGATTTTTTGTTATTGAAAACGAGTACATTTAATATGTTAAGCGGAGATTTATTACCGAATGCAACACTTATTCTCATTTAATTTCTTTCTGAAAGTCGATCTTTCATGAATGTTTTTTTTTAACGAGCACGTACTGCGGATTGTTATCGGCATACATATACATTAATATTGGATAATGCTATAGTACACTGAACGATAACGTTGAGATATGATTCTCGAACTCTGTTGCACGGTATGCTAGTGCTCCGCCGTTCCTCGTTTTAGTGTTCCGTCTCGGCCTCACAGACCTAGGTGGCTACCTTCCGAATTTTAAACTAATGGGAATGTGCGGCATATTGAAACTTTTCGTCATCTTCATGTCATCTAGTTGTGAATCAAAGACTAGTATCATTTAAAAGTGTGTGAAACAATTTAAATACGTGAAAGTGAGGAATAAATTGCATTGCAGAAGAAATATCTGTCTTTAACATTGGTGTAAAACAGTTTTGCAAAACAATTTGAGCAATGAATTTTTCCAACTTTCTTACGATTTATTGAAAATAGGAATTACATCATTTTTATAAACGCGCTTTACTCTATTTCAGCAAAAATGTAAAGAAAAAAATTACAATCATTTTCCATAAAATGTTGAAAATATCACTGTCATTTTATGTAAAATATCTTGTTTTGTCTTCAAATTCCAAAATTAAAAGATCTTTAAAATCTCCAAAATCGCATAACTAGATATTATTTGCACATTTTCAGTTCAAAAACTTCTAATCGTACAGAGTTATGCCTGACACATATTTAAATCCATCCGGATGTTCGGATTTTTGGCAAAAAATTGCGGAATTCTTATTACAACTTACTCTAATATTCACCATCTTTCGAATAACACTAATACGAGTATACATTAATCCTGACGTGTGTAGGAATATTGAAAAGAAATTTAAAGACTAATTTTATGATTGAAAATTCGATATCTTATTGTTGAGGTAATTCTAATATTTTCTTCTACTTTTCCTCTCTAAACTATTTTGTAAGGAAAATTGGGACGGCAACCGGGCGGATGAGTGGTACGTGTGAAGAGGGTGGAGCGGGATGAATAGGTGAAGTGAACTGAACAAGTGAAGTGGGCGAGACGTTGGATTAATTGATTGATTGTCCATGATTTTGGATGCGCCAATGACTAAGGTCATGAGCTCCGTAAGTGTATTGAATGTTTTTCTTGGGCGGTGGCTGTGATCTTCCCCCGCTATATGTCGAGATCCGGCACCGTCTCACCATTGGCTAGCGGGGTTTTTCATTTTCTTGGGCGGTGGCTGTGATCTTCGCCCGCTGTATGTCGAGATCCGGGACCGTCTCACCATTGGCTAGCGGGGTTTTTCCTTTTCTTGGGCGGTGCCTGTGATCTTCCCCCGCTATATGTCGAGATCCGGCACCGTCTCACCATTGGCTAGCGGGGTTTTTCCTTTTCTTGGGCGGTGGCTGTGATCTTCCCCCGCTATATGTCGAGATCCGGCACCGTCTCACCATTGGCTAGCGGGGTTTTTCCTTTTCTTGGGCGGTGGCTGTGATCTTCCCCCGCTATATGTCGAGATCCGGCACCGTCTCACCATTGGCTAGCGGGTTTTTTCCTTTTCTTGGGCGGTGGCTGTGATCTTCCCCCGCTATATGTCGAGATCCGGCACCGTCTCACCATTGGCTAGCGGGGTTTTTCCTTTTCTTGGGCGGTGGCTGTGATCTTCGCCCGCTGTATGTCGAGATCCGGCACCGTCTTACCATTGGCTAGCGGGGTTTTTCCTTTTCTTGGGCGGTGGCTGTGATCTTCCCCCGCTATATGTCGAGATCCGGCACCGTCTCACCATTGGCTAGAGGGTTTTTTCCTTTTCTTGGGCGGTGGCTGTGATCTTCGCCCGCTGTATGTCGAGATCCGGCACCGTCTCACCATTGGCTAGCGGGGTTTTTCCTTTTCTTGGGCGGTGGCTGTGATCTTCCCCCGCTGTATGTCGAGATCCGGCACCGTCTCACCATTGGCTAGCGGGGTTTTTCCTTTTCTTGGGCGGTGGCTGTGATCTTCGCCCGCTATATGTCGAGATCCGGCACCGTCTCACCATTGGCTAGCGGGTTTTTTCCTTTTCTTGGGCGGTGGCTGTGATCTTCGCCCGCTGTATGTCGAGATCCGGCACCGTCTCACCATTGGCTAGCGGGGTTTTTCCTTTTCTTGGGCGGTGGCTGTGATCTTCCCCCGCTGTATGTCGAGATCCGGCACCGTCTCACCATTGGCTAGCGGGGTTTTTCCTTTTCTTGGGCGGTGGCTGTGATCTTCGCCCGCTATATGTCGAGATCCGGCACCGTCTCACCATTGGCTAGCGGGTTTTTTCCTTTTCTTGGGCGGTGGCTGTTATCTTCCCCCGCTATATGTCGAGATCCGGCACCGTCTCACCATTGGCTAGCGGGTTTTTTCCTTTTCTTGGGCGGTGGCTGTGATCTTCCCCCGCTATATGTCGAGATCCGGCACCGTCTCACCATTGGCTAGCGGGGTTTTTCCTTTTCTTGGGCGGTGGCTGTGATCTTCCCCCGCTATATGTCGAGATCCGGCACCGTCTCACCATTGGCTAGCGGGGTTTTTCCTTTTCTTGGGCGGTGGCTGTGATCTTCCCCCGCTATATGTCGAGATCCGGCACCGTCTCACCATTGGCTAGCGGGGTTTTTCCTTTTCTTGGGCGGTGGCTGTGATCTTCCCCCGCTATATGTCGAGATCCGGCACCGTCTCACCATTGGCTAGCGGGGTTTTTCCTAACCAAGTACCGCTCGAGCCGGGAGAAGCTCTACGTAGGCCCCAGACCGGTCTCTTGGCATGTGTTAGTGGATATGTAATGAGTGACGATAGGGTGAGGAGGAGGTAGGAAAGATCGCGCGCGGTCCGTGGCCCGTTTGTTAGGGTACTGCTCGGGCATTTTCTTGGTATTGATCAGAGAAACCATGGAAAACTCCCAGATCAGAAACCCAAAACTCCCATGATCAGAAGAGCCGTCCGCTAGAATTTATTCCCCAGACAGGGACTGAACTCCACCTAGATTACTAGGTGGTGTCGAAACACCTGACACCATCAGGACTTCCCGATCAGAGGGTCTGCAGTGACATCAGTTGATACCCTAAGCCACCTCTCCCGTTGCGAAAGGGTGGAGGAACATTTGAGCAAAGCGGAGCGGGCTGGGTACTAGAAACGGAGGCGAGCGAAGCGGGTGGAGGAATAATGGAAAGAGGCGAATGGGACGTGAGAAAAGGGCGGAGCTGGTAGATGATAATTTTTGATTGTGACCGAAAATGCAGTGAATCTTTGAAAATGTTTGTAGACCGAAAAAAAATTTATCTAAATACATATTTTTTACGTGTCCACGGTTTCACAGACCCATTTCATTGACAGTATTTTTCCAGAAACGCATCTCAGTGACTTACATTGCTCCCCCGGATCCCCGCGACCTACTTTGCACCGGCCACCCACCCTTGCAGCTACGCTAATTGTGCGGCGGGCGATCAATAATGCATAAATGTTGTATTGCTCGCCCCCCGCCTCGCCAGCCCCTCAAATGATTTATTTACCCGCGTGCGAGCAGTTAATAATGCAAACGTCATGATAACCGAGCGGCACACTACATTTTGCGGCTACATTTTGTAATACTCGCACTGTTTGATCAAATTAGGGGTAAAATAATAATTTCGCGCAGGTGCGACTGCACCGTGCTGCTGTTAGGCTCCGTGTGTCGTGTTTCCTGCAGTCTGCTTGATTCGCGTGGGGACAGACAGTGCTATACAGCGTGCTGCTGTCGTCTCCCCTCGTTTCAATGAGCAATCATCGGAGCAGCCAAAAGCATTTAAAGAAGTTGCAAGAGATAATATTAGGCTGTCATTTATCGAAAAATGGAAAAATTCTTTTACAGCCTAACAATTTTGTTTGTGGAAAACATTAACTATTTTTATGTTATTCATATTACGCTAACTTCTTACTGAATTCTCTGAAGTCACTGAGCTTACATAGGTCCATAGAGTTTTACTCTTGAATTTTCCTAATTCCTAGAAAATCTTTCAAATCTAAAAAATGCTGGCACTAACTTCAAATTGAATAAAAAATTATGTTCTGTGATTACTATCGTTTGTAAAATTGGATTAGTTCATGTTTAAGGTAAACCTTTACTAAAAAGAAAAAAGCATATTTCTTAAGTTGGTTTGCATAACAAATAGTTTTTTTTCTTTAGCTAGCTGTTCTCCAACATTGTTCAAGAAAGTTGTTACTGTATTACTAAAATCACAAAATTAAATGTTAACGAGGTGTTTGTATGCATTGTTCTTTTAATAAAAAAATCTACATTTTACATTTCTTGCGCTCTGAAACTGCTTACAATTCCAAAAATTGAGCTCCGCCAGGGACTCACAAAACTCATTAAAATCATACAAAACACTTAAAACAATGACAAGAAACTGATATAATATTTTGTACCAATATGCTTTTTCTCGATCTTCCAGAAGCACAGTCCGATGATCGGAAGATTTCACGGTTCGAGTCGCAACGGTTGTCAAGATTAGTTACAGAGCTAGGTCAAATTCATCCGCTATCTAGAGGTCGGCTGCTCTGATCAGTAGTTTTCAGTGGTTTCTGCAATCAACATCAAGCGAATGTAGGAGCAGTACCCTACAAACGGGCCACGCGCGATGCTTCTTACCTCTTCCTTGTCCAATCCTTTACTTACTCCGTGTCATCCTTTACTTACAAACACTCTTACATGCACTACACTGCACAGATGCTGGGAGACCAATTGGGAGCTTAGAGCTTGTTCGGGCTGGGAGGTGCTCCGCTGGTAGGAGATACCTGGTTGGGAAACCCCCGCAAATCGACTAGCATGTCGGCACCAGATTTTGGTATTCCAATGAGGGAAGATCACCGACATCTCCAGCGGTTAAACATGCTCTACGCCTTCGTGGCTAATACCTTAGCAGCGCGCGTCAACTATTGAACCAAACAATCATTGCAATATTCAGCTAAACTATTGTCTACTATGGGTCAATTTCATAGAAATTTCTTGGGAAGGCTTAGTAATATCTTAAAGAACGATGGCATTGCCAAAGTACCCACGTAACGTGCTTAGAATTTTTAATGAAAAGCGTGCTGAGTTGCTGTGTTCTCATTACTACGTTTCTCAAAATACATGTAAATCGGAAGCCTTTGACTTTGTACTGGTGTTTGATAAATCTTGATTCATGAAAATATGAAGTGACTGCGCATCGATTCATTCGGAAAGCTGCCAGCGGTAATGCAAAAGAAGCAACATCCATCCATGCAAAGCGATACACGAAAGTACCGAAATGCGTGTATTTTTTCAATAAAGCGACAGGTCCTCGCGTCCATAGATCACCAAAACATCGGCGGAAAATATTTGGATATGAGACGTCGCGCGCACCTGCGCCCAAGCACGGTGGCCGGGCCAACGCCCCCCGGAATTTCCATGGAAATGGTCTCCTCCCAAGATCAAATATGCCGGAAGGGGCGGCGAAAGAGGCTGATGTGAGGAAAAACAGGGATAGACCTCACCCCTCCCTCCTCTGTCACTAGTTCTCTGTCTCTCGTTATCTCACTATCCCTCTTTTCGTTCTCTCTCGTTATCTCACTCTCTCATTCTCTCTCTCGTTCTCTCTCTCGTTCTCTCTCTCTTGTTCTCTCTCTCGCGTTCTTTCTCTTTTTCTCGTTCTTTCTCTTTTTCTCGTTCTTTCTCTTTCTCTCGTTCTTTCTCTTTCTCTCGTTCTTTCTCTTTCTCTCGTTCTTTCTCTTTCTCTCGTTCTTTCTCTTTCTCTCGTTCTTTCTCTCCCTCTCTCGTTCTTTCTCTCCCTCTCTCGTTCTTTCTCTCCCTCTCTCGTTCTTTCTCTCTCTCTCTCGTTCTTTCTCTCTGTCGTTCTCTCTCTCTCTCTCTCTCGTTCTCTCTCTCTCGTTCTCTCTCTCTCTCTCGTTCTCTCTCTCTCGTTCTTTCTCTCTCTCTCGTTCTTTCTCTCTCTCTCGTTCTTTCTCTCTCTCTCGTTCTTTCTCTCTCTCTCTCGTTCTTTCTCTCTCTCTCGTTCTTTCTCTCTCTCGTTCTTTCTCTCTCTCTCGTTCTTTCTCTCTCTCGTTCTTTCTCTCTCTCTCTGTCGTTCTTTCTCTCTCGTTCTTTCTTTCTTTCTCTGTCCTCACACACACACACACACACACAGGTGCGGAGGAAAAAGACGAGTGTTGAAGGTTTGATAGCCTTGATATTGGGAAGTCTTCATAGGCCCTACTCCCTATTTTACTATTTAACAATTTATTAGGCCAGTATTTTTCAACACTTTTCAAATTGTAGCATATTATTAATGTCATTTAAATATTGGAACACACCTATATGAACTTTCACAATTTTATGAAATGAATACATTATTAATGTTTTTTTAAAAAAATAATATTTTTTAATATTATACTTGTAATGTATTCGAGAAAACTATTTCGATATAACAAACGAATAATTAAATGATGCTTTTATGTATACATTTTAAATTTTACATATATTTAAATACTTAGATACAATTAATAATAGTTTTCTTTATTTTCTCGTGCTGATAAATTTTGAGTTTTATTGACATGCCATATCCGTTGCAAAACCCTATGTTGACGAGATATTAAACATTGCCCCATATGATAAATGATGGCCAAACATAAAACAATAACATTAAATTTCAATATAAAATAATTTCAACCGTTATTTAATTTATTCTCAGAACTGGAAAATAATTTTGAATTTTAGTTATAATTAATTTAATTGATGCACCCTAAACACACTCACACCCGTAGATTTTCAGAATGGCTTTCTCATTTAGTGATTGTAAGATGGAGTTTGTAATTCTTGAGAACATACCCCAGTCCTACGAAGATATTCAGAATGACAAAATTTTAAATGCATAACAAAAAAGAAAAAAAACTTCTATTACGGATTGAGCTAAGAGTAGTGTAACCAAAATGTTATACAAAATGTATTAATTTGTGATAGATCCTGTCGTGTGCATTTTGTGTTTTGCAAATTTAATTGTCACTTAAAAGTTATACAGAGGTTGAATTAAATTCTTAAGATATCTCTATGTATCTCTTGAATACATGTAATATATTTATGTTTAAATATATTTTCTTGTAGGAAAAATGTCACATTATTTTTGTGCTTTTAAAATGCAACATCATAGATAAGATATAACGAGAGATTTATTATAAATATCAGTACCAACTCAGGATGGAGAACAAATTTCGCGGAATGCTTTGAAAGAGGAGGCATTGAAGTTTGCTGTGGTTTATTTTTAAGTTGTAAATCTTACAAAGATACCCCAATTAAATATAAATCACGAAACTTTGGAGAAATAATTTCATGTAATTGAGCTCTTCAACTAGAAAATCTAGAAATATTGATTAAAATAGTAACATTAATCAATACGCTACCTTTAGCCGATAGTCATTATTTTTTAGAACTACTGAGTGCCATTAATGTGCGAACGAATAAAATAGACATCTTATAAAGAGAGTTCTTATAAAGAGAGTTCTTATAAAGAGAGTTCTTATAAAGAGAGTTCTTATAAAGAGAGTTCTTATAAAGAGAGTTCTTATAAAGAGAGTTCTTATAAAGAGAGTTCTTATAAAGAGAGTTCTTATAAAGAGAGTTCTTATAAAGAGAGTTCTTATAAAGAGAGTTCTTTTAAAGAGAGTTCTTATAAAGAGAGTTCTTATAAAGAGAACCTAAGCAAAATTAAAGAAACATCAATTCTTACGAAATTTTAACACATATTTGCAAACTTAAAGATTGGAGTACGGAATGGAGTACACAACAGATAAATATCAAATTAAAAAAAAGCTGGCAAATAAACTATATTAAGATACTCGATGGTGTGTACGGTATGGTTTGCGTGTCAACGAGGTCACTACCATGTCCGGAAGAGCCAGGTTCGGCGTGCAACCACATGCGTGAGTATAAGCAAACTCGATCGCTGGCCCAGATCTGCAGGGGAAGCTCCCAGGGGAAGATACCCGCGATGAGTGCTGGGGCGTCCAGACTACATTTACGGCGCTGCCGGGTCACAAAACCCTGGATGGGAAGACGGGGCGGCGGGAGACTGCGCCCCACGGTTCCGGACGTCGCCTTCGGCCAGGCCTTCGCTGTGTTCCGCTCGCTACGTGCCTCCCGCCCTCTCGCGCTGTCGCTATGCGTCTTGCACGCTGGTGTTGGCATCATTCGTGATGGGAAGTCTTCGTACCTCCCCTGATTTTTCTTGGATCGTGCTCCAATGGCAGGGCTTGTTTTTTGCATCGGGAACATATCGTTTTACTGGTAAATTCTACAAACTGCTTGCTTTATTCTCTATATATTTTTAGTGAAATGTTTTTTTTTTAAATTTCTATTAGTAACGGGTCACGTAGTAAAATGGAGCGTAACGACAATATGTTATATCTTATGAATATCGCTTACATTTTTCTAATCGTATATCTCGGCGTCTATAATGGTACCATTTTGTAGAGGTAATGGCCCATTACGCTACCATGCAACTGTCGAAACCATTGCACTATCAACCATGTTACGCACAGTGGCACACATTTTAAGTAATGTATGACGCAATGTAAGATACATGTAACCTGGCGCGGGGGACAGCCTTAGAAACTAATAGCAGCTTGCAAACCCAAAACAATCTGCTCTATTGGCGCAACCAAGGGAGCGGGGGGGGGACGCAGGAGGTCAACTGCCCCTTTACGGTAATTAGACGTGGTAACGTAGGAGTGTTTAAGCACGGGATTTAGTGACGATCCTGCGTGGCTGGATGGTAATATCCGGCGCCGACCTCCACGTCAGTTTGTGGGGGATTTTCCCTTTTAAAGATCTTCTCCAGCGGGATATGCGCCAAGCTGTCGACTACATTCACGACGATAGGGCAAGGAAAAGGAAAAAAAGATCACGCTGGTACCTGGCCCCTTTCTTAGGGTACTGCTCCAAAATACGCCTGATGTTGTAAGGGGAAACTTGGGAAAACTACTGACTGGAGCAACCAACCGTATGAATTCTCCTAAAGGCAGTCGCTGAATGAGATCTAGCTATTCTAAACTCCCAGCTGGAATTGAAAATCCAACACAGTTGAGAATAGAACCTCAGGTCCCAAAGAGAGTCACAGAACAGACAAGAATATTTCTGCATCTGAGCTAAACATACCGGTCTAAATTTTCGAACTGCCAACGCCTATCAAATAAAATATACCATATGGTAGGTTTAGTATATTTTTACTTTCTCGCACTTACTTTATAAGAAGAGAAAGTTATTTAATCTTACGTCAAAAATCAGCGAATTTTTGGCAGAAGAAGTGTTTTGCTGTTGCTTTGTGAGGTAAATTACTAACACATGGTGTAACCAGAATCTATATAATTTTTTAGTCCTTAATATCAAAAAATCGATTGACGGCCAAACGTCTGTCTGTCCGTCCGTCCGTCCGTCCTTCCGTCTGGTCTTCTGTGGTTCACGCTAGCGTCTAAACCATTCAATTAAAAAAATATAACGAATTCAACTGAATTTCTATAGCGTCTAAACCATTCAAATGAATTAATAACGAATTCGAGGATTCGCGAGATTCAAACGGATATTTTGATTATTGAGGCTACTTTGCACGACGCCTCAAAACAATTTTCAGAATTTTCTCAAAATGGCAAAAAAGTTTTTGATTAAACTTTATACTCAGATAGCGTAAAGGACGCTAAAGAGGTTGGTGCAGGTCTCTTGTTCATAAAAATTCCAGGTTTGGGATAAATTGCAAAAAGGCAATTTTTTTGGGCGTCTTTCTACATCTCTATATTGAAGATGGAGATAATTTTTGTTAATGAAATCAGTTTCTTGAACAATGGTCTTGAAATAAGGTCAGGTACAAGGTTTCGAAAATAGAAGTAGTTTTTGTGTAATATTGGGTGAAATATAGGAAATTGTAAATTTTTAAAACATTTTTTTCTCAAACACGACTCCAAATTTTTTCTTTGAAATTTCTTCTCGTATGTTTTAAAGGGTGGTTAAAATATGGTGTTATTGCCATTTTCGACGAATTCTCCGTATTTTCAAAAATTGCTAACATTTCAAAACTAGAAAACTGAAGATAGAGATTTTTGCTTTGGACAAAGTCTTGTTAAAAATCATCTCTTTAAAAAGAGTTATTTTACAATTTTGTGAAAAAACATGTAGGTTTCGCGTAATTGGTGTCTGAAATTTATACATCATTACATCAAAACATTATTTTCTCACAAACTCCTCCATTTTTTTTTGAAATGTTATCTTTGAACGTATTAAGGGACGGTAAAAATATGGTGCTAGCTCCATTTTTGGCGAAACCAATCCCAATTTTGGTGATATTTTCGAAAATCGTAATATTAAACATTTATAATTTTTTACTGGAATCTCAAATTTATATTGTAATGCTATGTGTATATGCGATGACATTAAAACTTAAAATAACGCGAAGTATCATTAGAAGATTTGGAATTTTATTTTGTGCACTGGTTTTCTGTAAGAAATATAATTCCAAAATTATTTAAGTGCTTAAAAAGCTATTTAAAAATATTTGAAAATAATTAAAAAGACATAACATCATTAATTTGTTTATTAAACTTTAACTTTTTTAAAATTTCAATTATGGATTATTAATTAAAACGTTTCAGGACACACTCCGTTCAGAAACCAAAGGCTAATTCCAAGTCTGTTGATGAAAAAAATGACAAGGCGTCAAGCTATATGAACTTTTTTAAATATAAATCCAGAATATTCATATTTCCGCGTTTTGTACTCATATATATTTTTGTTAAAAATGGTGCAAATTAATTTCATTTTTATTTTTCAAAACATATTTCTAAACGGAGAAAGAACTAAAGGAGAAATTCATAAATTAAAGAAATGAAATTCTTCAAAAGTATTTTTCTCTCGAATTGTATTTCGAATGTGCAAAAGCAAATGGGATATAAAAAGGTTTTTTTAATACTATGGCTTTTACGAAAAGATGACAATCATGAATAAAAGTCACGAGACACACTGACATAACCAGAAAACAGCGTTTCGTGTGTCGCAAGTAAGTCGTCCTTCAGATACACAATACTTGCAGATACCTGTTCCAACATGGCAGTAAGGGTTGGAGAAGGCGAACACAAATGCCAACCTTCACTTGCTCAGCACCTGCTCCGTCGCTGGGGAGGGAAATTCTCAGAATGTGGGGCCTTTGTTCGCCCAGACTGAAGAATAAGCATTGTGAGACGGCATCGCGACGGCAAGAAGACGTTTGTTATTACGTGAAGGGCCCCCTCCAATTAAGGGGATTTTCGCTTCCGAGTTCCTTTATTGCTATAGGGGGACTTGTGAGAATAACCGCAGACGCGTCTGCGAGAACGATTCTGAAAACAAAAAAGAAGAAAACGAGCTAGGGTCTTTCAATGAAATCTTTTACTAAAAATTCTTTAAAATAACTAATTAGCATGGTATAGTTGGTGTGTAGCACATGCAAATAGCTCTTTTATTACTGTAGATAATAAATGCACGCTATAGTCATAGTTTTCATGACATAGTGATCGAAGTTTGTAATGGGAGTGAAAAATAAATACTAATCAATTTTGACATAACTCATGAATGTACTTCAATGATTACGTACACAGTGAAATATTTAGAGGTTTAACAGATACTGCAACCGTTAATATTTCATGAATGCGAAGTGTTTTACAGTTTTATAAATCGAAACAGACTGACATGTTTGGACTGAATGAAGGTGATGTGGTCACTTTCAATAATATGTGTGACGCATACCGCATACATACACACAAACATCAGAGAAAATTCACGGAATATGTAATCATTGTCAATTATGTAGTTGACATTACCGATGTTTCCATAACAGATTCCAATATACCAAGGGACGTGAGACTTCGTGTAAACTAAACTTTGCAGCGAAAATGAATGATAATGCCCTCAGATTCTATGCCAAACAGTATAAATAATCAGTGATTAATAAAACAATAATGTTATTAGAAATGTCCCAACTTTCTTGATATGAATGCGTAAATTTACGAAATAAAACGATAAATATACATGCACCAAATAGAAGCAAAGCACATTCATAAATATAATCTCTCTCGAAGAAAGAACAAGAAACGACGGAAGGATTGATGTAGAAATGTTTGTAATTACTCTGAAAGCAACAAACAGAGAGAAAATTCTGGCAATTTCCGTTTAAATCTCCTGAATGCAAGTTAGAGTGAGAGAAGATGGACCTTTTTATCCGCATTCAAAGAAATCTCATCTGGTACTAGTTAAATATTTCAAGCACAAATACTTTCTTGTAACGTGTCTCCTCATTGTTTACCTATATTGAACATGTTTTTCTCTATACGTTGCAGTAAGTTTTACTCTGTAAATGAAATTTTATACCTTATGTTCTGTTGTTATCTTACGATGAAAACACAAATAGTTTCCTTCCTTTTCTAGAAACTATTTAAAACGATCCGCTCTTTTGACAATATCCTTCATGTAGTAAATCACTACAGTTTTTTTATAATATTTACAATAATGATAATAATTATACATATTATTATTATCATTATTGTTATTATTGTTGTTATTATTATTGTTATTCATATTATTGTTATTATTGTTATTAGCGTGACTCAGTGAACATTGACATGAATGCAACAGACTGTTAAGTGACGTTGATGACAGAAAATCATTGCTTTATTGCTGGGATTTGATGTATAAACGGAAAAATAACTTTTCCAAATCCAAATGTATGTATATTCAAACGATTAATAATGAAATGTTAAATAAAAGCAAAAAGCATTTTTTTAAAAATTGGACTCAATATAAAACATTATTTGAAAGGAATGTACAAAATCCACATCGAAAATTTGCAAGTTTAAAAAGAAAATGCCGACGATTAAAACTTTCACGACGAATATAACTTTCGCGACGAATATAGAGAAATGTACACATGAATAATCTTATTCAGTAAATTATTAATCCTAAAAGAATAAGAGTTTTCTCATAAAGTCTTCACTTTACCCGTGAAACATTATAGCGATTTTGCACAGCGAAGCGTGGTGCAATCTATCTTCGTATGGGTAGTTCGAATTTCAGATAACCTGTACATTTGCGCATGCACAAAATATTTACATTGCAATAGATTGTTTTACGCTATGACGTGCAAAAACTCCCCAGTAACAATCTTCAAGCCTAACGATTCCGCAATCGATACACCAATCTACTTTTACTTTAGGGAGTTTGTTCACGAAATAGCGAACAGCTTTTGCGCATGCACTTAAGAGATGCAAAACTTCAACTGCGCATGCACAGAACCCAACACCAATCTACTTTTACATTAGGGAGTTTACGCAACACCAGTCTACGCAACCATCTATTTACGCAACACCAATCTACGCAACCATCTATTTACGCAACACCAATCTACGCAACCATCTATTTACGCAACACCAATCTACCTTTACATTAGGGAGTTTACGCAACACCAATCTACTTTACTACTACAACTATCGATCTTCTGCGCATGCGCAGATGCACTAAAGAGTTGCGAAACTTGAACTGCGCAAGCGCTGAAAATCGATAGCGCTGTATGTTACGGCGTGTGCTAACTCCGTAACGTAAATATAGATTGGAGTATCGATTGAAATGCATTTTCGCGTTCCTCACGTACGCCTGACACTTATTTCCGCATAGCGCGCCACGCACAGCGTAAAGGTCAGAGAGCAGCTCGCTGAGAAGTCGAAGAAACAGTGCGACGCGACACCCCAGGAATCGGGAGGCGTCAGCGTATTGAACAACGTCGCATCGGAGAGGGCGCGCGACAGGCAGATTTCGCGCGCGTGGGGCGGGGGCGGGGGTGGAGGTGGGGGGGGGCGTAGGACGGAGATTTGCGTCGTGAGCGACGGCGGCGGTGGCGCCGCATTGGTGCCTTCGGGGGCGGAATTTCCCCGGAGACTGAGGCGGGCTGCCGAGGGCGGCGGCAGCAGGGAGAGGAGGGGAAGGGGGAGGAAGGGAAGGGGAGTGAGTTCTAGTAAGTCGGCGTGGCGATGACGGGTCCGCGGTCACCGTGTCGACATGGCTCTGACCAGGAGTCACTCCACCCACGCCTTTGCCACCGCTCCGCGTTTCACACTGGTGCCGAACGAAATTCGCGCGTATTCACGCAATAAAAATACCTAGCTAAACGGTAGGAAAATTACCAAGACAGGTGGCATAGGGTATCAGCTGATGTCACTGCAGTGCCTGTGACCGGGAGATCCTGGGTTCGAAACTCGACTGTGTCAGGGTTTTCGACCCAAACGACGTAGCTACGTCGTGTACAGTAGCTGTCTGGAGGAGGATTCTAGCAGCCGGTTGCTCTAGTATTTTTCCGTGATTTCTCCGATCAACACCAGGTGCATGCCGGAGCAGTATCCTAACAATCGGGTCACGGACTTCCTCCCTCTTTCTTGTCTTGTCCTCAGCCCTTATTTACACCCACTCACACTTCATGTTCTACACTACCACACAGGTTCAGAGACCGGATAGGATATCAGAGATTGTCCCGCCTGGGTCTAAGCCCCACTGGTGGGAGATACTTGGTTGAGGGAAACGCCTGATAGCTGACAGTATGTCAGCTCCAAATCTCACCATCTACGGAAGATTACTGCCACCTCCCAAAGAAAGAACACAATTACGAAACTCATGATCTTAGCAATTGGCGTGCCCGGAATAACTGATCAATCAATCAACCAATCAATCAAACAATCAGATAGAAAAATTCACAATCTCAATATGTACAACCATTTTGATATGAAGAATGAGACAGGGTGTCCTGGCGAGTATGCTCAAGCGTTTATTATAAAATATTATATATTGATGAGTTTTGCTGAGTCGTTAGTGATGACGGTTTAAAAATTCCTGGAGTGTCATTCAGCTTACTGAAATATGTGTTCCTAAAATTAAATACATTTAATTTGTATTTTTCATTAACCAACTAAAAGTGATATAAAAGATACATGAAACTTTATAAAATGTAATACTTAACCGTATAAATAATAAATATTTTCTTAGCGATGGCAATAGGCCTTTCTGTGCTAGAATAATAAACATTAATTCAAGCTGATACCTTTTAAAGAGAAGGTAAAAAACGTACCATGTACAGGTTATGTTCAAGGTTCCTGAGACGGCTGTCGGCGCTGTTGTCAGTTCGTTCGATTTCGCCATAAATGAAGGCAGAGATTTTCTTTTAAAAAACAGTCCAAAACAAAAGTTTGCTGGCCAAGTTCAGTTGAATAAAAGGAAGAATTCTCGATTACATCAATAACATATCCAACAGTTTGTCTTGTTCATCTGAAGTGGTTTTAATCAAATTTTTACATTTTTCTTTGTTTTTAGGACATTTTAAAGCATTTTAAGTGCAGTTTATTGACCTTTTTCGACAATGATTTAGGTCATCAAAACCGCTTCTAATTGCATATGTCTATTTTATTTAATTTTGGAATCATCCAGAGATGTAAAAGAGAATCAAATGAGGCGGGTGAATGTGAATATGAATTTAAACTTTTAAAATTTGAATTTAAACTCACTTTTGTTCAACTTTTTGCTTTAATTGGAAACTAAATTTGATAATATTGTTAACAATAAAATATCTCTTCTGTGGTTTATTTTCAATTATTTTATTTAATAACTTTCTGGGATTATTTCCTATGTATAAGTTATCACAAGATGAAGCCATTTAAACCATTACATTATCAATAGCACTGTCATTGTGATTATCATTTATGTTACATGAATCAATTTGCCCCCCTTTCAGAATTTGTTGAGAAACCACATCCCGTTCTTGACGCCCTGTGTGCCCTCCGAAGCAATTGAGACCCTGACTATAAATAGGCTAAAAGAGCCGGCGCTTATACTTAACATTCTATTCACTTTTCATCATTAAAATGAGTAAGATCCTGCAGTATCAAAAACATTTCTGAAAAAAAACACGCAATATGGTTTTCCAAAACGTAGTACGCACACTACCCAAGAATAACAAATGAAATTACAAGTAACACTGAAATTATTCAAATATTTTAACAAATAATTCTCTTGGGGATTACTGCATTAATATACGGTAGTATATATGGATTCGCAGTATATTCGTTCTTTACATGCCAAGAATATCAAAAATGTTGCTGATTCAAAATGCAACTCGAGAATAGCAGTTGGTGAGCAGTCTCTTCCTTGGAGCCTGGGTGTGGCACTACAGATGCGTCGTCAGCACCAACCACAAAAATTCGGTCGATACTCACAACACGAGAATAGGCTTAATAACACAATGAACCATGTGCATGTTTTTGTCAAAATTGGAACTGTCGTTTTTTTTAAAAAAATACATTCATTACCAAAAAATACGTTTAAAACCATTAATACCTTTCGCACGGTTGGAGTTTATATAGTTTTCTTTCAATTCCTGCGTGCATTGGAAATTAAAAATATCAATTTTCTGTTTAAACAAAATGGAAAAGTAGGTTCAGTATAATGGCATTGAAAGCGACACACGTACACCATTACGTCGCAAAGCGAAGGCAACTAATGACTTCAGTTTTGAAGCCTACAAAAAGTTGTCATCTTCACTTTTATTTCACACATGCTACATTGAATTCACTATTTTTGTCTTTTATTTTTTTCTGAAACTCATTCAGGAATTTAAAAAAAATGCTTTGAATCGAGTACCCTTGAGTTTTCAGCACAGTAATACAGAATCTGGAGGAAGCATTATCACTACAACTCGTAGATAATTAATTTTCTTTATGTTAATAATTAGTTTAAATACGCAACACGGTTAGTGCACAAACAATGTAAATTAACAGTGTATTTACATGGTATTGTAAAGGAATTTACTTACATGGTATTTTAAAATCAACTTATAGAAAACAATGACAGGTAGCTCTTGCTAAACAAGAAATTCTGAGTACTTGTGTGAATTATTTCACTTCTGACATTTTATTAAGAGGTAACCTAAGTTGCTGTGATATAGACGGGCGTGCTACGTACTCAATATTCGTTCCAGGAATATTTTCTCCCTGAAAGACACGCATCTATTTTAAGATGCTGTCGCAAGCACAGCAGTTAACCCTAAACTAATTCGGAAAATTATTCAAATTGTAAAAAAGGGGAGGCACTGAAGATGATAATGCTTCTTGCATTTAATTTTACTTGTTGCGCCAACTTGGAAAACGGAACATTTATTTCAATTAAGCGCGTTGTGTTGTTGTGCTTCATTTGTTATTCTGCGAAGAGAACGACTTTCAAGGGAAACAGACCCCTGGCGGCGGTCTGGGGAAGAACAAAGCAATCTTCAGAGCAGCTCTACATTAGTGGCATACCGGAACTCTGTGCATAATTCAAATGTCGTAGAAAAGTTATGAAAAACACGAGGGTTTAAAAATATTCGGTAAGTTTTGCTTTCCATAAAACCAACTTGTTATCAAAAATACTTAGGAAAAAGGAGATTTCATTTTTCAATATTGTAATTTATGCAAGGCAAAATTGTATTAATATAAGAAAGTAGTATAATAAATTCGACATCGCTCTGGCATTAATCACAATCATGGAATTAGATAGCTTGCGCACGCGGTCCCCTCAATGACATAAAGATGTTTCACACTTACACCAATAATTGTACTTTCTTCGCGTGTTTAGGCAAAAAAAAAAATCAAGTAGAGTAAAATGTACAATTTTGTATTGATGATATATTTTAATCTGTTGATAGTCACAGAAGAGTTTCGTGTTGCTTTGGTGTTCATTTTTCACTATGTATTCGACAGGAATTCTACCTACTATGGCCTGTTCACCGACTTCCATTTACTTTAGTGTAACCTCGCTTCATTCGACCTTTACCCAACTTACCCTATCCTTCTCCTAAACTCGCAGTCAACTACACTCCATCCCAACTAAATAAATCTATACTACAAGAAAAATGATATACATTTACTCATGTCTAATATTTTTTGTTTATAAATATTGTACAAAAATCATCCAACCTTTAAGAGTTTTAGAATTAACATAAGTATTTAAATGTTCTTTATTCATTATTGTTTTCATAAATGTCATATCTATTTCACACTTCATACCTTCATATCTAGAGGCAATAAAAAACAATTTCCAATTTACCGTAATTAATATGGTATACGTGAAGAAAAATGAGAAATTTTTCATTGTCAAATAGAAGCAGTTCACATTTTATAGTTGTACAATACGTAAACAGTTACATTTCTCTGCTCTCGGTATACTAATTTGCTATTTTCATTTTTAATCATGAGTAAATGAATGTGCGTAATGGAAGCTGCAAATATTCAAAAGCATTTTTTTTTGTAAAAGATGTACAATTTGATGTAACATTTTGAATCGCAACTACGCTATATTTGATTATTTGTGTTGGTTATTGTAAGGACGAAGTTGTGTTTTAGACGATTATGATAAACACCCTGGAAATTTCGAATAATCAGCTACTAATGTGTATCAGGGGTTTTCACACTGTGCGTCGCGGCTCCCAGGGACGTTGCGATCGTAGGGTAGGGGCGTTGCGGTGATTTATTAAAAATGATCTTTAGATTTTATTTACTGGAATCCTTGTGAAATCTAGGTGGCATTAGCAGTATCAATAAGTACCAAACCAGCAAAAATTTAATAGAATATTCGTGAATATCTCATCCTATAGATTACGGCATGAGAAACGTTTTTTGAGGCCTTTGACCTAAACAATTTAATTATTAAGACCCTATAAAGCTTTATTCAGGAGTTTTTTAACGATATAGGTGACTGGGTGGTGCGGGTTGTATTTGACATGAATATTTAAATGCTTTTCGTAAACAAATATTTCATATTAGTGAAGTCAAAAGGCAATTCGTCACGTCTCCGTAAAATTATCTTCCTTTATAAATCTCATTTAAAAAGATTGGTTGCATATGAGAGCCGTAAGATGTATGTCTACTAATGCAATAATATAAGAACCGATAATATGTGGTTAATTGATTTTTTTCATGTTGTAATGCATTTCTTTGTTATTTATATAGAAAACATCGTATACTTTAAACTAAATTCCCATTACAACATTAAATGCAAGATACTTTATTGATTAGACACGTTTTTTGACAATGCAAGGAGTCAATTACCATATTAAAAAGGTATTCAAAATGTTAAATGTCTTGAATTACTATTATTATTATTATTATTATTATTATTATTATTATTATTATTATCATCAGTTTGCGTGTATGCAAAATGCGAGAACAAAATTCTGCAAGGAATATTCCAAGTAATCTGTTAAATATACAAAAATCGCAAAATTATGACTAATGTTTTATTAATTAATACATTAATTACACTAACTACAATTAACCAAAATTACATGTCATTGACTTCGTTTCCTGAAATATATTCTTCTTGCTGCCAAAGCTCTAAATTGTAATATTTCATTGAATAAAATACAATGTAATTAATATTTTCTGCAAATGAACAATATTTCGAGACAAAATAAGTATTTTACAATGTGGTTTATTTTTTATTTCTGCTAAATACATAGTACCTAAAAAGTGGCGGTTTGCAATGCCATGATACAAAATAAAAATCTTCAGAAGCGTGTATGTGAACTTAAGAAACGCGGGCTACGATAGAATCATATCGCACGAAGGTAATTGAAACGTGAGTTCTCGAACGATTATGTGCTGAAACTAATCGATTTGCATGTTTTATCCTTTTGGTTTTGTTGATAATGCTCATCGATACTTTTGTGCTCTTCAGCAAGCGATTCAAATCACGAATGCTTTATTTAAGCACATGTTACATTCTCTTTTTGCTAATAATTTTCTATATCTGCATGACAATTGGGTAAAAATTAGAATCTGTAATTAAATATCACAACATAAAAGAATACATTACGTCTGCGGCAGGTTGTATGTGTGTGAAGTTGAGGAAAAACGGCTACGATACTATTATGAGTATGTCGCGTGAAGGTAATTGAGAAGTGAGTTCTCAAAATGTCATGTGATGAAGGGCCAATCGATTCACATGTTTTGTTCCACCTGCTTCCCTGTCAATGTTTATCAATAATTCCGGGTTCCTGGTCACACGATTCAAATTCAACTACTCAATACCTCATTAAGGTGAACGCGTTATTCTACTCTTGTTAGTTATCTTCTATATTTGTTGACGAGTTGGCTGATAATCAGTTTAATGAATAGTGAAAAAAATATCATTAAGGGAATGAACAACAAAATAGATGACAATAATAGTAAATTTGATCTACAGGAGGCGTACTATATAGTCATTCATAGTAAATACAGTAGTGCTTTCACAGTAATAACTATCTCACATTTTTGGGAAAAGTTACGTAATATTGTAATATTGCAATTTCTGCCCTACTAATCCTTTAGCCATTGATTGGAAAAGTCCAAATCACACGAAGCACCTGAGGTGCATAACTGCAATTATTTTGATAGCCAAGAACATGAGTAATTTCTTACTTCTACCAAAGAAACCAACATAGATAAGTGTCTACTGTTGCACTATTTGCCGCACATTATACAGACAACCAAGGATAATTTCACACACACCTTGATTAAATCGAAGAGAGCTTAAATTTTAAAATATTTATTCCATAATAAGCGAGTAAACGTTTTTAAAGTAAAAGAAGTGTTCACATTAAATATCCCGCGCGAGCTCTGCGACAGGCCGATGTATACGGGCTCGGGCACGACGTCCAGATCTCCGGTGACTAGTTCCTTCTTGCCCAAATCCGTTTCGAAGAAGTTATTGAGGAAGGCGGTGTGCGTACACTCCAGCTCCATTTGAGATTTGGCCGTATGAAGGAGTTTTAGAGAATATTGCAGAAAATCGACGCTTTTACTCTCATTCAGACACCATTGATTGACTTCCAATGTATACGTTACAACACCGTATTTCACAATCCTTTCCTTTTCTGATGAGACGACAGGGTCTTTTACAACAACTTTTGTGACAAGGTTACTAATTTCTTCTTGCCGGCGCATACTTTCAGCATTATTAATGAGTTCTAGTTTCGATGAAGTAGATACGTTGAGGTGCATGGCTACTACATATGATAAAATTTGAAGGAAAATTAATTCCTGCGTTAGAATATGTTTTTACGATATTCGTCAGATAGTAAATTATTTTGTAAATACGATAATATAAATTAAAATATTGCACCTGTTGCATGAGAATGATTTCGATCGTGTTATTAAATCTTTATTGAAACAAACACTGTCACCTATTCACTAGTCATTACAGAAATTAGATGATTTATTAGGTCAAATTCTTTACTAAGGTAGTATAAAATATATTTTTCTACAATGATTGAGAATTCGGAGTATGAAGCTATTTGCAATGTAATAAGCTGTAGTTTTTGTGAAGAGATGAAGATCTCAGACGTCACTGAATGGATAATCACCGTAGCAGAAATCTGTGTCTGCAGGTGAGCCCTCTGCAAACAAAATACACTTTATTGAGAAATTGGTATAAATTCAGTATGTTATAATTAACACATGAATACGGTGAACACGGAATGGTATATTCCTGGGAGGAAGATACTTGATGGTAAGACGCTGAGTAAACACCCATTCTACCATGCTAACTACACTACTACGTTAAATTAAAAGAGTTGGGTTTGTACGCGGTAATCTTTGAAAATACCCCACACCAATCTCAAAGACTCTTTTGAATCAACTTGTATAAAATTCTGAAATGCAACATGATATATTATATATCATAAAATAATTATTTTTCAGGACGTTTTACCCTTATCGATGAATCATTTGAAGGGCGTTTATCAATACGATGGATTGTGTTGATCCATTGTGAAAATGACAAGTAGATTCAAAAACAATTTGACGTTTTGATACTGAACATCGAGATCTTTTAAAAAGGCTGGGGCTTTAAGCGTGCAACCATAATTATATTAAAAATACATGATTTAGTTAAAGTTTAAATGAAAACCTCAGATGTGAAGAAAATAATTTCTCGTAACATGGTGCTCCATTGTTAGCCTAATGTTCTACATGGTTCCACAGTTCGAGACGCATCTATTCGAAAAAAATACATTATTTAACATCAAAAGGTTAAAGTAAATAATTATGGATTCATTATTAAATGGAACTTAATAATATAAAACTTTGTTTCAGTTATTTCAGACAATCAAGAACGTCATTTTTTATTTTAAAATAAAAACATTTATGTATTTTAAACATATCTATAAAATACTTAGACACACCTTGGTTTTGATATTTAGAAATCACAAAATACGTTTTTGGCTAACATAATTAGAACTAAGTGAAATATGTAAATGACAAAAATTAAACAGCAAGAAAAAATTAGTTATTGCGCATTGATGTACTCAATAAAACCAAACTTAATGTTCTCTGTTGTAAAATATTGGTAAAAGATTATAAGATAAATAACCGTCACTAAAATGTCAAAAATTTCAAAACACTTTTTCTTCAAAGAAGAAAAGAGTATGACAGAAAAATGAACGAATGGAAATAGTTGCAATTTTAAAATCTGCCGTTTAATTAAAAACGATTGTTTATAAAAATAGAATTTTGGTATTGGATTGATCACTACATTTCTCAGTTGGCTATGGTGTAAGCTTCATTGGTAACCTGACACATGAGCTTTCTGTCAAAATATAAATGCAATTAATCTTTTATAAAAGTTCGATAGCTATAAATCAATAATGTATAATTATTACCAAGAAAAGAATTGATAAAGCTGTAGTATTACCTATTACTCACATGTACATATGCCGTATGAAGTACACAATTAAATACGTATTATCTCGAATAGTTTCTTTCCAATTTACATCTTTACAATTTTCTCGAGGGACTCGTCGTAGAGTGTGTAGGAATCATAAGCAAAAGTTAAGCAATTCGTATTTACTCCATGATTTTCATTCAAGAAGCCACAAAAGCTTTCTTACAAAACAGAGAGCTGATACAGATCGTATAAAAGTTTACATGCTTTCCCTATATTTGCGTTTTCCCTTTTTTCCTTCAGACGAGAGTAGCTAGCTACACACTATTACTCTGAAACGGAACCATAAAGAGTTCTTTTGAAACAACATAGGGTCATGTTTTAAATACCTGGTTGCCTGTGTAATCTTATCTTATCTAAATTACAATTTCGAAACTTGATTTCAAAATGGTGACCTGTGGTAGGTTAGAGACCTTAGGTACCTACTTATTGCGGTTAAGACAAGTAATTCAAACTTGTAAAAATATTTAAAATAGAAAGAGGCTATGAGAGAAAATTGAGAGAGGGAATTATGAAAGGGATTTACGAAAAAGAATTAGGAAAGGGAATTATGAAAGGGAGTTAGGGAAAGGAAATATGAAATGACAGAGTCAAGTTAACAACTATATAATTAGTAAATAAGTCAATATGAATAATTAAAATTAGGTAAAAAATAAAATCATGTTTGTACCCCGGGTATTAACTCCTTTTAATGTTCTTGGACGACAACAAGCTCTCAGATAAAGGTTCTAACCTTCATGTCACCGCTCGATCATAAGAACCCTTAAAACGACCTTGGTGCATAAATATATGTATTATTTTATATGATGAGATGTAGGCTTAAGAAGAGTCGAAAATAAAACTAGGAAAGTAAGGAAAAAAGGACGTCCCGCTACAATTTTAATAGTCTAGCCCAACGCGGCCTTTATAACAGTCTATCCCTACAAAATCAGGCCGGCTCTGGAGGCAGGTCCTGGAATCCCATAAACAGTTAACCGAGACGATAAATTCTTTCCGAAACGAGAACAATGCGCTTGCCGAGGCCGTTCAAAGACGCCATTAATTCAAATGGCTGCGCGGAGAGGAGGAAGGCCCCCAGGGTCGCAGCGTACCTGCGGAATAATGATAATTCAAATTTAAAATCAGCGCAGCGCGCGGCCGGGCTCGTTCAGAAATAACAAGCGCCTGCCGCCGGCATGCGAAAGGGGCTTACGACCGTCGGGATTTATGGGGCAGCTCCTCGATCGAGGCGCTCCCACCGGCGGGTTCGCGCAATTTCTTTTCGGACGACGACGATCAGCAGGTGAAGCTCAGCGCCAGCGTCGCCGCTGCCTCCGCAGCGACGCTGTCCGGGATGTCCTAGGGTTCGAGTCCCGACGGTGGCGCATATTCAATGATTGATTGTTAGTAATTCCGGGTGCGTCAACTGTTAAGGTCGTGAGTCCCGAAAGTGTAGTGTTTTGTTTGTATGTTTGTGTGGTTGTATGTTTGTGTGGTTGTATGTTTTCCCCCTCGGGAGGTGGTGGTGATCTTCCCCCGCTGGTTGGCGACACCGGGCACTGGCCAACCCCCTACCAGTTATTATGTCCCACCCGAGGGACACCGCCCCAGCCTGGAGAAGCTCTGTGCTCCCAACGGGTCTCCCGGCATCTGTGGTGGTGTGTGCATCACGGTGTAAGTGCGTGTAAGTAAGGGATGAGGATAGGACAAGGAAGAGGAAGAAAAGATCGTACGCGGTCCGTCACCCGTTTGTTAGGGTACTGTTCTGACATTCGCCTGGTATTGATCGAAGATAACAAGGAAAAGTACCGACGCGGTTAGTGACAATAGCTAGATAGCTAGGACGAATTCCGCTGCTGTCTGGAAGAGAACCCTAGCAGTCGGCTGCTCTGAACGGTAGTTTTATCCTAGTGTGGCGTCATATCAGTCGCCTTGTACAAACGTACCAAATATCAGCCACGTGCATTTCATGCTCATGGACAGCGCTGGCGGGAAGAGACGCCGGGCTGAAGAATGGCAAACCTAGAGAGCGGAAGGGAAGGGGTGCCGTGTCGTGGGTGGCTACTTGGGAACCCCGTAGGCAGGCTAGCAGCGGAAACGCGTCGGCGGAAACAGCGAGATGACGCAGTTCCGTCAGCCGGCCCAGAAGGTAGCAAAAACGGACCCCGGACCTAAACTACTTCTTCTGATTCTTGGGCGCGTCGTTAGCAAGTCGTGTAGCTTGTGCGCGGCGCTTCATTTTAGTGCATCGGCTACTGAGGCAGGGAACTGAAGCCGGCGTGCTACGCCGAGACGGGAGGTGCGGCATACTCACTTGGATGCTCACGTAGGCTACTGGTGCGTCACTCTGAATATGATATCTAATTAGCAGGTCAGCGGTGGGGGTAACCAGGGAACATTCCTTCTAGTAACGGGTCAATATTGTTTATTGTAATTATTGTACATAGTATTCAGGTGTTGGAGCATTTTTTCAAATAAATACTTAATAATTTACAAACCGTTCACGTCTGTGATTTAGTGCCCCGGCAAAGACGCCACACTAGTTTCTCCGATCGATGAGAGGCAAATGATCTCGCCGTTAAGTTGGTACGAACAAACTTTCGTCTTTACAGGCATCACATGGCATGGTCGACATTTCGCCTCAGAGCCTCACGCCTCTCCCAATTCAGCCATGCTGTTCAAAGCCTCAAAATTTGCTAATTATTACTACGGCAAAACGGAAATGAAGTAGTGAAAATGTTTCTACTCAATAATCACCGGATTTACGTTGTTGATATGCAAAGTGACAACGGGAAAGTGTAAATAACACACGAGAAAAAAAGAACTATTGGAGTATACCAGATCCATGATTCTGTAAAAGGAAACTTGTTACAGTATCATGGATCTGGTGTACTCCAACTGTTCTTTTTTTCGGTGAAGAAAATGTTGCTCGGGCTCTCAAACGCAGAGGGTGCCAAAGAAAACAATAAGCATGGGGTAGTTTCGTCCCACCGCATTCGTACACAATTCATTTTTCCATGCAACAAAAATAACTTTATTCGAATTATAAGTAAAAAGCATTGAAAAATCTCTGGTCTTCAATTAACTCGGAGCCTGAGGCAAGTTGCCTATCCCTCCGTTCTGGGCGCACTTGTTCAAGTATAACACAATCTTCGTTTTTGGGAGAAAGTTGTTAAGGCCGTCTAAAAAATTGTCCATTGTCCATTGTATTATACTATGCGCCAAATGTATTGGCATTGAAATACTATTTATACTATTTAGTAGTATTTATGCGGAGTTCGTAATTCGTAGTGTTGATAGTAAATCAGGAGATAACAATGGATCCAACGATAACTTACATACATATTTATCTACATCTGTCGAATCATTCAGTCTCGAAATTATAATTAACAAATCGGTAACTACGTTACCTTCATTTTTGTTTTGCACAGTAGGGTAAAATGGGGCGTGTTTTATCTCTGGGTTCATAAATAATTTTTGCAGAGAATTGTGTCATAAAAATTCAGAAAATCATATGCATTCATGATATGATATTTGCATTAAATATTGTTTATATACTCGTAAAAGTGTAGCTCAATAAGGTTGACATCTTAGAAGTAGACATTTCTTTACAAATTCCATTAGTGTATGTGAGGATGTTTCAATTGATCAACTAATTAGCATGTATAAAATACTATTTAACGATTTTTTCGGTACTGTGAGTGAATATACGATATAAGTATTTACTGTCTCTGAATGCGTTAACTTCTTAGATCATTAGATCTGAAAGTGTAGTGCAAGTTACATCCAAGGAGATAAGAGTGTTCCTCGCTGGAAATGCGAACTCGATCATCTTCATGCAAAGACATGAGTTACGTGCTCCTATGCATACAGGACAGTCCTTCCTCTCTATAGAGTGAAGTTGAGTGTGATTTACGAAGCACGAAGTTATGAAATGAAATGAGGTATTACAGAGTAAATAAGTAAAAACCTGCCTGAAACCTGCTTTACTCGTTACTAATTCCATTTCTCCTCTAACTAATATTTTCATATAATAACGTAATGTGATAAAAATAACCCATTTTTAGATAATTTATATCAAAAATGGTAACTTTAGTTGATTCAAAAATAACAATGAAAAATTAGTAGTAGGTATACTAAAGAAAATATTTAGGCAGAAATATTTGTATCTAATGTAAGTTATAACATTAATATTGATTTGTCTGTTTATTCTGATATTTTTTAATTAATCATATCATTTTCCTGAATATACACAATCACTTTCACAATCAGGAGAGGTCAAATGTAATATACTGATAATATCTAATAGAAAGAGAATGAATTAGTTGAAGGAAGAATTTGCAATTTAATCAATTTACAGCCAGAGTATCAAAAACCGAAGGTAATTATATTTTATTAGAAAATGAAAACCAGTGATGACAAGATAGGCCTGAAATAAAAATAAAAAATATGATCTTGACAGGGGGTACATAATATACATTTTTCCACATTAAATAAAACGTATCAACAGAAGTAAACTGTTTGTGACTTTTTTGTCTTGAGTATATGAAGGAGGTAATATGATAAAAATAAATAATTTCAACTATAAAGAACGTATGCTTGACAGACTGAAGTTGTAATGCATATCACCGTTACAAAGTAAGCGATTATCTACACGGTGTAATTATGTGGAGTACAATTTCGGAAGTGAATGAATGGAATAAACCGCAAATTGATTGCTTAAATTGGTTTGAATCTGGCCTTAATTGAAGTTGTCTCCCTGAATTGTGCTTAATTGTATTTGCACCTTTGATCTCCATTAATTGGAATCCCCATGTTTGAACTGAGGATTACCTTAGTCGTTATCCCTTGTGCTTCGAACATTTTATTTGTCAAAAGGTAAAGCGAATGAAAATTGAATTGTTCACATGAGAGAAACAAAAGACTTAGTCTCGTTAAACGAGAACCAAATTTCTGGCAAAATTCTACGAATAATATGTAGAATCACAAAGGCGAATTAGTTATTACATTTTTACTTTCTACTTACTCGTGCGTAGAATTGATAGATTATTGAAATGGAGAGTTCGTGTTATGGGGCCCTAATACCGAAATGTTGGATAAATCTTGCAAATAAGTATTGTAATACTCTAGTAAAAAACTGTTTTCTTACAAGAAAAGTCGTTTTGTGTTCGTTCGTTTGTTCTTCAAGTAATATACAAACAGGTTTCGGGAAAGGAAGATCCTGCTCGGATAATATCTTTATATTAAAACAAATAATAGAAAAAAGAAGAGAATACAACCTAAAGACCTACATAGTCTTTATTGATTACATTAAAGCATTCAATAGTGTACACAGAAGAAAACTATGGAAAATTATGCAAAAGAGAGGAATACCATTGCACTTGATCGAAGTTATACGAAATATATACCTAGGAACACAGATAAACATAAAACTAAAATCTGGAATTATTGCCCAAGGAAATATTAATAAAGAGATCTGACAAGGGTGTTGTATTTCACCTATACTTTTTAATCTATATCTAGACAATGCTGTGAGAGAATGGAAACAACAGGTCATGAAACTTAATATAGAAGACAATTTTAAAGGCAAAAAAATTTATTAAAACTTTTATGTTTGCTGACGACCAGATTTTAGTTGCAGATAAAGAAGATAATCTGCAAAGGGCACTATATGAACTATATAAAATAACAAAGCAATATAATCTAAGTATATATACATATAAAACCAAATCCATGGCATTCCAAGCGAATCTTAAAGGCTCACAACCTTTAAGATGTAAATTCATATTAGAAAACAAAACTATTGTACAGGTTAATACCTTTAGATTTCTAGGATGTGACGTATCATATCTCGCCGAAGTTTATATTGTAAGGAAGATAGAAAGATTCAATATGATGTGTGGCCCCATCAAAAGAGCGCTGAAAGGAAAGGTCCGTGAAGACACAATGCTAAAGTTTTATAAAGTTATGGCAGTGCCTTGTTGACATTACGGAAGCGAAAACTGGACTATGAACTCCAGAACAACAGTAGACTTCAAGCAGCCGAGATGAGATTTTTAAGATCAGTCCTGGGAGTAACAAGAATGGACAGATTAAAAAACGAGACCACCCGGAAAAGTATAGGAATTTACAACTTAAACGAAAAAAATAAGTAATACAGAGAACAATGGAAAAACACCTGGAAAGAATGGAAGACGACCGTATTCCAAAGCAAGTGCTTCAGTACATCCCTAAAGGAAGAAGAAGCGCTGGTAGACCCAGGAGAAGAAGGTTAGATCAAGGAGGCGCAACGGACCAACCGGTCTAATGCTTGAGGGAGAAGAAGAAAAAGAAGAAGTTGTTTTGTGGGTCCTAGATCTCGAAAAATAAACAATTGTTGTTCCTACACATAATCCCATTGCAGTGTGTCCACTCAGAATCCACGTTTTGTGAGACCTCGAGACCAAAAATTTAGTGTGCGGTAGAACGTTTATCAGCCTGTGCATCTGTGGTTAACATTACTAGTTCAGAAGATTTACTCCAAAATTGATATTCGCAGATCAATCAGCCTGAAATCGAGGCTCTTTGAATTTGAGACGTACAAGATGTGTTTGGAAAGGAACATATCTTGTTTTCATTATTTTTAAGCCAATAAATTGACTGTAGATATTGCTACAAACGTTTAATACTCTTCGAATTAGTACCAATCCACACAAAACTTTTAGCAACTGCCACGCACGCAACGCGTCCCGGAAGGAATCAATGGAGACTTCGACAAGTGCGTCGTCGCAGCGTCTTGGATGCCATCTATCCATCCGAACGGATTGTTTTCAGGGTGGTCTTGATCCTCGAGAAGAAACAGAAGTAGACCGGAGCCATGTCCACACTATAGAGGATTTGGGGCTGATGTGTCAAGTTATGCTTCGCTTGGTACGAACACGCAAAGCTGTGCCTTGGAGTATTGTCGTAGTGGACTTTCCAGGTAGTGACGATCTCCCTTCTTCCGGACAACCGTTTTTCGCAGTTTCTGTAGCACATCGATGCAGTAGGTAGCATTCACGGCCTTGAGAATCGAGCTCTCCGAAGACCACACTTTTGAAAAAGACAATGAACATTGTTTTCACTTTCGACATACTCGTTGCTTTTTTCGGTTTGGGGGACGCCAGGGTATCCCTGATTTAACGTTTTGTTTCTAGTTCATTCTCAAAAAACATGTTTCATCCCCGGTAATGACGGTACAAAAAAATAGGGTTCAATTTGGTCATGTTCGGGAAGTTCACTCGTAGAAGTCATCAAAAGATTCTGCTGATCGTCCGTCAGCAGCTTGGAAACAAGCTTGACACACACCTTCCTCATGTCCAATTGATCGGTCACCAGTTTGTGTAAAATGTTTTTGAGATTGTTGAGAGTTTCTGTAATCCTCGATACACTCAACCGGCAGTCAGAACGTAACAGATCACACGCACTTGAGCCAAATTGTCGACGGTTGTGCTGGTTGAAGGCCGTTCAGCGGGGGGTTTGTCGATCACCGTCTCCGAGCCTTCATTAAAAGCCCTCAACCACCTCAAAACTTGCAAATATGATAGAGTGCATTCTATTGTGACCAAGAGTTTTTATAGAAAAAAAAACAGTCACGTGTAGTGGATATCCTTCAAAATGCGCGCCAGTCGCGAAGACGCAAGTTGCCAGAAATATCAGGTAGAGTTCGCTTCGATCGCCTCCCCACCTCCCGAACGACTTTTGGTTCTTTTGCAAACGAGTCGTTGTCTGAGAAAGGTTGCCAGACTCAGTGAATACCTGAAAAATACGATACAGAACGTTCAACAAGATAATTGGAACCCACAACTTCAGAAAAAGAAGGTAATAAGACATGCATTACATATCATGAATTGAATTAATTGAAATGATTAAGTTATAAAAAAAGGAAGTAGTGAAGTTTGAAATAAGTTAAAGCGAGAAGGAAGTGCAGGCGGTCTCATGGAGAGTTGAGGGAACTACCACTTATTTTCTTTATCTTCTCTGGCTTTTATTTTTATATGTCTTGACACAGATATTTCTGTTCAAATGCATCCGCGGTATTAGATTACGATTTTGGAGTTCTAGAGCAGACGAGCGCGAGACTAAGAGAGTATGTCACACGCCAGATTCTTCCCCAGCTCACATTCAAGCAAAGTTGTTTGCTGTTCAGAACTATATGTTGCATTCAGAAGTGGGAGTAGGACGGACTCTTACAAGTTATTAAACGGGGTTCGTAGTTTCAACTAAAATGCAGTTATGAACAGTGCTTTTAACGAAATAAGTAAAATCAATCATTCTTCAAGAAACGGTAACTGGGCACATAATGAGTCATTAAGCAAAGTTACCATTCAATTTTGGTTCATTAAATATGGAATGATTTAAGGATTGGATATTATTAAAGACAATCAATCAGATGATTCATTAGATTGTGTAACTATTCTCTTTTGCTTGTGGAGAGTTGTGTGGAAGATTTGTGGTATGAATTTAAAGTATAAATTATAAGACAAACTAATTAACACGATCTAGAAAATTGTTCATGCTTATTAAGAGAAATGCTGATGGAAACATGTTTTTAATTTCTAAACATCTAAATTAATCAAGGTTTTGATTTAAAAGAAATTGCGCAGAAACAAAACTGTTTTTATTAGTTGGTTTATTTCACCAGATCACATACGTTTTGGTAACTTTGTATGTTTGTTTTTTATTTCTTGTGTAGGACAGAGAGGTTATTCCGTGTATATCATTTTTCCATTTACTATCACGCGCGGATCCACGTGGAGAAAAATGAGGGAAATCCCTCTTAAATTTTTTGAGTAACTATTAATTTTAACGTTTAAAGAAACTTTCAAGTAGAAATATTTTCGGATAATCATTAAAGCACCGTAGCATGAACTGAGTGTAGAATGTAATATTTTACAAAATCTGTAATATTGACATATTCGATCAAACCATTTTATTTTCCCTCCAAAACTTTGTCTCTGGATCCGTCCTTGTTAATATGAATATTGTAGAACAATTTAACAAGGTATACTTCTACGGATTATTTGTCGTTAAGTCAGAGGTAAAAGAGAGGCCACATCCCTGATTAAAAATGTTAATATGACCTATTTTGTCTGAGCTAGTTGGGAGGTCATAAAACTACTTTTTGCAAATGATATAATTTTACCCTGTGACATAATAGGCATGAAACGTAAGTAAAACACAGTATCGAACTACGATGTGAATGGAGGTTAACACATAAAATCACAGCTATTGGCCTTTCAGAAGAGTGGCCGACTGAAAAAGTAACGTCCAGTAAAATTCAGAGAGAAAGCAATCGAGATCATCAACATATATACTTTCTTGGGTGTCACTTTGGTTTCATAGGAACTATTCAACGCAGAAACAAGAGAAGCGGCATCGAAGGCAAGGTCAGCAATACGGGTGCACAATGGAAAGTTACGTTAGGGTCTCAAACAATTTGATTCTGGGTATTGTATACCTATTGTAAACCTATTGTGGTTAGTTTTTGTTGGCATTTATAATTATGAGTCGTCATTGCCAACAGTATTGTTTATTACAGGTAAGAAACGGCTCAACTTACATTTTCATGTTTTCTGTTTCAAATTTTACATGTTCAAATTCAATTTCATTCACTTTTCTTGTAGTATTAAATGACCCCCCCTTTCTTTCTTTCAGTTCTTAAAATGTTAAGTATATTTTCTAAAAATTATAAATTATTAGTAATCTTTTTATTATAATTTTGTTATTTTTAATTCACGTTTTAATGTTGTTGTTTTTCTTGTTGTAGAAAACTGATGGTGATGGCTAAGCCATCGAAAGCTGCTATAGTAATAAACAATATTGTTGGCAATGACGACTCATACAATTATTTCATTCGTTCTGGGTAGAGTAGAGTTATTTAATGCTATTGTAACATCAACACTGATGTACGGCGCAGGTGCCTAGAGCTGGGACACAGCAACCGTGAATCCGTGCAAAATTGGTTTTGAAAAATGGTACAAAGTTGGCCCCTAAATAAATGTTGAGATTAGAAACGGGTCTTCTCGAATGGACATTGAAAAGGTTAAGAGAATGTTAAGACAATGGGTACCCATTTTAAACATGGACTCAGACTGGTAAGGTTTGGCTATAACAATCTTATGTATTTCGATGCCAATAGTAACAATTATGGAAAATACAACTTGGTAACGGACTTGAAGGGCATGCACATCTGAGTTATATGGGTTTGCACATCTGTGCACCAATCAAGATTTTTCTCAAAACGAAGAGTACAAACAGCAAATACAAAAATTAAATGATCAAATTTCATTGAAGACTTGCACCGTGTGGAATGCTCATCATATATGTACACGTAGGCTTCCGCGGCTCGAGTTCATGATTTCTAGACTGTTCGGCGTCACCCGGACAGCCTAGAAATCATGCTCATCATATAGTTAGATTTACAGATACTTCAAAGATATTTTCCTTTTGGAGAAGAACACTTATCTTGATCTGTCCTTTTTATGTATTAGTATCGTAAACCTACTAATAATTAAGGGGCGAGAGACACAAATACAAACGTATCTGGTATAAATTCGATACATCCCAAACAATTAGTTTGTAATTTATATAATGATCAATCTCTCAGACATACCACAAAAGAATGTGTTGAAGTACATTTCGATACGTTCTCATTATATAGACAATAAGAATATGAAGGACAAATATCATAAGCATAAGAATAAGAATATCAAATACAGTTGAGAAAATTAAAAATACTTGTATATTCAATAATTTAAAATTAGGAGCATATATTAGTAATGTTTAATGCATATTACATGTAGATAGTCACACTAATATAAGAATAGATTCTGTCATTATTATATGGCTGTTATCTTATCTTATCTTTAAGTTATCTTCAGTTTTTCCGAGAGTAGCTATTAAGAATCCTAATAATCCTATAAAATATAACTCCTATTAAGGTAATCTCGGCTTTAAAATAAGATAATAAGAAAAATGTGGTATAACGTATGCCGTTATTGCATAGATAATGAATATTGTTGTAGGTAATACAATAAAAAACAAATACAATACCTGTAATACAATAAAAATACAATACAATTATTATGTAACTGTTACAAGTAATGCGAGAAAGAAGTGTTGTTGTAGCGTTCCTATTTATCTTTTTAATTCGTTTTTGTTTATAGCTGTTTTTCTGCCTCACACACTTTCTCTTGAATTGTGTGAGGCAGTAAGTTTAAGTGAAGTGTAAATGCCAGTAATCACATTTATCATTTTAAACATTTGATGACATCAATATCCTTTCCCTTTTATGAATTTTTATTCGATCGCTTTTACATGCTATTTGCTTACGTGTTGGTGTAGAGTAGGAAGCTGATTATTTTATCCGATGTAGTGGACGGTGCAGCCGAAGTAAATACCATTAATCACGTTGTTATTGCTCGTGAATAGTAAACTATCTTTCACGTAATGACCTCTTTTAGAATCTTATACGATAAATAACTAGTATTTAACATTTATCACTTCCATGTTGTAAACAGGTCGATTGGTTTTTGAATCGTCATAAGCGTTGATTGTTGTAAACGTTAAGGAAAAAAGTACTCAAAAAAACTAGCACTGAAAAATATCTCTCCTTTCTTCAGCTGTCTAGTCGTAACTATTTGAAGAAGAAAGCAAGGCAAACAGAAAACAATATTAAAACAACAAATAATAAAAAATTCAACAAATTTTCTCGAATGTAATCTACACTAATAAAAATGAATTCGACGATTTGTAACTGACATATCACAAAAAGAAGTGTATGGATAGACACCAATTTTTTACAGGCTCTTCTTGAGAATTGTCGCAGTGTCATTGCAAAATTTGGTAAAGACGAATAAAACCCAAATGAAAATAAATAATTTAAATAACATGTTAGTAGATGTATCATGATTAATATAATTTGCCTACCACTTAAGTGGAAATTGGTTCTTAATATATTCCGCCAGAAGCCAGTAGCAATGCGTAAGTTCAACATTTTTGATCAAATAGCAATTTACTGTGAAATAAAATGAAACCAAATTACAGTAGTTTATTTAAATTTGAACCAATTAAATTAAAAACAATACTATTAAACACCGTGCTTTACATAAAGTATATATTTTTCTTTTTTAAGAGTTGGATACGAAGAAGCCCGGGCAACACTTGCTACTATGCTAGTACAACATAAACATGTCCCGGAAAACACATCTTTCTTAAAATAGCTTGCACTGTCGTAAAACACGGCAGCGGCGGTGGTGTAACGGGTAGTGTGTTGGACCACGTTCGCGGGTTCAAACCCAATCGAAGCCGTGGATTTTTAAGGGCGAAAAAATACTTAGTACACCTTCCTTTGGAGGGGAAGTAAAGCAGGCTGTCCCATGTCAGTAGATTTACTGCATGTAAAATATCCTCAAACCTAAATACAGCCTCTGAGTTAAACCCTGTTTCATCGCCCAAGAGATACCTTTCTCCGCTTGTTGCTGAAAGGACCGTAGCGCAAATTTGCGTGGTCAGACAGAAGAGCTGGCTTTATGGCCTGAGTCTCGCCACGTAAAATAAGTCAACAGTTCAATTCAATTAAAACACGCGCCATCTTCCTCCCACGAACTGTTCAAATTCGTTTTAGAACAACGTGAGCTCTGCGACGACTCCTCCTTTACCGAAGGTCAGTCGCAAGCGACGCGCGGCGTGGGAGGATAGGGTGGGGGTGAGGGGTTGGACCCCAACCGCTTCGGGCAGGTGCGAGGCCGCCGCAACGACACGGCCAGTTTTTAATCACCGCGCTCACCGCAGAGACGTAAATTAAAAACCTCGATGCAGCATTTGCCCTGCAAACACCGCGATAAAAAGGCGGGCGGCGCGGCGCGGCAGGACGGCCCGGCTGGACCTGTATTTAAAGGCTCAGCCCTAATGACGGTGTCTACACATTGAATATCCGTCTCTCGCCGACAATCAGAGCGGCGGGCACGCCCGGGCAACCACATCAAGCGGGTAATGCTACAAAAGACACGCTAAATTCCGTTTAAGCTCTGTAATTGTGAATTGCGCGACACACTGCACTCGTACAATCAAACGCCCGCCAGTGGGGAAAGCCGTTGAACGGACAGACGAGCGCGCGAGAGCGCTAATGAAATGATACTGCGCTCTTTAATGCCGAGTCTCAATTATGTCTCGATTGCTGAGTGGGCGGCGGGGGCGGGGCGGAGGCGGGGACGGGAGAGGATTTTCTAGGCCACCAATGAATGATGGAGGTGGGATAGCGACGGGGTGGAGGTGGGGGTGGGTCGGTAACATGAGCGCTCACGCATGCCCGTCATTATCGCTTACAATCGAGTTTCTTCAATTTACGAGGTTCGAATTATCATTATTCCCTTTCGCTTACGTGGCGTTTGTTCACTCTTTCATTAAAGTAGTTGTATTGTGGGTTAGTTAATCGTGCACTCACCTTTATCTCATTTCAATTCAAATTATACGTTTGTGGTAGATAGAACTACTCATAAAAAATTCAAAATTTTTATTTAATTTTTTTTGCATGTCAAGATACTTCTTCCTGACCAATAACGTTTTAATATTACGGAGAACAACGATAAACGCATACAAATGATACGTTTAGAAAGAGTTCCGAATTGTTAACGATAACACAAGGTTATAATTCTGAAGGTCTTACTAAGAAAATCGTAAATAACCAGAACATTCAAACAGTTTATGACATGTTTTGAACACGTAATAACAGCAGAAAAACACTCATAAAGGAGAAATAAGCCATTTTCACTTTTATCCGAAGCCAAATTATCCATTATTTTCTCTGTGAGCATATTCTGAGAAGAAACCACCTCGACAATATTTCATTATCAGACGCTTTACGATTTACGATACGTAATCTGACGGATCGTGTAATGGCCTTCAGAGAAGAGAGGAAACGTCACATGTGCTTATACAACGGACGAGCCGCCTTCACACAGGTAACAATGAGCAAAGCCGGAAGAAGGCGGTCTAAGAATACATCCGGGCCGCCCATTCATTTCTTTGGTTCTTGACGTTACATCACAAGCGTGTTTTTGGTTGTTGAAATTACTCGTATGATTGTGTAAAAAAGGAGTTATGTGGGTTGCGAGAGTTCTGTTTTAATGGCCAATAAAATAATGCTTTTAATAGTTTCTGCTCAAATCAATTCGTGTATTCGTTTGAAGGGAAAACAACTTACGAATTAATACATATTAATTACAACGTTACTACGACTCCTAGGTTGTAGATTTAGATTCAGATTTATTCAGTCAAAAAAGAAACAGTAAAAACTGTATGTGACGTAGGGGAGAAAAGATTATCCGCGCACGTTTTCTTGAGTTCCAGAATCCCGTCCCGTCATTTTAACTATAAATAGTTGAAAGATCAGTAAAACTTTAACATAAATAAGTAAAAATGAAGTTTAAAAATCGCAAGATTAGCAATATTTGAAAAATAGTCATTTTTGTTTCTGAGTTATAGAAAACTTATTTGCATCGGTATACGAATTGCAAGTATGATTTTAATGCATTGCTAACCAAATAGCAATTTGCCATTACCTCTACTCTTACCATTACAAGCTAAAGGAGAGTTCAACAAAACGTGCGCATAGTGAAGCTACATTTACGTCCACAAGCAAAACAAGAGGCCATTTCAGCATTTGCTCAATAGATCAGGGAAACTGGACAAAACCCTGATCGAGATTGGGTCATTGACCCGAAAGCTGAAGTATATTATTTGATACAAACATATTAATTGTGTAAAGAAATGTATACAATTCAAATGTAAACTAATTCATTATATAGCATTTTTTTGTTAAAATAATTTTTTTCTTTTTTGCAAAGAACGTTCGTGTTATCAGCAAACAGAACCGTTCTTCCGTTTTTAATAGACGACGGCATATCGTTTACGTATAACAGAAAGAGAATAGGACCTAAGATCGTGTTTTGTGGAACCCCATATTCAATTGGAAACATAAGTACATAATGTCCTTTCGTGCCAGTACGGTATTTCTACTTTTTGAGATCGATGTTTAAGGTACGAAGTTATCCAATCTAGGGCGATACCACGAACTCCATAAGAAGGTAGTTTTGATAGCAAGATGTTATGGTCAATAACTCAACATCTCAAAACAACCGATCACGTCCCGTTACTTCTTTACTTTATCTCCGCACTCCGATTATTACTTCACCCTAAGAACGAGTGGTGCTACGGAATGGCACAGACTTTGCCGCATTAGCTTTTTACTTAATTTCGTCTCGGCGAGCTACGCGGACTTGCCACATACCCTTGCCAGTTGCCATCTATCGCCACCCAAAATACATTTTTTTGAAAGTTTCTTAATTTTTCGGTTTTGTAATAGAAGAACGAAAATATTATTTTAGGAATATTAAGTGACAATAAAACCTCACCTAAATGGTAATTTTCATTAAAAAATTTGGAGTCGTTTTTTAAGAAAATGGCGCTTAAGCGGTACTGTAAATGCGAACATCTTTTGAACATCTTTTCAATGAAGACTTGAATTTCATAAAAACATCATTGGAGCCTCAAGCTCACCCAGTCACAAATGCATTAGTGGGTACAAATTGCAGGAAATGTTTAAATTAAAGGCGTGACAGACATATTACTGTAATAAAATTATATTAGTTTAATTTTTGAAAAAAAAAAAACACAAATATACCGTATTTAACTTTACGTCATATTAAAGAGTGCAATCAGCACTCTCCCTTCTAAAAGTTTGAAAAAAAACTTTGAATAAGTTTTTGAGAAAATGGCGTTTGAGCGTTCCTGAAATTGCGGAAGTTTGAGCTAGTTTACACAGAAAATGGTTGAGTTTTCGAGAAAATTTATCTGACATTATATAAAGCACAATGTAAATATAAACAACGTGAGAAACAAGTCAAAAAAATTACATTTTTGTAATTTTGGGGGAAAAAACAAAGAATAGAGCAATATGGCGTTTATATCATCTTATAGATTTCTTTTAGCACTATATCTATCAAAAGTTTAAAGAATAAATGGGATACGTTTTTTGAAAAAGTCTTGTTTTTCATTTTTTTAAATTGTAGATATTGCGCGCAAAATTGTGCGAAGACTACCAAAATTTTCCAAGAAATGTTCATGACCTTAATGGAAGAACTCTCTACCGAGAAAAAATTCAAGGAAAAGAAAAATCTCTATCTCTAATTTTGTAGTTGTAAGATGGTACCGAAAAAATTCATACTTAGAAAATTTCGAAAATTCAGAGTTAACTGTCAAAATCGACCCATGTTTATAAGTGTATTCTTATAAATAATCTATTCTTACAAGATATTTAAAGAAAAAAATTGAAGTTTTTGAGAACATTTTGAAAATGGAAGGGCTTTATGTTAACTACACCTCATTTGGAGAATGCTTTTCAAAATCTCAAGGTTTCGACTCGAAGCAGATGGACAGGGGTTTCTTCAATTTGGGAAAAGTCCTACTCATGGTTTAGGCGCTAGTACTGTTCAGACACCAGACGGACGTTTTGCCATCAATTGATTTTTCGGTATCAAGAACCGACAAAATAGGGATTCTGGCTACACCACGTGTTAGAGGATATTTTCATAATTTAGCAACTGAATTTATTAACTTCTTCGTTATCAGAGACAGGCAATTAATTTTTTTTGCCGAAAATCCCCCGTTTCTTCGTAGCATTACATAAATTTCTCTATACCACGTATATACGTATGTACACGACAATGTAACCAGACGAACGGATGGGCAGACGGATAGACGGACGTTTGGAAAAAAACATTTTTTCGATATTAGGGGACCCCAAAACGTGCATTTCCGTCGAAATCTCGAAATCTATTTTCAGAAACATTACATAACTTAACATATACAACCTATACGAGAAAGTAAAAATCCTGTTGAAAACAAATACACGTTTATTAGGATGATACTCATTGGTTTGAGGAATGTTATTATACAGAGAACTAATTTATTTCGCGTCAGAATTCCGACAACATCAGAACTCGTATTACTAAACAGGGAGACATCCTAACACACCGCGGTTTCAGCAGTATTTCTCGTAGGGCAATCGGATACATCGCCGAGGGCGTACGAAGAGAACATGACTTGTAGTTCGCGAGTTTCTTGCTGCAGCCGCGAAGAACGAGCTCAGTCTGCTGAGTTGAGACGTTGCCAGCGCTTCTTTGTGGACTCGATTCCGTTCCGATAGCGTGGAGCTGCCCTTTGACTGTCAATAGCAGAACTGTTTCAAATGACGTCTCTTCTTGCACACTTCCGAGGACGTCGTGAATACTAAGAGCAGAGAGATATTTTAGTAAGAGTACAACGACGAATGAAGATATTATAATACTAAAATAATAATATTATAAATAACTATAATAGTAATAATAACAATAATATTAATAACAACAACAACAACAACAATAATAATAATAATAATAATAATAATAATAATAATAATAATAATAATAATAATAATATATCTCACGATTTGAATAACGTGCAACGTTTTTTTCACATTTAAAAATAGCAGTAAGCTAAAATTTACGTTTAAATGTGACTATTGAAGTTGCAAAAGGTGACGGATTGTTATCCATTTTAGGTAAGCTGAGGTTTCTAGGTGTGGAAAACTTCAGATCCGAGAATAAAAATTACAAAATTGATGATAATTGTCAATAGTAGACCATGCATTTTTCCAGTATGATCAATATCTCGCAATAATTCAGATTTGGTTTTACCAAGCACCAAGCTTTTTGTCATTGAAACCTTAATATTTACCTTTGGAAGTAAGTCTTCAATATTGTTTTCTAAAAGACCAAAATCTAAAGAAATCTGAAGTAAAATATTATCATAGTGTGCAAATTTTCAAAGTCTGTTGTGCTAAAATACGAATCGGTGTTCCTTCTCTTTCATTTTAATTATTTTAAAGTTGACATTATCTACTTAACGATACTATCTTAAGTAGATAGCTAAAGGGTCTGCTCCTGTATTATTCTCCCAATATCCTAAATATTTTTATCACTAATTCAATCACTATAAACCTGGAACGTAGAAATAATTGAAATTTGAATATGATTATTTCAGTTAATATATTGATTTTCAAACATTAAAACACATTTATTATCTAACAATGAAGCATATTTGAAAGACATTCTACATCCCAACTTTTCGATCCAAAGTATAGGAACATTCAAGAAGGAGGTTGTGTCGAAGGTATCTTCTAAAACAAATGAGTTTATTTGCAAGTAAAATAATGTGAATTATCGGTGATGTAAAATTAGGTGTAACTAATGTACAGAAATGAAAAATGTGTGCACTTTATGCAATCATAATGTAGTAGATGTAGATATACCTTGATATTTATGATTTAATATGCATTGATAAGTGAGATAATACTACTTCAAAAAAATTCTGTGATGAAGTAGATCATCAGAAGTCTACGTTAAAACAGCGGATATATGAAGAATTCACGAGAATCTTTACCGCCGTCGCAGAAGCCTCACTTGGTGCAACACCTGCACTGCACCATTCTGTGCAACTGCAACTGCATTATGTATTCACATATTCACTGCGACTCGTACCATATCTTCTTTCATAGTCACGCACCAACGTCTTATCAACTCACAGCGCTAGAATTTATGGAGTGTTCTCTAACTACTTTATTCAAGGGAATATACTTTTGAACGTATCTCTCTGGAACAATAAACCCTACCTTTTCAGTTTAAATTTCCAATATATTTTAAAAGATATAAACTGCGTTGTTTTGCTTCAAAAATGAAAAATTACCCTTGAATCGATTTCTCAGTCTAACATTAGTTACAATCATCCCAAAATTCTGCATACTTGTACGTTTGGCTACTACGGCTAATTAAGACGAAATGTAAGCATAATTGTACTTTGGCTAATTATTGTAAGCATATTTTTTAAAACTTCTCTCAGCTTCCCGTTCGTATTCGTTTCGAGGTGTTGACTCTTTCGCTTTATTGAATTTCGAAAAACAACTAATAGTTTAAAATGTATTAATACTAAATCAATAGATCATTCACGAGACCTGTCGATAACATTTGATTTCGATGTGTGACAAATTCTTGGTTATATGCTAAGAGTACCAAGAAGAGAAAAGGAATAAAAACAGAAGAAATATGGAGAAAGTGCATGAAAGTTGAATAGATCAGTAGTATTTTATAAACGTGACAATATTTATAGTGATAAAGCATGCTTTCAGACATGTTTTTGCTTAAAAGAAAAAAATAACCAATAAATATGAGTTTTAAGAAAACTCTCGATTTCAAATTCATTAGCAATTAAGACTAATGACAACTGCAATTGACACTGGCAATTTAACGTAGATCGTCTCTCAAATCCCCTATTTTTCAGCAACGATCCCCCAATCTCGTGAAAGACGCGTAGATGTTCCACAAGGTCCGCTTTGGAAACACCCGCTTTATCTCGTTGTCCCCGCCCCTTTCGGGAAGTGCAGTGGCGAACGCGGTTCGCCCGCGGGCTGCAGCGAAAGTGCAAAGTGCGCAGGCGCGGGGGCGTGGGTGGAGTAGAGGGGCGAGGTCGGTCAGTGGCGTGTGGAGTGCGTATTAATTCCGGTTTACCCAAAGCAATTAGCGCTTCCGCACCGCTCGCCTCCGGCGCGCAGCCTGGCGCTGTAGATCTCCAAGATGGCGGTGCGCGCATCGCAATCGCATTTGCAGCGCCGACTGCGCCCCGCGCTTTTGCAACTCGCGCTTTCTCCCTTCCAGTGGCGGCCAGTGAGTTGCGAATTAGGAGAGGCAGCATGCATGTCCGAACTATCGCACACATTTTATCTCCTCAAAATATTTCTTGGCCCACGAAAACCATGGCATGTTGCGTACAACCAATTTGTACGTGTCGGGATTTTAATCCCTGTCTTAAACAACTTTTAAGTTGTTAAGCAACGATACAATTGTGTTCACGCGAAAACAGATTTAAAAAAATATATTTCCAGCAAACAAAAAAGTAATTTATGAAATTTAGTGAAAGGGTCAGAACTCTTAGTTCAGTTAATAGCCGTGGACTAAACCGAACAAAGCTCTAACTGGAGCAGGCTGCCCTCACCCAATTCCAAACACCCCCACTCTTCCTTAAGCTTCCATTGCCTTACATGCACCAACTAAGGACGGGCTTCGGACAGTCCACGAAGCGATCCATTCCAAAAATATTGATATTTCCCTTAAACGGGCACTAAACACGACATTTGTCCTTACAAATTGCGCTGCTGATATACACAATGTAAATGATTTAGTGCAAGTTTAATACTTTCTGCAACGTTAACTGGGTTGTTTTTTTTCTGGGGAGGGCGCCGCCGAAGATTCCTTAAGAACCCTCCGTCACCCTTCCCTCATCCGATCCCAAGCCTAACACGACAAAAGGTTCCACCTGCATGTGTTTTATATTGCTATTTACTAGGCCGTTTTTCTACTTGTTTTATGAAGAGGCCTTAAACGTTACCTTAACAAACGAGATTGATTCAGGGACTAGATACAATGCATCAAAATTGTTGTGCCCAAATTTGGAACAATATGGAAATGACAAACAAGAACACAAGTGAAGCCATTGAATAACTGATAAAATTGTGATGTCAGCATCTGAATAACAAAAATATGACAGGATTATTAATTAAAAATTAAATATTTGTAACATTACAGCATACACGATATAATTAATTATCCCTTCCCCTTTCAATCCACTCCAAGACCCAACAGAAATTTTGCGAAGCATGCTTACGTTTCTGTTGCATCTTTTCTGAGAATGTAAACTTTTCGAACGTTACGTACTGTCCAAATGCTCCATTTCTGACTTATATACCTTAAGAACTACGTAAACAAAGTTTAACACATGCTCAAAATTAAATGTATGAGTCAACACGACTTTGCACTTACTCTTTTTATGGATCCTGTGTTTTAAACACTGTATACTTATTTACTTACTTTACTTACTGTATACTTATTTATTTACTACTTATGGTACTTACGTACCATTAGTAGAGTTTTTATACATACGTAAATGTTTTTACACCATTTTGTATATACAACTAAACTAACCCAAATTTACTATTCATAAACATGATGTCATATTGTAAAATGATTCTTGGTTTAGTTTTAAAAAGTCATCTTTTACTTTAAGAAACATTTTTATGTTGCTTTTAGCTTGTGAACTGTAGTTGAATTCTCTCTGTTCATCACGATCTTTCTGCTTCCAAGCTACTGGTGCATTTCTGAGCCTTCGCACCAGAAGCCCAGAGCCGGATTTGCCTACAAGCAAAAGAAGTGTCTGAGTAGCCCCATCAACGTGGAGCGGGAGCAACTAGAAGAAAACACGAAAAAATTTCATCAAATGCCTGTGTATCTATAAAACAATTATTGATCAAATAGTAAATAAGAAAATTAACGTGTATTTGTTGACAGATTGATATCAACTACTAAGGTCACCTTTATTTTTTTGTTTTTTATTTGTTTGTTTCTTTGGTCGCTTTCTAACTATTACGTCATGCGACGTCAAGATCATGGTCAAGTTACAAGGTCGTCTTTCCTTGGACAGGTTTCTCCCAAAAGCGAGGCACCATCCCAGTCGGGACAAGCTCTAAACTCCTGACTGGTCACCTAGCATGTGTGGTAGTGTAGTGAATGCGAGTTTTTGCAAGGAAGGGATGAGAATAGAACAAGGAAGGGAAAGAAAGATCACATGTGGTCCATGGCCCGTGTATTAGGCCCGGCATTCGTATGGAGACACCCCAGACAACTACCGATCAGAGCAGCCGGTCGCTAGAATTCTCCTTCAGTCAGCGACTGAATACGACCTAGCTATTTAGCTTGCGTCGAAAATCCATCCAAAAATATACGAGGAGAAGATGGTAGGCGGTCGAGAGTTCCCTTTCTGCTCGCCTCGCGTCTGGTCGCAATTCCTAGCTTGGGAGGCGGAGTGCACTCGTTGAGACATGGCGAGTGTGCTTTACACTGGGCGTGTGGGTACCTGTGCGGTAAAGCGTCGTGGTGGATAATATACTCTAGCTAAGGGATGGGGAGCGGTGTGTAGGAGTAACGGGAGGTGGAAATAGGGAAAATAACCTCAGATCTGCTCATATTTGTAATATATTGTAAATGGAGCTCTTATCTGAGTCATCATTCAGCTTCAACGTCGCCACACTATGCACGTTCGAGCCACGACGGGAGGTCTTGGTCTGAAAACACAGAAAAGGATAAGCATCCCTTGAAAAATCAGGAAGATCGTACAACGAAGATGCCAAGTAAGTATGAATCAATTTTATAATGCTGATAGGGTCTGTTAGATTCTATGATCGTCCAAAACAGCGTATACTACGTCATACTAGTATTTACAATAATGGAACATAAATGGTTTACGTATTAAAATAACATAACTTACGACAAATGTGTTCTTGCAAGTTGTGTATTATCTACAATTAATGTGAGATAAGTGTTTGAATGTGAAATGAGAAAATCCTTTGTGAAAAACATGTTTATTGAAGTTTTGCAAGCACCTTCCATTTTAATGAGAAATAAAGCCTTGTTGATAATCAGACGACGTAGCTAAACATGTTTTTACGACAACACGAAACCCCTGGATAAATGACTGAAGAAACGATGAAACCCTTTTTGCGTAAAGTAAAGAAAAGTTTCGAAAATGGGGACGCTTTCTGTTCTTAGTATTTCCTCGCATGGGTATTATAGATAAAATACACGTTCGGGTCCTTGATGCAGGAAAAGTCTCCAAATGTCTCTATCGTATTTTAATGAAAATTATCTAATCGATCTTAGTGATATCATAGCACATCAAATTCTGATAGAAGTGTTTATTGCTTTAAAATCTGGAATGGGTTTTTTAAACATAAGAATATTCATAAATTTACATGGATTAGAGAAACAAGAAGACCAGTAAGAGATTACGTACTTGGCAAACAAAACAACAAACCCAAAGTAGAAGTCATCAGACTATATAGGGGTGCCGAATGCAACTCAGATCATTATTTGTTGAGGTCAAAATTGTATCTTCTATTTGTGGATAAAACCCAACAAAAGGATATTCGTGACATCTTTCAGCATACCAATTCCAAAATATGAACTTAATCTTCTAACTGACCCGCCCAATTTTTTATATAAACTCAAAAACTGAGGAAAGCTGTCAAATATAGATTACACAATTACCTAATCTCTCCACGACGGAATAGTAGGAGCTATCCATGAAGCTGTCTATGAGAGCCTCGGAGAAGCAGGAAGAGATAGAGGGAAAATTAGCGATATGCGGTGGAATAGTTCTTTAGAAAAGAAAGTAAGAGAGGAAGAAAATACTTAGTCACTGAGGCCATTGATGGCAGTGCGGCATGCTACTACACACACACCGGCAATATACACCTGGCCCCGCGTGAGTACAAACAGATAGCGCGGGACAGAGTCCGCAGAGGCGCCCTCCTCCACCCCATGCCACAGGAAGCTAGCTGCGGAACAACAAATAAGATCTGATCTGCAACAACACCAGACGACAAGCTGGAGTCCCTGCGTAGATCTCGAATAGATTTATGTATTATAAAAAATATATGTATACATGTATAATACTCATAGAAGTAAGAATTTACACTAAGCCAGACGGCTACTGAAATGTATAAATGAATATATGTATGTATAAATGTATATATTAGATTAAGAAGTAAATATTTGTGTCAATGGAAAATGGCTAAGTACTCAAGATTATGACGAAAAAAAGATATGTAATCGAATAAGCAGAGAAACAAAAAAGGAAATTATAATAGTTAAGAAAGCATCTTGGGAAAAGAAATGTGTAGAAATTGACCAAGGAATTGGCAATACCAAAGCAAGAGAGTATTTAAAAGTTATAAAAAATCTAAGAACATGTGAGAAACAATGTTCAGCCTTACAACGTATATGCCTACAACGGGCTATTGGAAGTAAGCTGTAGATTGACATTGTTGGACAAAGTAAGAAACGAAGAAATTAGGAGGAAAGCAGAAGAGAGTTTCAAAATTATTGATATCATAAAAATTAAAAGGCTCAAATGGTATGATCACTTATACAGAATGGTTGAATAACGATGGTCTCCGAAGCTCTGGAATTGGAAACTAATATCACACAGAAGGCAAGGAATACCCAGAAGTATATGGAAGGAATAGAGAAGGCGATGTCTAGAAGAGAATTAACTGCAGAAGGATGCAGTGACAGGCTTAAATGGGAACTGGGATGAGAGAAACGCCTAAAGGTGTAAAATATTCGCAGTACCACTACAAAAATAATTCATTTTCTTTCTGATCCGTCGGCAGTATTAATATACATCGCCAATACTTGCAGTGTAATGGATAAGACCGATCCAGGAGTCTTTGAAATTTGGAAACACGTTTGTAGGAGCAGCTAGGATTATCTTAAATCGTAATTGATACAAATAATTCGATTATATGTTCTGTTGCGGTTTTGATGGAGGGGCTATTAGTACACAGCAGTATTCAAATTCGCAGATCCAAATCCTTTAAAATCAATTCCATGACTTATTAAGGACAAAACATTTTTCGTAAGCTTTATTTCGGAGGAGAAGTAATATTGGCTTCCGCAAATGCCGATTTACTGCATGTCAAAGATTCGCAAGCCTAAAATACGTTTGGGCTAACCTATGTTTTCGTCTGAGAGATACATTTTTCCATTGCTAGGTGGCGAAAGAAGCGAAGGGAAATTTTCGTGCTCAGCCAGAAGAGCAAGTCTGAAGGCCTGAGCATCGCGATGTAAAATTAGGTATCACTGAATTGACTTAAATTGTTGTTACAGCACGAGTTTCATACGCCACGTCTTCAAATTCTGTCCCATCTCATAGCTACGCTCACTTGTAGACCCACAAGCCTCATCACTGCCACCCCGTCGCGTCCTCACTGCCTGCCTCTTCCCCGTCCTCATCTCGTCCTCGCCGTCCTCGCTCCCGGCCCGCGGCCCTCGCTCCCGTCACGTGCGCCCTATTTCGCGACGCCGTCCTCCTAAGTTGTCCTCGCAGAGCGTCCCTCGCGGACCGCCAGTGTTTACGAGGACACGGGCAGCGAGGACGGCGGCGGCGTCGGCGTCGGCGGCGTCCTCGTTAGGTGCGGAATGTTATGAACTCTGGGAGCAGCTGCGAACTGATCTACGACGCGCTTAAAAGACGTTGCTCGCGCCACTTGGCGTCAGCACGGGCTCCGGGCCACTCGCGGACCCCGCCCGGCGCTTTCTGTCGGCTAACGAGGGCCGAAATGCATCGCAGGGCGCCGGGCTCGCGCCGAGAAAAAGTTCTAGAGGGATTCCGCCGTTGCTTGCCGTTTGCTGCCTGGCAGCTCACGAGAATCGATTGAGGCGCCAAGAACTTAAATAAGCGGTTGCTAAGAAATTTAAAGAGTAAATAAGTAAGAATTTTTGGTTTTGGCACATTGACCGCCAAATTTGCTTCAAATTTGGCACCTGGTTTTTTAATAGGGCATTTTTTATGTTCTTTGAAGGCGTTTCAGAGGAAAGGATTATACATGTCAAACTTGGTGCTTCGGAGATAGTCTTAATTTTTCTCAAAAAGCCATACCAATTTCTTCTCTGTTAACCAAATACTCATTTCTTTCGTACAAAGTTCCTTGACGTAGATTGTCAGCTGCTTTCAGTTAGTTCGGATCGTCACCGAAAGATCGCATCAGCTCCTGGGCAGTTCCTCGTTCGAACCATGTAGAGCATTGTCAAAATTCTGAGATTACCGCGATTTCCATGTTAGACGCGACGAGTTAGCATTGTCATCAGAGGCGAAGTGCAGAAAGCTTAGTAAAAACTTGTTGGACGCTTTCAAGGTTCGATTCAGGATGTTCCAGGCACTGGATGCAGTTGTAACATGAAGTAAAAGCTATGAAATTCGTGAAGAAAGGTTTAATTTCGTTTGGACAGAGGTAACTGTGACGATTTCTTCAATATTCGTTAACTCTTTCTCCAAGTAACAATCTTTGTCAATTGTGTGTCGTACCTTTTCCAGAACACTCTTGTCTGACAAAAAACTACTGATAGAAGAGGCCATGTTTCGTTGCAGCTTCTACTAATTGCTCTCCCAAATTTCTCTTCGAATATTTCACCGCCTCAACAGTTGGTTAGCATGTTTATGAAACGCATTTAACTAGATAGTTCACTAGTACCGATGTCAACAAAACATCAGGAAAATTCAAGTATGAAAACAAATATTCTGAAGATCATACATTATCGAATGTGATAGATGTTAAACTAGTGATTTGCCTTTTTGATATTTTTCTAGTTATCTCACATTTTGTAAAATCTTTTTAAATGTATTTAGTATAATTTAGCAACATAACAATGGATTTGCATTATAAGTTGCAAATACGTGTTACCAGCTCAACAGTCTCTATAGTTATGGACGCGATGGCAATGTACGAGCACTGTGAGCACAAAATTATGTTTTGGAAGTTAATAGATTAAATATAGTTTTCGAAATGTTGTATAATTATTTTTTATTTAAATGCAATGTCCGTCATTTCACTACCATTCTCGATCATTAGTTATCATACTGGGGCGTTTTAATTATTATAATTTTCATTATAATGGAAATTAACAGTTGCAGTAGGATACCCTTTAACGTCTAAGGAAATAAATATCTAGAAACATTACATTATTCTCTTCTCAAAGTTAATAATATGTCAGATATTTCAAAAATATAATAGCGACATATTGGAAACCGAAGTGTTGAATGTGTTGAATATCTTAAAAATATTTCTCGCACATCCAGTTAGCATTATTATCACAGCCCCTCTACACTGACCTAAATGAAATACTTGAACATCAAAAGTTATACTCCAATTTGGTTATGGAAATACAGGTCACAAGGACGGCCAGACTCAGTGATATCAATGTCAACAAATTGGCTTGAGAAACGCAAATTTTAAGGTTGAAACCTGTGATTCTCTGTCAAGGGCGGGATATCCTTTAATATGAAAGGCTGAAAAATAATCTGTATACCTTGACATGAGACTGAGTCAAGACTTTCCTCACGCTTCTAATGAATGAAAATTAGTAGCTTTAGAAGCCCATGCAAAATGAAGAAAATTTCCGAGTATTTAGTAACTGCCGAGAGCGTAATGGTCACGGTCACGTAATGGTCATGAGATGGGACAAGCTCTAAACTCCCGACACGACTGGTAATGTATTGGATTTATGTCTGTGTGTAAGTAAGGGGTGAGGATAGCACAAGGGAGAGGAATGAAAAATCGCGTGCGGACCTTGGTTCGTCAGTTAAGATCCTGCTCCAGCATTCATTTGTTTTTGATTAGATAAACCACGGAAAAAATATCAAACAAACCAGTTAGCCACGAGAATTGTTCTCCAGACTGCGACTGAATTCGCTCCAGTGTCGATCCTGCCTCCGTCCGAATGCCAGGTCCCCCTGGTCAGAGGCACTTCAGTGATATCTATTGATGCCCTGGGCCACCTCATTCGGTGATTTTTTCGAGATCACCAATCACGTCGCACGATGGAGTAGTTGGCATTTTTATGCGTGGCGGACAAAACGTTTTGGCCCACTGTGTTAATTTCACGTGGAAATTCTTTGCGGCATTCCGGTTCATTGGCAGCGTGGCGGAGTCGGCGCTGCCTATTTAGGGCTGTCTGGCGCGCGCTCACGCCCATTGCTCGTCGCCCGCAGATGAGATCGGCGCGAGTGACGGACGCCGTTGCCAGGGTGGGGAGGGGGTGGGGAGGGGATGGGGGGCGGGGCGGCGCTGCCACCTGCGGCGCGCGGACACAATTAGCATCAATTAGCCGGAGATGCGCGGCGGAGATACCGCAGCTGCCGCCGCGCCCACCCGCCCCCGCCCCCGCCCTCGCCCGCACCCTCGTCCACGTCCGTCCTCGCTGAGGCGCGCCCCGCTCCGCCCCGTCCTCACTTCCCCTCCACGCCCCGCCCGCTGACAAATTGCGCTTCCGCGGCGGCCGTGACCAATGTGGCGGGAAGCGCCCGCGGTGGCCCAATGCCACGCGGTGCCACACGAGGCCACACGAGGCCACACGAGGCCACACGATGTCACACCAAGCCACACCAAGCCACAGGAAGAGCGAAGAAGCGACCGTAGGTTAGATGCTCGGTTGAGGTGTCTGCGACAACACCCGTTGTCATATCATCACGCCTAATCTCGAACCTCTAGTTTGAAATGTCGTTCAGTTCCAGCCGGTGACGAATATTTTCCGATCTCGTCGAAATCATTCACTGATTAGACGTCGGGGGAAATCCGTACAGAAGTACGGATAAGCAAGGAGATGGGACTAATACTGCGCATTGAAAAGAAACAAATGAGCGGCGCATTTTATGAACTAAGGGGCAGAATGGTATTTTAAAGGAAATAATCTCCACAAAGGTTTTAATAATTTTATTAACAATTTTCCACAGTTAACTTTCGGGAAACACTTTTCCCATCCTCAGTGGATCTCTAGCAAAATGGAGAAATGAAACAAACATAATTTTAACACAAAACGGGGGGGTGTAGAGTGAATATAGTGGAAAAATAAATAATATCATATAAATACAAAAAGAAAAGAAAATAACTTACTGCTCAAGCAACGTGGATCTCCCATGAACGTTCACAAATGGTCAAAAATATAAAACATGGTGGTAACAGCTAGATGGCAGCCATCTTTTCGAATGGGAGAAGAGGAAGCCTAACAATGAAGGGAAAGGGAGTGGGGGAAGAAGAGAATAAAGGGTAGTCATAAAAGGACTACTTAAAAGAATGATTTGGGGATAGTTAATAAAATATTTAGAATGGGACTGCTTTTAATCAAGGAATGTTCATTCAAGACAAAAAATTAGTGTTTTTGAAAAGTTTTAGAATTTCCAAGTTCTCTAAAATGTTCATTTTTGTGCCTTTGTTGACTTTGTTCAACTTATGTTTGTCCATTTTCCTAGAGATCCACTGAGGATGGGAAAAGTGTTTCCCGAAAGTTAACTACGGAAAATTGTTAATAAAATTATTAAAACTTTTGTGGAGATTATTTCCTTTAAAATACCATGGATTACCACAAGATATCTGCTACCACCACGGAATTTATTTAAGGGGCAGAACCTATCTAACTGCGGTGGAGATCAGATTTGCTGATACATGTGAAGGCAGAATCTCTCGTAGTGCGGTGGCGGTCGGATATGCCAATACGTATGGTACGAGGGTAAAGCTCTGGAACCATGGGGGCGGTGGGGAGGAAAATGCAGTAATCGGATAAGGTCGCCGATGTGTTGGAGCATGCCACTAGTGATCGTGGAGAACAACGACAATCGACGTACAAGAGAGCAGAGGATAAAAAAAGTGATAAATAGACAATGACAAGAGTAAAATTTGTAGGAAAACCAAGTTTTGTATAGAGATTAAATTATTCAAAATTAGTGTATTAAGGTAAAATGGCCGTGTGTACGGGGAAATTAAAAAAAGGTATGTGTGTTTTTAAATAATGGTATAAATAGGAAATGTTAATTGATGAAGATTTTTGTTTTGTTAGTGTTTTTGCTAATGTTGTAAACATGTATGAATTATTTCTGTTTTGAAAGTCCAGAAGCAGCGTAACTATAATGTTTTGTTTGTTTGCAAGGATGAATCTTTCAGTTTTATAATGGTAGATAAAATCTCTCGAAGCCAATCCTTTGATTAAAAGTAAATATTCTTTACGTAAAATTTGTCGCCGCGATTCCCTACGGATGGCTCTGTTGACCCGCAAATAAATTTTCTGTACAGTGGATATCTCTTGACGAACATATAGGATGTTGTTGAATTGAGTAATTAAAAGTAATAGAAGTATAATATTTTTAGTTGAATAGTAAAAATAATTAAAAATACAGTTCGGAAAGAAAGATACTCCTCCAGAATTGATTGATAGGTAATTCAGGGAGCATCAACTGGTAATATTGGTCCCGAAAGTGTAGGGCATGTTTTTTGTGGTGGCGGTGATATTCCTCTGCTGGATGGCCAGATCCGGCGCCGCTCTACCATCGGCGCCCGGAGTATTTCCCAACCAAGTATCTCCCATCAGCGGGGCACCGCTCCAGCCGGGACAAGCTCTAAGTTACCAGGAAGGATACCAAAAGGAAGAGGTAGGATGGATCGCACGCGGTGTGTGGCCCGTTTGTTAGGATACTGCTCAGACATTCGCCTGGTGGTGATCGGAGAAACCACGGAAAACTACCGATCAGAGCAGTGAACGCTAGAGTTCTCCTCCAGACAAGCCAACTTGCACTAGATCGGCGCTGGTTCTCGAATTCTAGCAGGGGAAGAACTTCGGGAACTCCCAACAATAATATCCACTACACTTACATGACTAATGCTTAACGTAACATGCTTGGAAACACAAAATATTCACTAGTTGATACGATATGATGCTACAAATCACACAGGTAGCACTGTGCATAACGTCCCTCTGATGCGATGCAATGTGATTTCGAGCGTTTGGTAATTATAAGCGATGCAGTGAAATACTGTGCACGCGATATGGAACTGTACGGTGCGATACATTCGATACATCGCGATGCTATTGAAAGCGATATGAGAACTCACGAGATGCATTTCTGTACGATGGAATGCAACACTGTAGAATGCGATACGATACGGTTGATACGATCCGATGCAATAATGTGATATGTGATGCGACGTGGTGCGTGACTAAATGATTCTACTCCATGCGTTCACTTGACGTCCGATCCAAGACCTAAATATTTTCAAAGATTTGTTGTTACGTCCATTTTCGACAGTTTCATACGTTTGAAATTGACGTTTAGTATCCTCGTATATCTGTAAAATTTTAATTTATTTTCATCTTCTTCAGAGAGAAAAAAGAGATTTTGTTCATTCATCAAAGAATGTATTTCGCAGGAAACGTTTCTCATATATTAAGATACATTTTACGAGTTCGAATGAAACACTAAAAAATACTACGAAAATGAATTAAATATTGTTATAAGATAGCTTTAAGATGTTGACATCAAAGATTTGAACATCAAAGGAATTAAAAAATAAAAACATGAAAGCAATTAAAACAAATAAATTGTTTTCAAATTAATTGGTGATTGAAAATAATATGGCTGCCAGAATTATTAAGTCTACGTTTTACATTTCTCAGTTCTTATTATCACTTAGAAAATGTTACAAATCTTGCTATTTTCAAATCAGTAGTTTGTAATAACACTTGTCTACCTACTTGAAAATTCCCCCGAAAAAAATTTACTTTTCCAACTTCTGGAATGTTATTGAACTCAGAATTTTTACATTTCGTCAGAGATCCCAGTAATTGAGCCACTGAACCACAATGTTCTGGGTCAAAGAATACTTATGCATTGAGTAAAGAACAAAATAAAAATATATTTACTATTAAAAATATAAATATAAAATTATTTGTCCCCGATGGATTTAAATGAACTCGTGGCCCTCTGAGTTTGAAATGAATATTTATATTTTGATTTTTGGCGATACATTATATGAAGTTCAACATTTTCAAAAAATTCTAAAAAATCTTCTATTTTTTTTATTAAACTTTGTCTTTGGGCAGCGAAATAGGCACGTAAAAGAATGGCGCATGTTCTAGTTTCATTAAAATCCCTGACTTTTTGAAAATGGTGAAATTTGAGATTTTTTGGCGCCTTCATGAAACTACAAAATTGAAGATAAATATGTTCTCATTAATGAAATCTATTCTATGAAGACAGATCTTGAAATGGGATCATGGACAATTTTTAATAAAGATGTGTGTTTTTCGCTCATTTTTGCGTAAAATATAGGCAATAATATTTTAAATTTTTTCTCAAAAAATTGCTGCAATTTTGTTTGGTAAAAATTATTCTTGTTTCTTCAGAATACGGTAATAAATGGTTCTAGTCTCATTTTTGCCAAAAATTGAATTTTGTGAAACTTATTAAAATATAACATTATTAACATACAAAATTTAAGATTAAGATTTTTGCCTCTTGCGAAAATCTGCTCTAAAAAATCAGCTCTTAAATAATCATTAACAGTTTGCGAAAAAATGTAATTGAAATACAATTGTCGTCAAAAGAGCTTATTTATTTGAATTCATATAAAACTATTGGACGACTTCATACCAGGCAAATTCGTTTTCTGGTCTTTATATAATTAAGTGATTCAGGCAATGCCATTGCATTTGCCTAAAACCTTCAAATACTGTTTTCTCACTGATTCTGCTGAGCGACATTTATCCGAGTTAACACGGTCGCTTCAGCAATTAGGCAAATAACATGAACCAAACCGTCCGATTGTCGCAGAAATCATTTTTTTGCGAGTTTCTGTTCCATGTTCGTAGCTTACATTACCACTAAGCCTTTCGCTTAATTACATTATCCACGTGCTCGTGGCTAACGAGACGAGGGGGCCTCTCAAATTCGTTTAGTATGCGAAATCTGCCCGTAGGCTTAACACCTTCTACGCACAGAACAGCTTCTATAATGTAACTGGAATTCGCAACTCTAAATCAGCTTTAGTATTCATTGACTAATCGGCACGTGATAAACCAAGGTAGATTGCAAAAAGCTTTAAATGCTAAAATGATAAATTATATTTATTAATAAATATCGTAAGACACATTGTTATAAAATGAGATTGAAGAAATAGCTGTTAGGACAATATTCAAATAAGACATTACGATACAGCTCAACTACTTTATTCGTTTTTGAAAAATATCCACTGTACTCAAATTTTGTTCTAAACACCCCACCTCACTATCGATCATGGTATTGATTAGTCTAATTTCGTTAGAAATTAATAGAAGGTAATACATTATAAACTTTCTGTAATGAAAGTGGATTAATATTTTGTGTACCCACATAACTGTGAATGCCTTTTTAGGTGTACTAAATCGTTCATAAAATGGTATATTTTTTGACCAATAATTTTTTCCACGGTTTTAGTTTCATACTACTCTGCTAAATATTTTTCTACCTTAACATAATATTACTTCTGTATTAGCATCAGATACAATAATTATTTCTTCCAGCTCTTTCTTATGTAAGTAATTTTTTCAACATGTTCAGAGTAAATCGTGTTTGTTTCGTATTCCTAGTAGATTTTTAATAAAAAGGCAACTGTCACATTAGTAATTATTGGTATAGAAATCAAGGCAATTGACTCATGCGTGTCTATCATTTGCGATAATATTTTGGTTGCTTAATTTTTTTTTGGAAGTGTGATTTTAGATAGAATATTTCAACATTCAACGTCATGTTTGTTTACACATTTCCCATCTATAAACAGGCAGAGCATTTATATTTCCCGCTCCTATGTCTTTGGCAGAGTACAAATGGATATTTGATTGATCGATTGATTGATGTTTTTGGGCGCGTCAACTTCTAAGGTCATTCGCGCGTACGTGTAGGGTATGTTTTTTTTGTGGTAGGTGGAAGTGATATTCCCCACGCTTAATAGCGAGATCCGGCTCCGACTTACACGTCCGCTTCCTGTGTTTTCCCCAACCAGGTATCTCCCACCAGCGAGGCACGGCCCCTCCCGGGAGAAGCTCTAAGCTACCGACTAGTCTCCCGATATATGTGATAGTGTAGTGCGTGCAGGTACACGGCAAACGTGGCCCGGTCAGTAGTGTGTTAGCGCTCTGTTCCTGCACTCGCCGTGTATTGTTCTGAGAACCCGGCGGCGGCGGCGGCGATGGTGTAACGGTTAGCGTACCGGACTGTTGTACCCACGTTCGCGGGTTCAAGCCCGATCGAAGCCGTGGATTTTTAAAGGCGAAAAAATCCTTCGTACGCCTTCCTTCGGAGGGGAAGTAAAGCCGGCTGTCCCATGTTAGTAGATTTACTTGCATGTAAAAGATCCTCAAGCCTAAATGACGCCTCTGAGCTTAATTCAAACCGCCTGTTTCTCGCCCAAGAATTACCTCATTTCTCTGCTTGTTGGTGAAAGGAGCGTAGCGAAATTTACGTGGTCAGACGGAAGAGCGGGCCTGATGGCCCGAGTCTCGCCACGTAAAATAAGGCAAATTCAATTCAACCCACGGAAAACCACCGATCAGAGCAGATGACGACTAGAATTCTTCCCCAGACAACAGGCGAACTCCAAATAGCTATGTAGCTAGTGTTGAAAATCCTGCCACCGTCGGGACTCGAACACTGGAACCTTCCTGGCAGAGGTCCTGCAGAAATATTAGTCGATTCTCTGATCTACCTTCGCCGGTTAGAGTACTAATATTTGTCTATATTATATATTTTTGCTTCTCAATATCTTTAAACAGGCATTTGCTCTCGAGGCGACCTGTTCAGGAGTCAATAATGAACGCTGTTTTCTAACGCTGGTTTTTAACCCGAAGTTTGAGGGGCCCCTAAAGAGTGCGGTTCTGATCTGCTGGATTCTTCTTGCTTCGCCATTGCCTCCACCGCCGTGAGGGGCGAATCATGGACCGACAAGGCATGTTTCTACGACCAACTAACTTCAGATTACCTAATAAGAACGGTATTGGAGAATAAAGTCCGTTAATTTAACTGACCTAATTCCCTGCAGGGGGTCCGACGGCCCGAGGTCTGAGATTCTTGGTGTAGACTGGAAACTTCTACTCGGGTCCTAGTTTCTCGGCGGCACTCACGGCGATAGCGCCGAGATGGGTGCAGTGAGGAGGCATAGAGACTCAGACGCACTGAACGGATTAAACGGTTCCGGTACCAACCCGAAAAGTATGACAACCCGAAAACTGACGAGACGGCTTCAGTCAGGGTATGGATAGTTGCGCATATCGCCACTCTCTCGCCTGGCGATAGCGTTCCGTCTTATACTGATGCCAGCCCTATTGTCCAATTTTCTTTAGAATGGGCTGATTTGACAGCTAGTGCTGGCAACACAACTGGCGATTCTGTGGTCTTTGTGTCCTTGAACTTATTAGACTCTCCTTCCTCCATTCGTTCGTTTGCAGTTGGCTAACTTGTAATTAATTCCCTAACTGTGATGTTCTCGTCCGACGAAAATATAGTGCGCCACGAGAAATAATTGAAATCAGGAAGTGTAGAGCTTTGTGCTCTTCTGTAAAAATTCTTTCTTTTTATAAACATTACATTGAATTTAGTTTTTATGTGCTAAGTATTATGTTTGTTTTAAAATTGAGTCTTGATTGTGAGATACGTACTCGTGACGGTGCACGTGTTTACTTCTCTGAAGTACACGTGATGTTCACTTGTTTCGCGAACTGTCACTTTATCCCATTCTTAGGAAAATCGTTCTATACCTAGTACTTACGCACCACGGGTGTGAAGTTAAGAGCCATTCATCATGTGCCCACCCTAAGGAGTAACTCCCCCCCCCTCGGTAGCAAGCAGTCAGCAGCGTTGTAGACAAAATATGATTAAAAGAAATGTTCGCTTTCGTGTATTCGAACTATTCTACATCGAAAACAGTCACTTTCGATACAATAGTTCTGTCATCAAAATAACCAACCCGCGTCCCTCCTGTCGCTTCTATCGAATTGAGGGATCAAGAAAACTTGCGAAAACAAACTACACCCGCAAATTACAAATGACCAGATACAATTTCGAGTTACGTCATTTGTAAAGGAAAATTTAAATAATAAAAAGCTCATATAAAGTGCATTCACAATGTGCAATTATTTTGCAATTTTTGGTCAATATGTAATTTTTTGCATAAAAAAAGAAATTCATCAGCACAAACCTTCATATTAATTATTGCAAAATCGCTATTTGGCATGTCAAAAACTTTAACACTTCAATGAAGTAAAATGTGTATGTTTTGCAAATTTTTATCCCTAGCCAATGCCAGTAAAACACTTCAATTAAATGCTAACAATACACGAATATACTGATGTATCCATCCGTTTACCTTTAATTTAAAAATAAAAATGTATACATTTGTTTTGTACATAATTTTTAGGGACTTTACGGAAATAAAATGTTTCATAAGGTGCAACACCAGCCCCTCTTTCAAAACTTTCAAGGATGGTACGACTTCTCTAACCTCTCTCGAGAACAGATCTAATTATATCAGTAGAGAAGTAAAGAACTTCATTAACACCATAAAAACAACATAAATCGTAACATTTTAATTTACATAATTCCATTAATTAAAACATCACAAATTACATGTGTAGACAAGTTATCTAACCTTGGTTTTTAATGACTAAGCCCCCTCTCCTATTATTATACCTCACCTATCAATATAGACCTATTATTTTCATTACGAAAATATTTGCATTTAAAATAGTTATTTATTTTATATTTCGCAAAATTACGGACACTTACTATTATCTTAATATTATTCGTACTACAACTGCAATATAAAAATAGACTGCGCAACGCAAAAATATTTGCAGCCATGAGTGACTGCATTTACTAGAACTGCACAGCACTTCTGTTACTGACTGGTTGTGGAGGACGGGAAAACATTAATATCAGAGACTACTACATTCAGCCGACACTTGCCTCGTGTTATGCGAGCGACTCCGGGCGAATTTGTTTCAATGCAAATACCCCGATGCAGAACATTTTCAGTGATGAATGACATCGTATTTTGTAGTTGCGTTCCGAATAAAATTTGAAAAATTGCGCTGCGCTGCGGCTGACAGCGAAAAAGTTGCGGTTGGGCGCGGGGCGGCGCCGCCGCCACTGCAGAGGCGAGGAAATTGAAAAAAAAGAGACGCAGGACACCATCTTAGAGGTCGAGCCCCGCTGCGATAGCTCAGTGGGAACACCGTTGCCTCTGCAGCGGCGTTGAGTGGCAGATCTTAGGGTTCTAGGTACGACGTTGACAGAGTTTCTACACTAAGTGACTAGGTGCTATTCAATCACTCGCTAAACGACAATTTTAGCAAGCGTCTGTTCTGATAAGTAATTACCCGTGGTTTCATCTATCATTACACGCGTGGTGACATTTAAATACCAGAGCAGTACCTCAACAAACGAAAATTACACCGCACCCGATCTTTCGTTCCTTGTCCTCTTCTATTCGCTTACACACACTCACACACACACACACACACACACACACACAGTTGCACATTCATGATCTCCACTGCCATTATTTATCAGTAGCTAACATTAGTAAGCAGAGAGACTGCTCTCTGTGAGGAGGCAGAGGGTAGACACTTCAATGGTCAAGCCGAAGTCTCTGCCTCTTCCTCGGACACAAAATACACTTTCTACTCACGATATGATTGTACTTGACGCTCCTAGAAACACGTTACACTCACTCATTTAACAAATAGACGATAGTTGCTTTGCCACGATGATAATTTTCGCAATATCGTAATGTTTAAAACAACAAACAGCTATAACGTTAAGAAACACAAAAGGCGAAGTAGACTTAGAATCCTTGATTAAACGTTGCAAAGGAAAATATTCAGTGTATATCCTTTAACTCCATTCTATTAAAATAAACTTTCTATAATTTTACTTAACCCGTAAGGTTTAATCAATTTTCTCGAGGTGAATTGGCGAAGTACAATCCAGTATGACATACGGCACCGGTTCCAACGTGACCAGGTTGTCGCTCCTTCCGATGCTCAATTAGTACTGACATCAAATTACTGGTGTCATTACAACCAAATAAGTATTTGTTCTGTATAATAATAATAATGGTTGTGCACTGTAAGATGCAACTAAATCTTCATAATTAATAAATGCGGCTCTTGTGCCTCAATAATCTTTGACAAATGTTCAAAACCAACAAATGACAAAACAGTACTTAAATGAAAGTGTAAAATAGCTGCAGAAAAACGAGGGGCTTTATCGACTTCAAATATACCTACAAGTACTTACTCAGTCACTGGAATAAAACGTACAAATAATCTGGATTGATATTTAAATTCAAGGAACTCTTTAATCCGCACCCACAGGTTTCAGTGAAAGTAATATAGGAGAGGAATATTCACGCTTGGAGCTTTTGTGGATACAGAACCTATAAATGTGGTTTAATATAAAAAATGTAATAATGAATAACAGATTACGAAGGTTTAGAAACATAATATATTACATTCGTGAAATGACAAAAAAATCAAGTTAACATTCTATAATTTTATGTTGAAATAGTATATCAAGATCCATCGTTTATGAAAAAAATTAATCCCGTTAAATAATGTAATCTAATAGCATATCCGGGAGAGATGGCTCAGGGCATCAATTGATGTCGCTGCAGTTCCTCTGACTGGGAGGTCCTAGGTTCGAGTCCCGGCGGTGGAAGGATTTTCGACTATTATCTTGTCTGCTAGGTCGGATTAAGTCGCTGTCTGGAGGAGAATCCTAGTGGCCAGATGCTCTGATCTGTAGTTTTCCATGGTTTCTCCGATCAACACCATTCCTTATTTTAGACTCACCCTCCCTCCACAAACACACACCCTAAAAAGTGCACAACTACGCATGTCGGGAGACCGGTCGGGAGTTTAGAACTTGTCCTGGCTGTGGCGGTTCCCGCTGGTGGGAGATACCTGGTTGGGGAAAACCACGCTAGTCTATGATAGGTCAAAGCCGGATCTCACCATACAGTGAGGGATAATCACGACATCCCGATCCAAAACATGCACTATACTTACGCGACTAATGTCCCTAGAAGTTAACGCGCGCGGAATAACAATCAATCAATCTAACAAAATATAAAAAATATAAACAAATCAAGTGTGCTCCGTAAAACACAATGTGCTTTAAAACAGCAGAATCTGAAGAAAGCTGCAAATACTGTAGAATTTAAAGGTACGTGGGAATTAGTCTGTCGCAAAGATTCGAGACGGAACGATCTACATTCACTTTACTGACAACTGCGTCTTCATGAGTCGTCATTGTCGATTAATCTTCACGTAGCTCTAATAGTTAGAACCTGAAGTATCTCAAAAATTGTATAATTAAATCTGTTTGATATTTTGATTATCATTAGAACTTCTCCAACACCTTTTTGTTTCGTAATTAATGCATATCATTTATAAAATGTATATTCATGCAAAATACAATGTCTATACGATGAAATGCAAAGTACACAGCGTAGCCGTTTGAAGTAAAAGACCAGTAAGACTACTTCCACCAACAAAACAATGATATATAAAATTCAGAATAGTCGTACGTATCAAAATAAAAGAGATACATTTTTAAAATGTGTTTATGTTTGAGATTTCGTGTGCCTCGGCAGCTGCCAATAACGACTCTCCTGGCTTCGGAGGGAACACGGAGGAAATGAAGATGCAGGGGCAGGGCGGGGCTGGAGGTGGTGTGGGTGGCAGCGGCGGCCAGGCAGTCCTCGCGGCGGAGTCTTTTATACGGTTCGCCCCGGCCCATCGATAACCTCTCGTTTGTTCCTGAAAGTTTCCACGCTTGTCCTCGCCCTAATAAATTGCTGCGATAGCGATCATGAAGCTCGTTCGCCTTCTAATCGAAAGGCGAGAGGCCGCAGGGGCGGCGACGAAGGCGAAGGGCGGGAAACGGGGTGGCGGGGAAATAATGGAACCTCAGCCGGCGATTAGTTGCAAGGCAGGAACCTCGCGACCCACCACGTCCCCACCACTCCCGCCCACACCCCGTCCCGCACCAGCCCCGCCCCCGCCCCCGTTCCGCACCAGCCCCGCCCCTCCCCGTCCTCGCCTCCGGCTCCGCCCTTCCCTGCCCCACACCTCCTCGCCTCTCCCCTTCCCGACCCCCCTCCCCTTCTCGCCCCGCCCCGCCCCGCCCTACCCATGCCTCCGTCCCCGGCCGCGTTCGATTGATTGTGGGAGCCACCTTGTGGCGAGCGACTCAGCGAACACGTAGGCAGCCCGCAGGCCGCAGAATGTACAGTGGAGCGCTCCGACCCCGCGCCACCTAACGACCGCACTAGATCAGCGCTGGCTGCGCGAGAAGCGAGATATTTGCAATTTATCATTATCGTAAAGCGGGTTTTATTGTCCTTTGGGCTGCTCGCGCCGTTTACCCTTCTAGATCTATTTGTAGATATAGTACAGGCTGTCTCGGAATAAATGTTACGAACTTCTACGAGCTGAAGGTGAGGAAATTTCACTTAACAAAGTTACACATTAACCTATCTGGAGCAAATATTACACGTGGGACTTTGTTATATTGAATTTCCCACCAGTACATGTTTAGTGGCAAAATGTGATTATATTTTCTTCTATATGCTATCGCAGTTTTTAATATTTATTTTGAGACACCTTTAAACATTTCCATTTTCTATATCAATCTGCAGTACCAGAGCATGGTTTTTACTGATTCGTGCACATTATGTGAGAGAAAGTATTATAATGGTGCTGCAAAAACGGTCAATTTTGTGATTTATGTGATTTATTGTATTGTAAAAAAAAGTTTTCGCTCCATCAGTTATTTCGATCTCTATTTTAATTTTTGGAAGCGAACGTTTAATAAGTGACGGACTGCTATTAAATTATTATTTTTGGCAGTTATGATAACCTAAGACAAAAGTTAATTAACAAATGTAACGAACTAACTAAAATGTAAATTAAGTGGAAAAAATGAAATGTATGCTCTGTGTTTAAAATACTAAAAATTATACGTCCTTAATACCCTTCTGATATATCAGTCAATCAAAGATTATTTATCTTTAAACAGTATGGTATTGTGTGAATTTTATTCGACGCTTGTGACATAGGGAAAATCACACACTGAAATAGATGTATTTGTATATATTTTATGAAACGTACATCTAGAGTTTTGGCATTAAATGAATTTGCTCAGAGAGCGTAAATGTAAGCGCTATTTATACCATAGTTAATCATGATGATTATGACAGCTAAAGTGTTTTATTTTCATTCAATATTTCACAGTATTATTTTTTATCGATGGTGCATATTTGGAATTATTGGGTTTTATTAATTGTGAACTATCTCACCGAACGAAGTTTGCAGCAGTTGAAAAATTAATTCTCAATATCCCTAATATCTCTCAGTTCGCTGGTTTTGTAAAAAATGAAACGTCAATACAAATATAGGCTTAACCAATGACAACAATAATTATAATGTCCATTACGTAACAGACAGTGCAGAGTTTAATACATATATTAATTTATTGTGCTACGTTGGAGAGTTAACTTAAATTAATCTTCTATAAATTACTTTAAGCTTCTTTAAACTTATTAAATTAAGCTCCTATATATTACTTCTCTTTACCACACACTGTAAGGGTTTTGATTCACCTTTGATGAACTAATTTTGTGAAACTTAGGGATTAAAATAGAAAATTAGTTGAAATTTTAAAATCTCGTAGCTTTGTTACTATTTACTAGAGAAAAATAATTTTTAAAGCAAATTTGTAGATATTTTTTATAACCTTAAAATTGTACATAGCTATTTTTGCGCTAAGATTAACCATTAAAAATTTGTTTCATAAACACTAAAAAATGTTCAACATTTTTCGTTTTTTTTGTTTTTTGCTACCAAAACGTCTCCCGAAGAATTTCAAGGTGACGAATTTAGGGTTTTCTTCCTACTTACAATATAAAAAATAAAATCTTTCATCTCACCTTTTCGAGATAGATCCCCGTATCGCTTCCCATCGACTGCACTACATGTTACTGCTGTAATCGAGGATTCTTCAATTCGTTCAAATGAACTCAGCTTCTAAACTTTTTAGTTCTGAAAGTTCTTTACCAGGAAATCTCTGACTTTAGTTATCCCGACATTCGCTGAACCGACAATGGCGCTGATAGACGTCACACGAACATTATATTACATACTCACAACGACTGACACTACAATTTCTGAGCAAAGAAATAAAATATGCTACTGCGTGGAGAACATTTGTTGCATCTCGTAAATATTATATGAAGCAAGTACCATTAAAATGATATTAAAATCGATTAAATCAGCGAATAGTCGAAATCGACGAAAAATGTGAAAAAAAGAACATATAGAATTGGGTAATTTTCTTTTGTCATAACATAAAATTAATGTCTACTAAACGGCATTGTTCTGAAGTGAAAAGAAAAAATGACATCTCATTAAAATCTTCTCCCTAGTGATAACCAACAAACATACAAGCTCCATCCACATCCAACCACATTACTATTTGCGTTCGCGCAAGGAGTACGGAGCTTTTCCTCTTACAATATTCTAATATCAATTCTACTTTTAAATAAGAATGTTCTCCCATCGAGGTTTGTGTCCTTAAACTACTCGGTTTTACTCTTAACTTTACCCGTAACTTAATTTCCCAAACAAATATTTAATTATTCCACGCTCATGGTCACAATATTTCTTGTTTTTACTTGTTATTAGTCGCATAATTTATTGTTACAATTTCGGAATCATTGAATATTCTTAATTTTAATAAATCAATATTAGTTTATCAAAACGTCAGAAGTCACCACATACACTCGAACATCTTAATTGGTAAAAATTTGCAAAAGATGAATAGAATTTCCATTGTTACAGGTTTCGTCCAGTTTCAAAAATTAAACTTCTCGTATAAAGCTCATAAGACACTTGCGATTCGAAGATTAATAGAGGCTAAGTTTCTTTAGGAGTAGACGTTTTCTTCCGAGCCCCTTTCAACTCGCAACGGCAATAAACTCAAGTAAATTCAAACGCTCCCAACATAACTGAACCAACGCACGTAAAATACCTCGAAAAGTAATGGAAACTCACGTTTCCTGTTGACCTCCAGACCTCTTACCTTCATAAAACATTAAAATACGGCTCGCAAGAGTTTTACATCGCGCAAAATGTTTGAAACATTTTTGTGACGTAAAATGAGAAGAGTAATGGTTGCTCAGTTCCCTACAGAATCTCAACGCATAATTTTATAATGTATTCCTTAGCATGTTTTCCCACGCGAAAGTGACATAAACAATTAATTACAAAATTTTACAGCTTTTGCGCCGGTTAACGGGCTTGCCGGTAGAGGATGCAAAACATTTTTTGAGAGAAACATTGTAGAATATTTTGCTGAAGAATATACTGAAATAAATTGTAACGAAGCAAATCGTCAAAAACTTCAACAAAAACGTGTGTATTAGACATCCTACCAAACTTTACAAACTTTAAACGCTTATTGCCAATTTATCCGTGTTTAGAAAATATTTCGGATATTATTTTTATTTCACACACTTTAAAACATTAGACATGAATATGGTATCTTAAATTAATAATATTAAATTATATTATTATTATTATTATTATTATTATTATTATTATTATTACATTAATACAAAAATAAGGTTATATCTTGAAATTACAACTGATATTCTATTTCTTCAGAATCTTCAAATGGTTATCTAAAAAGGACAGAGAGTAAATTTCGGTACTCAGTGGTTGTGTAAAGCCGAAGATGTGATTATCTACTTTGAGATTAACCAATGCTACTCACGCCATTTTGATTAAAAAGTTTTATTGCTTTACTGCTTTTTGTTGATGATATCTAAAGTTTCATTACACCTATAAAATGCACTCAAATACAAAGAAGAAAAATTGAAATTATATGACTTGATGGGATTGTGGGAGCGAATATTGAAAGTCCTGTATCCAACTTTATCGTGAGCATCCAGGTTAATTGTGTATCAAGGCCTCATATGGTTAAAGTTCAGGAACTGCTAATCGTGTTATCAACTACTGAAACGAATAGCTCTCTAGAGTCTATTAGTGGTAATTCTTGTCTTGTAATTGTGCTTATTTTCTAGAGATATACTGAAGAGATAAAGGTTCCGACGGTCCTGAAAAATACACAATTTTCTACTGAAATTCGTGCTTTACACAACAAAATCATAAAGAAGTTAATAAGCCATGCTAAAAGGCACAATCCAGGTACTGGTTTTTACTTTGTTCTGTATGTGATATAAATAAATATTACTACATTATTACTGAATAATGAGCCGATTTTGCGAGTGACTTTACAAAAAAATAATCTAATGGCATAAATACTTTTCAAATGCACATGCACTGTGGATAGTGTGAAAAAAAATCTTAGATAGTTGAGTCCAGGAAACGACGTTTATTGATTGGTGATGCTTATTTAACATTTATTTTTCGAAATCACCTATCTCACCTAACAAATCTTCTGCCTCATCGAAACAAACTTCGCCTCATCGAAATCTTTGTGTTGAAAAAACAGCTGAAGGAACTCCGAGAAAACCTAAAGTACAGTACATGACATGGAAATGAATTTTTACTCATTGAGAACAACTCTTTGAGTTTTTTATTGAACATTTGGCGTCCCACGATTTTCCTTCCTCTTTGATGTCGTATACTCACTTCTTAGTTACACACACACATTTACATTCACTACACCATCACTATATCGTGAGACCAGACAGAAGCTTTCGGCTTCTCCCAGCTGGGCGCTAGCTGCCGCCTGACTAGCTATTTTGCCTAGCTGGCGCTAGTGGGAGATACTTGGTTGGGAAAACTCATTAGTCACAACCTAACCTTAGTATGTTGGTGCCAGATATCGCTATCGCGCGATGGGGAAAACACCGCCATTTTCTGTGACTATTTCACTCATGTGTATCCGTGTCGTAAGTAACCAATGGGATGTAGTAATATATTCAAATTAAACCAACCTCAGCTGTGTATCGTCATACATTTATCACTTTATTTACCTTTTTGATGTTATCGAAAGCAATTGTTTGTGGTCCATAATATCGTATGAGCATCAATAGAATATTAAAATATGTGTCGTTTCGATAATGTTTAAAACTTCAAAATATACTATATTATAAAAGGTTTAGTGCCAAAAAAAGGCAAAGGAAACAGAGAATTTTGACAATTTCAAGAATTTTGTGAAGAAATGAAATACAGTTGGGCAGCACAAACTACAAAAGAAGAAATGGCAGATATTTCAGACATTTAATATGCAAACATTAGATAATAAAGAGTACAGTGAATGTGCTATGAAAACTATGTGGAAAGTTTCAACCAAAATTATTCAGAAAAAAATCTGTAATGAGCACACACCTGTGTTCAATACATTCGAAATTGACGAACTGCGGCAAATGCGGCTTGTACATCTTCAATCTTCTACGGAATACCAAGACATGGAAAACTCAACTTCCTTCAACTTTAATTATTGTGTTTTTAATAAATGTTCTTGAAAGTAGCTTTGTTATATTTTTTTTTTGAAACTTTGATTACCATGAAATGGAAATATGGTTGAAAACATTTTGTGCATTAAACTGTCATTCATATTTTACTTGATAATAAGGTATTCCAGAAAACAGTGATAACTCGGAGCTCAATGAATGTTTCACATATTTAGGTATCAATTATGAGTATTTTTCTCTTTTTCGCGATTCCTGGAATTTTAATTATCCGTTCGATTCCTGTATTGTTAATTCGTGAAATAGTCACACTAAAAACCACTCAAAGTGCTGTGATAATCAGTAAATTCACTCCTCCCTACGCGAGTCGTAAATGTTCCGGCTATCACAACACTTCTTGTGGTATTACTTATGGTAAAAATTCACTACACGTACGGGACTCAGGACTATAGCTAGGAACATGAAATAATCAACGAACCGAAGATTTGTACTTGGATGACGCACGCAAGCATGAGATACGAATTGACTCTGCATGGAACCCAATCTCTCCTGGGTTTTGGGGAGCGGGGCGCGTACGGGTGGTGTTTGGCGCGGGGCGTGGGGCGCGGGGCGTGTGGGGTTGCGCGGGGTGAGGGGCGAGAGGCGCGTCGTGCGGGGCGTTGGGCCGTGCGCATGGCGTGTGGCGCGTGGCTCGTGGCTCGCGGGGCGTGGGGAGCGGGCGCGTGGCGTGTGGCGCGTGGCTCGTGGCTCCCGGGGCGCGTGGCGCGGGGCGCGGGGCGCGGACTGCGTGACGCGTGGCGTTGGGCACGTGGCGCATGGCGCGGGGGGCGAGACGTGGGGTGCGAGGCGTGGGTCGTGGGGCGCGGGCTGCGGGGCGCGGGGCGCATGGCTCGGCGCGCGGGACGCGGTGGCGTGGTGCGGGGCGCGGGGGCGGGGCGCTGAGCGCGGGGCGTGTGGTGTGGCGCGGGGTGCGACGAGCTGGGCGCGGGGCGCAGGGGCGCGGGGCGTGGGGCGTGGGGCATGTGGCGTGGCGCGGGGCACGGGGCGCGGGGGCTTTGGCGCAGGGCGTAAGGCGCGTGGCTCGTGGCTCGGGGCGTCGGGCGCCGAGCGCGTGGTGCGGGGCGCGGGGCGCGGAGCGCGGGGTGCGTGGCTTGGGGCGTTGGGCGCAGGACGTTGAGCGCGGGACGTTGAGCGCGGGACGTTGAGCGCGGGACGTTGAGCGCGAGGCGTTGGGCGCGTGGCGCGAGTCGAGGGGCGCGGGCTGCAGTGGCGAATGGCGAGTGCGAGCGGCCGTGTAATGGATTAGGCGAGGGGGTTATTAATTTAAATTTTTCGCCGTCCCACCCTTCGTCTCCGAACCCCATTCACTCCGGTTCTCGCAAGTGTGTTGTGACGGGTATTTATTTCATGTTCGCAAGCGGAATTCATATCTTCGTCTTGAACGCAGCAACAGCCACTGAGTAAGTCAGGAATATTTTCGGGCGCGTCAACTATTTTAAACTGGGAGAGGTAGCTGAGAGCATCTAGTGATGTCACTGCAGTGTCTCTAACCGGTAGGTCTAGAGGCTGGAGAGCTAGGTTGAATTCAGGTGAAGCCTGACTCTTCTGATCACTAGTTTTCCGTGGTTTCTCCAATCTTCTCCAGGCGAAGCGGTACCCAAAAAAATGAGGCACGGACTGCTTGCGGTCTTTTATTCCTTGTCCTTGTCCTATCCTCACCCCTTATCCTCCACCCCTTATAATTACACTAGCACAAAGTCCGGGAGATCGGTCGGGCACATAGAGCTTCTCCCGGCTGCGGCGGTGTCCTGCTAGTGGGAGATACCTGGTTGGGGAAAACCCCGCTAGCCCACGCTATCTGGGCCCGGGACCTCGCCATCCCTCGGGGGAAGATCATGACCAGCTCCCAAGGGAAAAGCATGCATTGCACTTACAGGACTAATGACCTTACCATTTGGCGCGCTCGGAATCGCAATCAATCTACTTTAGTCATTAGTCCCGTGAGTGTAGTGCATGTTATAGCTGGGAGGTGGTGGTGTTCCTTCTCCGCTGGCACGTGAGGAAGACGTCGTCCCTTCGCGACAGCGAGGCACAGGAGACAGAACTTTCTGAGACCACACGCAGCAGGGCATCGCCCCAGCCGGGCCGAGCTCTAAGCTCCCAACTGGCCTCTCGATATAAGTGGTAGTGTAGTGCGTATAAATAATTGTGAAAGGAGAGAGGACGGAACAAAGATGAGGAAGGGAAGATCGCGCATAGTCGGTAGTGTTAAGCCACTGTATTCAGGGGCGGATTAATATTTTTGCCGCCTGTAGGCACATCAAATTTGCCGCCCCCATAAAATTAATGTTACATTTCAAATGGTAACGCTTCAGTAACAATTCCTCATTAATTTAAACGTTTTAACTTTAAAAGTAACATTATATTTTGCACATTGTTATCTTGAATTAAATAATTTTTCTGGATTAGCTAATTTTGAATAGAAACTGTATCTTCATAGCAAGTAACGTTCAACATTATTAACGTTTCAACACTGAAACGTTAACATTAAAAGGAAACTAAAACATGACAACTAGAATTTCAACATGTTTTCTTTCGTCAACGGGCCTTAGTTTCAGATTCATATACTTCTGAAATCATAAGGTATACTGTAATGAAGTAGACAAATAAATAGCTTGTATTAAATATTAATATGATATTTTTGAAATAAAAATATGATTTATGCTGTTATAGTTTTAGAGAACCTAAATTTGTTTTAGAAAATATCAAGAAAATTTTGCGCCTTTGAAAATTTGCCGCCCTTGAAAATTTGCCGCCGTAGGTACGTGCCTACTGTGCCTATGCGTAAATCCACCTCTGACTGTATTAGCATATTGCTGCGCTTTAATCGGAGAAACCACGCGAAATTACCGATCAGAGCAGCCGGCCGCAAGAATTTTCTTGCAGACAGTTGTTGAATTCGACCCATCTTTGTAGCTATTTTTAAACATCTTCCTCCGTCAGAACTCGGACCCTATGACCTCCCTGTCAGCGTCACCTGAGCAGCAATGGATGTAGTTACTGAGCCTTATCAGCCGGTAATGACTGTCATTTGGCAGTCAATAAAGTAAAGTCGGCAACGGGTGTGTCTGTGTTGGCACTACTTCAATAAAGATATTTTTTCAGTGGAGAAATAGCTATTTATCCACAAAGGGCGTTCTGATGTTCGAGCGGCGACAAAATGCCCGAGGGCATTTGACCCGTTGGCTTTTTGTCGTCCGAGATTATTAGAGCCTGTTAACGCCTGTAGTACATACATCATGGTATTTTTTACCCAATTTTATACATTCAGATTTACTTATTTATTGATTAACTATATGTAAACTTGACTCGGTTTGTCTTTTCATATTTCCCGTCCATAATATTCACTTTCATAATTCCCTCCTTAAGAGAACATCTAACATCAACTGTTTTCATATATCCCTCGTAACCATGATCCTTTCGACCTAGGTAATTTATGCAGTATATATTGAAATTCATAGTAAAGGCAATAAAAAGATATAACGTATCAGTAAAAAATACATCTAATTTTTTTTTTAAATTTAAAATCGCTTTGTAACTAATCTGGTCTTATAGCACCACTGTAATTTTTTTTAACATTGGTAAACATCTTGCAGGGTAACTGTAAGGGGAACACATACTGTCAACATCAACACACCCAAATATGGATGCCCAGGTTGCGATTCGATCCCGCGACACTTCGAGCTTTGGCAGACGTTGACCTTCAGCCTTAGCGCCCTGGGCTATAAAAATTCCTTGTCCTTTAATTATCGGGCAGTTCTCCCAAGTAGCCAATGTCGATTTGCAAGAGGGGTTTGTGAATATCGCCGAATGGCGGGCCGCGGTGACCAGGGCGGTCGACGTGCGAGCGTGCGTGCGTGCGTACGTCCGTGCGGGTAGGTGGGTGGACGGGCGCGCGGGCGGCGCTTTTTAGGTAATTACAGGCGAGGGGCGGATCTCTGCCCGGGGCGATCGCCCGCGTGCGCACGGGGGCGATTGTGGGCGTGCGGGAAACGCGTCAGGCGGGGGGGCGGGGGGGAGATGTAGGGTACGCGCGAACGTATACGTGGCGAGGAGGGCAACGGGGGCGGAGAGTCACGTGGGAGGTTCCGGGCTAGAAACACGCGTTGAGGAGTGTGAAGACGGATTACGCGCGAAGGCAAATCGCACTAGTCGAGTTTCCACTCAGCGGAATTAAAGGCCGGGTAGTCATGTGAAGAGGTGGTGGATTTCGCGTTTTGCTCGGAGGGGGCGAAGTGACAACTGTAATATTTTAAGACTTTCTACGCGAGTAAATTTTTCCCAAATGAAAATTGCATGAATAGCTTCAGGAAACAGTCAATTGATATTGAAGTTAGGCATTTATGTAAAAAGTATTTCTAAAGTAAAAGTTTTGGAATTGAGGAAAAAATTCATACTAACGAGGCAAATAACATAATTTAAAATGAAATTGCATTGGAACTAAATCCAGTATTTTCCAAGTTTGCATACTCTAGAATCTCGCAAACAGGGCATTATCTATAGTTAGATGTTTGTTAGCGAATATCCGAGTACATATTCAAACTAAAATTAGATGTTTTACTGCAGAATTTATTCTCTCCATTTGCCTGTAATGGTTACGTAATACCCACAAACATTGGATGCATTATATTCCACTTCTGTTAAATTAAATTATTAATTTATTAATTTACAGGCACACTTTGCTCACACTTGAAAAATAAATCTCTCGGAAGCTAGGGATTGAGATTCATAAGCTAGAGCTGGGCGTTTATACTGACCACCTTCCAGATATGTAGCTAACTACATGTTTATACTGCAAATACAATTGTTGCAGATCCTTCTCTCTTTTTAAATCTAAACTCCTCTGTGAAATTATTTTTGAGAAAATGTTGCAACTGTCCTATGGGTTTGAAAGGATGTACTTCAGAAATGAAATATCTTACAGGTCTCTGAGACTGACATGTGTAGCGAATAAGATCATTAAAGATCACTTCGAATACGACATACACATTCATCTATTCAGAGAGTGGGTATGGTAAGAACCACTTTGTCTCAGGATCATTCAAAATGGATCGAACTACTGTGAGCCACCAAAATCCCGACATCTGAGCTTTTTACTCTATCCAGTACTTTTCCTGTAGTATTCTATATACAGACGAACAATAATATTTCTTGTCAAAACACGTATACAATTTTTTTGATACAATCGTTTGAAGTACACAAATGTAATAATCAGAAAAAAAAACTATTTTTTATTACAATTCAATACTTCGTGAAGACACGAATATGTAACCATTCAAACACCCAATCATAAAAATCAATGTTGAAACAAACCCAATTCCTTATATTAATCTAAAAATTATTCATTTTATTCCTTTTTTGATTGTTTGTTTGCTAAATAGATTTTTTGACTGCAAGTGTTGCAAACTAAATTGCGTATTAATGACATAACCTATACTTATGACGTTGCTTTTCGAGAAAACATTTGCACTTTTCTTTTTAAAAAAAATTCGCAATAACTACTGATGAATATGTGATAAACAAAATTCAATACAACAGCAATATTTCAAGTGTCACGCAGAGAAGCCTCCGAACGTGAAGTGTCATTACACGTCCTCGGACCGCTGCACCCTTGCAGCGCCTGCGATGAAAATCTGCAACCTCTGCCTCCCCCAACTCCGCGACACGAATTCTCCACGCCCCCCGGGCACCCAAGGGCCGCTAGATATTCATGATACTCTCCTATCGCGACGCAATCGCCTTTGTGAGACTCTGCCACACAATGCGGCGCAGCCTCCGTTCCACGGCCTCCTGAATCGCTGCGTCAGGTGGCGCGGAGGGCGCTTTCAATAACCGGGTCACTGACGTCGTAACCGTTCGTCTAGCGGCCCTGGTTTAACACCGCGCGCGCGCGCGGGGACAGAGCGGAAACCGCGCGGAGCGATTATGTCTCGCTGCGCGTTTATCGCGTGATGCTTAGTTTAGCCGCGGTCGTTTATCGCCTTCGCCGCCAGAGCGCTCGCAGCACCTCCTCCGTGAATGCCGCCATTTTGTTCTGGGCGTCGAACGATTGTTGGCGCGGGGTGGTGTTTCGCGTGGGTTAACTGGCCCGTTGCAGCGAGGCGGCGGGTGTTTAATAACGCACGCGGGAGCGGGTCTGGGGCCTTTCGGCCGCGCAAACAGGCTGTGAAATGTTAAATTTATTGTAAATAGCGGCAGCGAGTAAGCGAAATAAACGGAGATTCGTGTGACGGGGCGTGGCGCGAAGGCCATTCGCGTTTCGCGGCTGGTAGAGGTCGTTAGCTGCGCAAGTGCTAGGAGCGCCATCTTGCGGACGTCTAGTTGGGCGGCGGTGGCAATCTCTTATGCTGGCGTTCTGGTGCCCTCGGGCAGCAAAGTTCTCGACAACGAGTTAGAGTGTACTAGTGTCCAAATCATATTTCTGTCTACTTGACAGCTAGTAGTTGACTGAGGAGAGAGGGTTCTGTTATCCAATCAAAAGCTTCAAGTTCTGCTGTCGTCACTGCACATTTGCAGGTACTTATTAAAAAAATTAAATCTTGCAGCGCAAAACAACTGTAAACTGAAGAGCGCCATTTCTTTTTTGGGTAAGGAGTCGCGTGTGCGGTTCAGTGTCGTCTATTGTTGTGTGCGCTTATTTCAAATTGTTGTGATCGGATGCAACAATGACCACACGACCACGTGTGTGCCGCCCGAGTAAATGACAACATTGCTCTACCCCCACCCTAGCTGTCAATTAGACAGAAATATTATTTGACCTATACATAGAGTGGGTGAAGCGCCTCCATCTTAGCAGCAAATTTGGTGCTGTTTTTGAGAACATGTTTTCCAGAAATGGATAAATGTTAAGCACAAATAACTAAAATATTACTAGTTTTTTCCAATAAAGCTTCACGACCTTTTTTATCAATATTAACAGATTTGTTTGAGGCAAAAATCACTACCTTCAATTCTGCAGATGTTAATTTTTTTTCAATTCTCGAAATTATGGAGTGTACTCCGGAAATGGGACTAGCAACACTTTTTTTACCGCCTCTTTAAGGGAATACATCAAAGCTAAACACTGGCTAGGTTTTTGAGACAAAAATTAAAATATCATAAATTTCAGACAAAAATTAAAAGAAATCCACACATTTATTTTAAAAAATGGTACATGAACTATTTTAAACAGCTGATTTGCTCGAACAGATTTTGTTTAAGGCAAAACTCAATACATTACGTTACGCGGAGCACTTAAAAATAAGGAGAAAAAGTATGTTTTGTTGTAGGACCATTAGTTCAAAACCAAGTAGTTTTCGCGTAAATTTTGCTTGAAATTAAGGCAATTTGTAAAAACTTTTTTCTCAAAGACATCTTCACATATTTTCTTTAAATTTTTCTTCGGTTAGAGCAAAGAAAGTTTTAAAGATGGCTCTTGTTAATTTTTTGTTGTCTCTGAATTTTCAAAAATTTTAAATGTTATAAATAATATGAGAAATTATATGGTGTTGAAGAACTACTAATTTTCCTTTGATTTTCATCTAACTAGTCATTTAGAGTGAACGTAGTTGTTAAACAAATAATATATTTAACATATCTTATAGGTGCGGTAGTACATGAAGTTTCATACACTATAGTTACGTAAAAAAAATCAGCTATGTTGTACTGTAAGACAGCATTAAATAATGTGAATATAAACTTCTCATCTATCTAACAGATCATAATATATTTACCATTGCGTTCGACCCTCACAAATTGAATTTAAATCATATTTATCGCAGCGCTTTCTCCACGAGGAAGGTCACGGCCACGTCCAGCACAGCCGTGCTCCCAACCATCGGGCCCGTTTCATCAAGGCCCAGCAAGCACGCAGCACTCCATGCCAAAGCTCACGGCCGCCGCGTGCTTCTCCACGTCCAGCACAGCCGTGCTCTCAGCGGCGCAGTACTGTCCGCCTCACCAAGACCTCACAAGCGCGCATGCGCAGGGCCCTTTCCACTATGGTAACGGTCACTGGCAACGCCGTCGCACAGGATGAAGGTCGCAAGCCAAAGGACCCAGCAAGGTTGCAGGCTCAATAAGCGTTCACAGCCCAACGAGTCGGGGCTGCTGGGCGCAGGTGGATTCGCAGTCTCGCTCTTCTCACCAAGCCTCAGCAAGCGCGAATGCGCAGGCCTCTCAATGAGAAAGGCCACGGCCGTCGCCAAAGTCCTTATTCACAGCTCGGCTGCGCTTCCAATCAGTGCAGGTACGTGCACCTCAACAAAGACGTAGCAAGCGCGGTAGGGGCAGCGCCCTCTCCACGACGAAGACCACGGTCGCTGCAACGCGTAGCAAGCTCAATAAGCACGCACTGCCCATCGGGGTGGATCAGCGCTGCGGAGGCGAAGGAACTGTCACGCCCTCTTCACCAAGGGCTGGCAAGTGCGTATGCGCAGCGGCCTCTCGCCGAGGAAGGCCATTACCAGCGCCCCACGCGCAACGGCCGCGCTTCCAACCAGCACAGTTGCATCCGCCTCGCCAAGGCCCAGCAAGCGCGAAGGGGCAGCGCCCTCTCCACGACGAAGGCCACGGATGTCGCCACACACAACAATCTCAATAAGCGTGCACTGTCCATCGGGGTGGGGCAGCGGAACGGAGTCGAAGTAACAGTGGCGCTCTCTTCACCAAGGGTCGGCAAGCGCGCATGCGCAGCGCCCTCTCCCCGAGGAAGGCCACGGTCGCCGCTAGCGTCCCCACGCAAAGCACGGCGCCGGGTTCAAGCAGCGCGGAGAGCCGAAGGGGGCGTGGTTCCTCGGCGGCAGGCTTGTGGGAGGCGGACGTAGACCCGTCAGGCCCCTCATGCACAATCCCCAGTGCCCGGAGATTGATCCACATGTCACTATAAGAAGAAAGGAAAGGCGTAATAACGCTGTTACACCTTCGGTCATAGATAATACCATGTGAAAACTGAAAATATCTCATCAATATCACCATTTCTCTACAATTTGTCCGTCACAGTGATCATCGGAAGTCGATCAAAAGCAGTGTGTTCAAATGTAGATAAAGGTATAGGCAACGATCGAGCAGTAGAGGTATTCAGAGAGCGAAACAGCCTTAGTGAACGAAGGATATGCTAGCTGTCCCTCTAAAAGGTGATCAGCAGCAGCTGTGCAACGTAGCGGTGACAGAAGAGCGGCATCAGGAATGAGATGTAGACGAGTGGAAGCGGAGCAGCCGGTGTGAGGGAGTACTTGAATTTGTCAACAATTCCGTTCTGCAAGGCTGTAAACATCAGTGTGTTGAAGCGTTGGAAAGACCATATGTGAAGGAGAGATGGGAGGTAGAAATGAGCGAGTACCTGAACAACTTTTTCATTAATCCCTTCTGCAATACAATCATCTGCTCTGAGGTGAAACGATTTAGGTGCCTCCTGGGAAAGGAGATATATAAGATAGGTAATAGGGTATAACTAAATGGCTTGTCGATGTTTCCATGCTGCAAGTCAATCAGTATCATTGCGTTCAAGCTACGGTAGTGTTGCTTCGGGGATGGGAGGTAGGAGCTAGAAGGGAGTGAGTACCTTGACAGATTGTTTACGATTCCTTACTGCAGTGCTAAGAAAAATAGTGTCTTGAAGCGAACGTAAGGAGGTGTACGAGCTAGATAGGAGCAAGTACTTGAAGGGCTGGTCCATGATTTTCTTCCGTAAGACAATCGGCTCTAGTGCCTTGAAGCGATGGTGATGACAGTTGTAGAAAGAGTGTTAGGAGAAAAGTGAAAGCGAGTACTGAAAGAGCCGGTCTACAATTCCAGTCAGCAAATCAATCAACTGCAGTGTCGTGAAACGTTATTGTGTCCACTTGGAGAAATAGTGGTAGAAGATAAGTGAGTGCGAGTACGGGATGATCTTGTCTACAACTCTATTGCGCAAAGCAATCAGTCGCGGTGCCTTAAAGCGATGGTGAAGCCGCGTGTGGAATAGAAGCTGAGTCGCCCCTATTATGCGGTGTACCTGTCCAACTTGGTGAAGAAGCCTGCTTGTGCCGCGATTCCCAGGAGCGCGTCGAGAACGCGCTGTTGAGGCCAGCGTGGCCGCGTGGGGTAGGACACGTAGGCCGGCGAGAGGAGGCACTGCGGCACCGGGTGGGCGAAAGAGGCGCCTGTCGCCGCATCCCAAAGGATTGGACCGTGCAGCAACGGCCGCGCCTGGTCCAGGGAAACGATAAACGCCGGGCCGGGCGGCTCCCGTACCAATTCTTGCAGCCCCTCTTGCATCGCCTTTTCGTCGCGAATGGGATCCAACCTGCAAACCAATACTCCTAAGGTTGAATCATTCTGTACTCCACGCGGCTCCCGTACCAATTCTAGCAGCCCTTGCTGCTTGCTTCGCCTTTTCGTCGCGAATGGGATCCAACCTGCAAACCAACACTCCTCAGGTTTAATCTTTCTATGCTCCACGCGTTTGCTTGAGTGGCTCTAGAGAACAGACGACCGCGCAAGGACGTGTGAAATCTCAGAGTAAGTCAATGGTCTTGCAACAAGGTTGTATTGTACACATGATGTTCTTGCCGATATGTATCTGCTGAATACCAACAAATGGGAAACAGGGTATTCGTGATAGCAGGGTAATAGGTAGAGGACTGTGCAAAACGTATTTGCAGAATGATTTAGAAAGTTAACGGACGTTTTTGGAGCCTCACCGGAGCCAGTCATGGAAAAATGCATTGATAATTTTAGCTTTCTCGTCATGATACTTAAAAACCGTGAATGTTTGACTGAAATACTCGTATAGAGGGAACTTAGTATCCAAAAGTGGATTTATCTTGTTCTTAGTACATGTAGGAAATTACTTCCTCTAACAAGATGCGTAGTCAAGATCCTGGTTTGGTGTGTCCTTGATTGATTAAAGTTTCCGGGCACGTCAACTGCTAAGGCCATTCGTCCCGTAAGTGTTGTGCATTTTTAATCCCTGGAGGTGGTAGTGATCCTCTCTTGTTGTGGCGATGCCCGGGGACGACCGAGCGATTTGTGAGGTTGTACCCAATCAGGCATTCCCCATCAGCAAGGCACCAACCCAGCGCACGTCTAGCACTATGCTCCCGACATCTGTTGTAGTACCAGAAAGTGAAAGTGTGTAACTAAGAAGTGAGAATAGGAGAAAGAATGCTTTGTGTCGAAACTTGCTTTTAATCATTTAATGAGTTATTTTATAAATATATTATTTAAACACCAATATGTACGTCTTGTCATATGACAGCAATTGAGTCTTGTACTATCATGGTATTAGTTGTGTTGTATTCTATGTTTAATCATCTTAACGCGACTTCAGTCACTTCCATAAGATTACGTAATGTGGTGCTATGTGCTCTCGTCGTTGCCTGTTCCGATTCCCAGAACGGCTACCTACGCGGCAATGACGCCACGCTTCCTGGAATTATTATCCAATACAACTAATTCAATGTATTATCTTACTGACCCCAAAATTTTCAGTTTTTAATTCGCTACATTCTCATAAATCTATTGCTTAAGTTTTAACTTAACATAACTCAAAGCTTTAAGTTATAATTAGTTGGCGTCAAGCGTCATTGGTTGAGCTTACCAATTGCACCAGTTTCCACTCTGCCGTACTCCCCCCTAAGGTACTCGTCAGTCGCTTGGGTCTCGTTCACGGGTCAGAACCTATCCTCTGTCCTCTCTTATTCAGTACACAAATCATACCAATTACCTCTGTAATCTGTAAACTACGCGTGTAAGGTATGTCTTTAACCCGGAGGTTGGGTAAGAGGGAGGGGTGGAGAAAGGAAGCGGCGGAGTTATCGTCGACGGTGCTTTTAGCTGTATATGTCTGTGCTAGTAAGTAGTTGTTAGTTCGTCTGTCGTTGGCTCTTCTTTGCCCCCTGGCTGAAGTGGTAGGAGTGAAAAATTGGAGGTTGTCTATTAGGTGCGTTTATGCTTAGATGTGTTTGGCGGAGATCTAAGGATGAGGTGGTGGGGAAAGATTAGATCTAGGGAGAGAGGGTTGTTATAGTATTTTTGAATTTGTGCTGTTGCGGAGTTGTGGAAGTACGTGAGAATATGGGGTATTTTGTTTTGGGTTCGTATGGTGTTGTAATTAGTGTACATTGGTGGGCGGAAAATAAAGCGTATGTTATAGTTTTCGACACGTGTTAGTTTTCTGAGGTTTCTGTGGGAGGTAACGATCCAGGTGGGATTGTCTTATGACAGGATAGGACGGATATAGGAGGTATAGGTTTATATTTTTCTCTTCACAGGTATGGAAATATTTGTAAAGATTGGTGTAAGGTGTTGGTGATTCTGGTGGCCTTGACAGAGGTTTTGTGAATGTAATGGGTGTCTTTGGGATAGGGTTAGACCGAGGTAGGATACTTTTGATTTGCAAGGGAATGTGTGTATTTGCTATGGCGAGGGAAGGGCGGTTAAACGGGTGAGTTTTATAGGAAAATATAATGGCTTGGGATTTGAGTGGGTTGATGGTGATGGAATTTTGGGAAGCCCAGAGGGAGAAGTTATTGAGGGATTACTGAAGGTAGGATAAGAATCGATTTAAGGAACGGTCGGATGCGTCGTCTTACAGTTACAATATTGAATATATTTTTTGTAATTAAATTTGTTCTCCAACATTTGTTCATTAAATGAAGTATTTTTCAAAACATGAGTGGTTTTCGCGAACTTTTGCGAAAAAATATGCAATTTTGTTAATACTTTTCTAAAAACGGCTGCAATTTTTTTCCTTAATTTTTTTTTCGGATAGTGCAAAGTATGATTCTAAAATGTTGGTGGTCCGATTTTTGTTGATCTCTTCATTATATCAAATTTGCAAGAGTTACAAATGTAGAAAATGCGAGAAAGTATGTGCTGTTGGAGCTCCACTAGTCCAATTTCTGTCGTGCAGTTGATAATACAATGTATGATATGTGAGAGGGCAGAGTTATTTCAGTTTTACTAATAGTGTCTGAAAGGTCGTTGGGGGACAAGTGAACAAGCAACAATAAACAAAATTCTTCTTGCCGATCCGGTGGCCGCGATCGCTAAGGCAGAAGTGTCGTAGCGATCTCGGATCGAAGGATCGCCGGTTCGAGTCCCGCCTCGAGTATGGTTGTATTGTGGTTGCGTAGGCTTCCGCGGCCGGAGTTTATGTTGTCTAGGCTATCCGGGACGAGCCGTGACAATGACACGGTTCGTCCCGGATAGCCTAGACAACATGGTTGTATTGTGTTTGTCCTTTCACCCTTTATCATCATATCGTGTCATCCTCACAGTTACCATACCGTTACAAGCAGTAGTGGTCGCTAATGACCTAGAAGTTGATGCGACCTTAAATAACAAAAATAATTCTTCTTACTTAGCTAGTAATTTCCAAACCACGACGTTCTTTTCGACATCCTTGAACATTGACGGCAGCGTCTCGACTCCATAGACCTTGGTGACCTGTCTGATGGCTTCCTCGAGCGTCTGCACCTGCGCGGGCTCCTCGAGGACCGCCAGGAAGCCCATGAAGCGGCCGGTGAAAGCGCTTAGGATCACCAATCCGAAGGCGCTCAGGAGAAGAAATACGAAGTTGCCTCGGCGGTCTCTCTCACGGGTTGCAAAGTTCCCGTTGATGAAGGCGTCTAAAACCTCGAACAACACGTTCCTGAAAAAAATGCCCTTTGATGAGAACGGCAAAATAGATAAAATCAATGTGTAAAATCATATATAGAATCAGTTAGTGTATAAAACTAATGTCATATCGATACATACGATAATCTTATATGAAGCATTAAGGTGAAAGGGATCTGTAAAGATCTTCTTCTTCTCCATTCCAAGGATTAGGCAGGAATGCCTGTTCCGTCTTCACCTTGCACTTCAGGACCATCTCTTTCTGGGTCGGCCGATATCTCTTCTTCCCTTCGGTTGGTAGTTCATCACTAATTGTGGAATACGATCTTCCTCCATTCTTTCGATATGGCGCAGCCATTCTTTCCTCTTTTCTAAGATCCTTTCATTTATGTTGTATATATCTAGTTCTTTACGGATATCCTCATTTCTTATCTGGTCTTGTTCAATGCAGCCTTTAACTTTCCTAAGAAATCTCATTTCTGCTACTTGGAGCTTACTTTGGTCTCTTGTTTTCATTATCCACGATTCACTTCCATACAGGAGAACTGGAGCAGCCATTGTCTTATAGAACTTAATTTTTGTGTCTTTCCTTGCTTTGTTCTGTAGTGTTCTGTTTATTATTCCACATATTGATTGAAATTTATTAGTTTTATTTTCTATGTTTTTATCTGTGTCATAACTGATGTCACAACCAAGGTAATTAAAATTTGAAGTCTGGTCGATCACTGTGTTGTCAATAACTATTTTTGAGCGTATGGGTTATTTACCGCAATGGGCCATAACTTTAGTCTTCGTTTTAGAAATTCGGAGATTATACTCATTTCTTCCCAGTTGATGCAGTGTGTATACAGCTTTTTGCAGATCATCTTCACTTTCTTGCAGTATTGTTACGTCATCTGCATAAAGTAGAACATTTAGGTGTTTATTCTGCTTCAACTGTATTCCAGAACAAGCTATGCATTTCCATTTTTTAATAAGGTCATCAATATATATATATATATATATATATATATATATATATATATATATATATATTGAATAGTGTTGGAGATAAACTACATCCTTGTTTAAGTCCCCTATTTATTAATATTTCTTCAGTCTTCTTTATGCCAGTATTTATTATAATTTTTGTCTCGTTATACATATTTTTGATGGTTTTTATGAGGTGTTCAGGATAGCCACTTTCGTTCATTATTTTCCATAGCTTGTGTCTGTCCACGCTATCAAAAGCTTTCTCGAAGCCAATAAAGGCTATATGGGTTTCCTTATTTACTTCTCGTCGTTTTTCTAATATTCTTTTAAGACTAAAAATATTGTCGTTACAAGAGCGTCCTTTCCGAAATCCCGATTGTTCTTCTTGTAATTTAGCCTCTGCTATAATTTTCAATCGAGCGTTGATAATTTTTGCAAATACTTTATAAGCGGCATTCATGAGGCTGATACCCCTGTAGTTTCCACATTCATTTCTTTTACCTTTTTTAAAGACAGATATGACCTCTGTTATTTTCCAGCTATTGGGAGTCTTGTAAGATTTCCAGCATTCGTTGAACAGATGAAGCAGTCTAAATTCGCTTAGGGGGCCTGCATATTTTATGAGTTCCATGTTAACTCCATCAGGACCACATGCCTTCCTGTTTTTTATACTGTTCAAGGCTTGCTTTAATTCATCCAAGGAGATGGAATCCACAGTATTGTTGTAGCGAAGCTCTTCCTCTTTAGGTTCAACAGTTCCAGTACACCAAAGGTTTATATAGTGTTCCTTCCATTGTTCTTCATTGATTATGCGTATATCTGCAACATCTTTCTCCGTCTGATTTAAATGTCTTAACGCTTTGTACGCAAACATTTGTCTTCCATGTATATCATGTTCGATGGTACTTATAAATCTATCCCATGAGTCATTATGTGCAGATCTTATTATTTGTTTAGCGTTATTCCTTTTTTGTTTATATTCTTCTTTAGCTTCTTGGGTTTTGTTTTGAAGGAATTTTTTATATGATATATCTTTATCTTTTATGGCTTTCGCTATACAATCGTTCCAAACTCTCAGTCCCTTTCTTTTCTTATGCTTTTTTTCTTTCTTAAAGTTTCATATGCTGCCCTCTCTAAGCATTCCTTTATATTTTGCCATTCCTTATCCACATCATCAACAGTTGGAACACTTGACAGAAATTGTTGTAATCGAATTTGGTATAGTCTTTTTATGCTTTCTTGTTCGAGTAAGTACACTTTGAAAATTTCCTGACTTGTCTCTTTTCTTGGTCTAATTTTCTTCCATTTTGCTACCATTGCTATTGTTGCAATCACTAGGTAGTGGTCTGAATATATATCACATCCTCGGTGTACTTGTACATTCTCTATTTGGTTACTAATTTTATCATTTGCGATTACATAATCTATCAGTGATCTGAGGCCTCTGGCACTCCAGGTGAACTTGTGTATTTCTTTTTTCCTGAAAAAGGTATTAGCAATTTTCAACTTATTGAAGGCTGCAAACTGTCGAAGTTCTTCTCCGTTTTTATTTAAGTGCTGTTCTCCAAATACCCCGACAACTTCCGGAATCGGAATGTTACCAACCCTGGCGTTTAGGTCGCCACAGACGAGGACATGATTACTTTTGTTTATTTTGCTTATTTGTTTTTGAAGATCGTCATAAAACGTCCGTGTGTCCTCTTTCCTTCCTTCTTCTGGGGCATACACGCCTATAAGCATTAAGTGGCCCCTCTCTATTTTGAATTTGCACGTCGCAATTCGCTCATTTACAAAGGAATACTCCACTATCCTATTTTTCCACCTCTTGTTAACCATAATTGCTACCCCACTACTTGCCCGTCCATTTTGAGTTACTCCACAGTAAATCATTGTATAATGTTTCAAATCTTTTGTACCTTTCAGCTTTTTTTGGTTTCCGTTATGACAGCTATATCTATTCCTTTTTCGTTTAGTTTGTTATCTAGTTCTTCTTCTTTATTACCTAGCCCTCTGACATTCCAGGTACCTAGTTTTAGTCGTCCCGTAATACCGAATCGTTTATCCTTGGCATGCTTAAGTTGTTTCCACGATCCATCCGGTTGTGCATTGTGAAGAGAGCCAGTAGTTATTGAATCCCCTGGCCGCGTTACGAGCGCTGCGCAGGTTAAGTTAGGTAGTGGGGCTGCCACCTCACAGCTTCCAAACAAGCTGGGTGGTATTTTGGGCCACCGACCCTAGGCGGATTGCCTTTGCTGGGCTAAGAGTTCCGCCTACCCTTTCGAGGACAGTCTCGCCATGTCGAAGCCGGAGATCTACGTCGGAACTTCTTCTTCGTTCAGGTCCTCTTCTTTGGGGCCTCTTCTAACGCTGGTGTCCTCTTCTGGAGTACTTCTTCGTCTGACCCCTCCCCTTCGACCTGTCCGGCAAGGGAGGCCCTACCAGTAGCTACGCTACCGCCGGCATAGCTCTCAGGTTCACGGGGGCACACAAGCTCCACCACCACGTCAAGGTCCTGTACTCCCTAGGTGGGGAGTACTATTATCTTTAATTAATTAATTAATAAATTACTTTTATCTATTATCTGTAAAGATAAGGTCCCTTTATCCATTGAAAGATTCCAATTAGCACTCACATTGTTCTCTATCTGTTCACCAATTTTTATTTCAATTGATTAGGTCTAGCTTACGGTATATTATTACTTTTACTCCCTATACTCTTTTACATGGAGGAAAGAAATGGAAACATTTGAATAATACGATGCCGATTTTTCGGACTTACTACCCGTGTTTATAGATCGTTTAAGCCAAAACTTCGCACACAAGTCATTAGTGCTATTCCAAAATTCGTTACGATTAGTGCAGGTTGCGAGTATGTACATCCAATTTTGCACCCGAAAATAGGAATTGCTGAATGAATGGATTGATGGAAGTATGGGCTATAAATAACGCGGTCAGATTAGAAAATTCGCAAACAACCTCAAACTGGGTAAATAATTCAGAAGTTAGACGTAGGTGTGCCGTTCTGTTTTTCATTAAGATATTTACCGTTTTAAAACCACTTTACATGCAACCACTGAGATAGAAAACCCGCGAACTCTCTTACAAGAAGCAGGAAGTTTAAACTCTTTGAAATATACTGCTTTCAAAAGTGACCGGTTGATTGCACCACTTCCTGGCCAGCCGGTGATGAAACTATGCACATTGTAGTAACTTCTAGGAATCCAATTTTTTCCAAATAAGACGCGATGAAATCGCATTGATTGATAATTTGGAACCGCGAGCAATTTCGTAGCAATCGTGTAGGCAAGCTAAGTAATACGCGTATTTGGCGGACTGAAAGTTGGTTGGTACGTTGGCAGCACGCATTACCATGTAGTCTCCGAGAACTAGCGCTTTCAAACGCGACAATAACATCAGAAAGTATAAATCACGTAAGGAGAAGGTTTTTCTTGTCCAGACAAAGGTAACAATGACAGACTTTTCAATACTAAATGCTTCTAACGACAAGGTGTTAATCTTGTCAATTGTGTGTCGTCTTTTCAGTATCTTCTCATCTGACTAGAACACAGTAAGGCGATGCACAAAACGTGTAGATGCAATTTCTGCAAATGTTCTCTCAAGCATTTAATGAATATTTCGCAGCTTCAACAGTCATGTTCTCTAATAGAGCAAAATTCTGATATCGGTAGTGTATTGTGAACGTTATTAACGATTGAATGAGTAACTTTTTTTAAAGAAAAACAACGAATAGAATAGAAAATACTTTATATTCGAGAAGGGAGAGGAATTCAAAACATGGCTGATTGCTATTAATAAGATTTTATTACAGTTTCTTTTCGTGTATTTGTATATCTTACGTCAGATTGTGTTACAGGAGCAATTACAAAAGATGTAATTACAGAGTGTGGTTTCAGAATTTTTTTATCTCTAATTATTTTTTATATTAACGTTACTGGTGCAGTATAATTATGCATGTAATGAGAACGTCGCTTATTATATTGATTACATGTTTATTAAACGAAGAACTGGTTTTCATTGTGTTTTCCAAGCGTTTCGACTATTGAGTCCCGAACTCATATGATAATATATCGACCACAAGAGGTTCGCCTTCACAGAAAAAAAATTCCTAAGAAGCAACAAATTGTTAATAAAAATTGAGAATGGTCTCAGTATCAGGGATACGGTATAAACTATTCCCGCCAATGTTTTTTGCAGTATTACTTAACTTTCTCTATTCAACGAAAAGGAAAAGAAAAATACACATACCATGTGATCAGCAAAGTAATGCAAGAATGGAAACAATTGTAATGCGACCCCTTTACATCACTTGAAGAACTGAATTTTAAATTTCATTCATTGACCTCGCAATAGGGCAATACAGCTATTGTAGTACATGAGTACCTGAGTCAAATTACTTCAAAAACAGTATTGCGGGTAAATAGCTAGCCATTTTCCATGAACTGGTCCTTCCTCTCAAGATATATTGTAATATATCATATTACATGTATGTGCAAACCTCTTGGACATAGGTCGTCGAGAAGATAAGAAATGAAGAGAGGCAGGAGGTTTGCAGAAGGATGATGATAAGAAACGTTCCAGAGAAGACGTTTTTTGAACTGTGATTTTAAAAGAGGAACTAATATTATGTAGTAATAAGAGTTTTGTAATAGAACGGTATTTTGCGACAAGTAGGGAGACGGGAACTTCAATAAGTGTAATTGAGATCTGGAGTTTGCGAGGAAACGCTTGCGGTGAACCGGAAACATTGGAGAAGGAAAGAAGATAAATCAAATGCCTTGATATTATAAACTGAAAGGGAGAGCAATGTTTTTTTGTGCAGAGAAAAATAAATAGACCTTGAACGGGAGGGAACATTAATTCAAAATTATAATATAATTCTGTTTTCTGTTTTTAAATTTTTTCTTTCCTTATATAAATAAATAGTTAATATAATTTTGTTTATTTAACACAGCTTATATTTATTTTTAGTAATACAAATTTCATTTACCGATGTTTAACCATTCTTTCACAATTTTATATTATTTGGGTGATGTATTGAAGGAAAAACACAGGTATGTTTATAGATATACGTCCCAATACGAAGACCCTCGTAAATGATATTGATCTCAAAAATGGCTCCATTAAATAACTGGCCATTTTCGGTATAAGAAAATAAATACCAATTTTGAGAGCCTACTCATTAGTTTGTTGACCTTAAAAAATGTTGATATATTGTAATATTAAATAAGAAGGTACTTAAAACATTTTTTTCAAAATCTTCTCTTAAACAATGTCTTAATGGTAGCTATAATTCTAGTATATTTTTGAAAGACGTAAAATGCAAACAGAATCAATCAATTTTCTCAGTTACTTCTGTATTTGAAATAATTCCCCATTGTTTTTACTAGAATAGTGGTGAAAGAGTATTGCAGTGAAAATTAAAGTATAAAAGGGAAATATGCACATGATTCTTTAGGTTTCTAATGATCCCACCCTAAGAATAAAATTCATTTATTTGAATGTCCGAACGTTCATAGATAAAGATAAAATTTATCATAGAGCATTGAGAGATTAGGAAAATTAAGAAATATACAAAAATTAGATTTCTAATGATTCAATTTTAAGAATATGATTACAACTTTTGAACTATCAAGGTCAGAGGAGAACCTAACAATACAAAAACGAGAGGAAAGATATATTATTTTAATAATGAACGGTGCTGTAAAACAGAATAGCCCAATCCTAGTAAAGATATGATGAACCTTAGAAAATCGCAGATGGTTTAACATTTGTTAATAGAGAATGATTTGGACTAAAACAATTCTGTTAATGAGAACCTTACCATTAAAAAAATGGACCTATTTTAGATATGTAAGATTCTTTGAAACCTTTACGAGAATTAACTAAATTTACAAAATAGCAAGAAAATATTTTATTGGTGTAAGATTCTTTGAACTGTAATGAAGACGATGTGAACGTTATAAAATGGCAGGAAGAGTAGATGTATTTTAGTAGTGCAGAAATTGTTGAAATCCGAATTAATATGAGATTAATCTTACAATATAGCAGGAGAAATTGAGTTAGTTTAATAGTGTAGGATTCATTGTCATTCTAATAAGTAAGAGGCGAATCTTACAACGTATCATGGGGAATAATGGTATTCTTTGGGAATCGGATGGGGATGACTCCTTGGCTGTCCGGGTGACGCCGCTTCGTCGACTGAGAGGCTAACGTTGTTTAGAGGCCTCTCAGCCAACGACGCGGCGTCACCCGGACAGTCAAGAAGTCATGAACTCGAGCCGCGGAAGCTTACGCGTACAATCGGTTGAGAAGGATTGGGTAGCGTACCTGCGGCCAATGAGCCAAAGTGCGCCTGCGAAAGCGGCGAGGGCAACTCCTGTGGCCGTCCAGGAGTCGGCGCTGAAGGCCTGCAGGATGCTCTGGTGCACCCGCCACCGCCGCCGCTTCATTATGAGGCACATGTCGCTGCGCCTGTGCGGGTAGAGGTAGCCCATCTGGCTGCTGGGCCTGCGCCATCGGAGATTCGTGCTCACGTCCAGGGACCCGTTGGACAGGCGGGCCTCCTCCAGGAGATACGGCACTTCGAGGCAGGCGGAGTTCTTAAAGCGACTCATCAGTACCTGCGTTTTTATTCATCATTGCATTTGTGAGGAAAAGTGCTTGATGATGATGAAAATGTTCTACGATTCTCGAAAAATCAAACTTTTTCATTTGAATATGACCTAAACATTTTGTACCGCTCAAAACGGCAGTTTCTGAAAAAAGGCTTCTAACTTTTCAATGAAAATCTCATATAGAAAGTGTTCTTTACTTTTTATTCACCCCCTTATACGAAGATACTTCTTAAGAAGAGAAAGTTGTGTAATCGTGCACCGGAAAATGTCGAATGTTCGGCAGAAAAAACTCTTATTTCCCCGTCTTGGTAACGAAAAGGGGATAAATCGTGTTCCTTTCTACATAGTAAATTACTTCTTCTAACACGTGGTGTAGCTAGAACCTATGTTATGTGGATCCTAGCCTACATGAAAGACATTAGAAACCTAGTACAAAACATCTGTGCCATTTATAGCACTACTAGTTTAATTTTGTACATATTTCACTCAATATATCTCGAAAATGCTAAACATTTCGAAAAAATGTTGATGACCTTAATGAAAAAAACTAATTATTGTAAACAATTTTTTTTATAGGAAAAAACTATATAAATCTTTAATTTACTAGTTATAAGAAGATCATGAAAAAATTTTAAACGTTTACAATTTCCGTAAATTCAGAGCTAACAGTAAACATTGGATATATGCCACCTTTGAGTGTATACCATGCTATTTGTAAAAGAAATTTGAAGAAAAGCTTTGGAGCAATTTTTGTGAAAATTTTGAAAATGTCTCGGGTATAAGTTGAAAATTATGTAAAGTGACCTCAATATTTTAAGAACGACATTCACTATCGCAGAGTTTTGAGTGAGATCAGATCGACAGGGTTGTTATAAGTTTGGAAAAAATCGTACGCCTAATGCAGGCGCCAGTGTTCTTCACAGAGGATCCGACAGATGGATGGATGTTTTGGAAAAAAACAATATTTTTCGATACCAATGACTCACTATTCGTGAAGTCTCACTACATAATGTGTTAAAGGGATTAATTTAGTACATATTGGAACTGAATGTATCTTTTTTCTATATCAGTGCCCCACATTACATGTTTTTCTGTCGAAAAATCGCTGTTTTTTGCCGCACAACTATATAATTTTTTCTATGCTACATTCTATACTACTAGTACTCGTACTACTACCTGTCTACTTCTATCTACTCTCTTATCTACCACTTATATCTACTCTATACTACGTTCTCTATACGTATATTGCTCCGTAAAGTATTGCTCCATATCATAAAGACCTCGCAGATAGTATGAGTAAAGTATAAATTGTAAATATAATTTTAGCATGAAGTGTAGACATTGGAAAATTTGAATGTTTAAGATAATGTAGATATTAAGTATACTATCAAAACCCCGCAAAATCAGTTTTATCTGGCGATGAATTGATACTATTTGCTTCTTTATTTTACTTTTTTTTATTTGGATTACTTATGAGTGAACGTAAAAGGTTTTGGCCTAATCAAAATTAGGTGTATGTTTTGGTGGAATATACAGAAAAAAACGCAATTTCATTTGGATGACAAAACGGCGTTTGTTGTACTGTCCATGCGGTTCATCATTCACGCACAAATTAAGGCTTTTATTTATCAACACTGTATTCCCCAATGTATGTTAGATTCCTACCGAGACTTTGTAGGTGCTAAATTATTTAGATGTGATATTTGGTGGTAAATAAAACGGAAACATCAATGACGTTTTGATAATATTGGAACAGAAAAAATTCAAACATGATAATCTTAGAATATGAAAATGACCTTACCTGCATTATGTGTACATTTGATACTGGCAATATAGCCAATAGACTGCAAGGGATGCCTGACGCAGAAAAACGAATAGTTTCGTGCAAAGAATAAGATCCGTTTTGCTTCATCGCAAGCCTTTTACTGTTTTCTGAGAGGATGGGCAGCAACAAAAGGCGACCAGTATACAGTTTTGGCGGTAGACTTCCAACACACACGGCAGAACTCAACAACACAATGCCAACCAATATTTTCCCCTGATGGTGAACCATGTCTAAATTTTTCCTTCGCATGATTTGCTTAGAAGCCACTGAACTTGTTATCTTATTATTTATTAAGAGGGAGATTTAAGGTTTTGTGTGCAAAAGCAATTTGCTCCGTAGTGTAGTCTTGATTTATTGTTCTGATGATAAAATTATTGTGACGTGTTTTCAAATAAACGTAAAGTCGAATATTTACTGCATTTATTATGTAGATCGCAACTAACACATTCATAAGTCGTCACCATTTTTCTAACGCAATGCGAACGCTTTGGCGAACGCGTTATTGTCACGGAAATCTCAATGAGCGTTTCCTTGACGTGAATGGCTACTCCAATTTTAGACGTGCCTGGACGGGAAGCCCCGGGGAACGTAAAAACACTGAAAATTTTGTGGATTCTTCATGCGATAAAACAATCATTCCTCATTATTATTATCGACTGGTTGACTCCTCGGGTGTTAATTAAATGCAAAACTTCCTCCTCATGTCGTCTCCACAATGTTTACAGCGGAATAAAAATGTAAAATTCAAATGTAGAGGTGGACGTATGAATGATTATATTTTATTATATTTCAACTTGTATATCCTTCTAATTTTTCAGCGATCTCTTCAAAAGCTCTTTTCAATAGAAGTGTAAAAGTTGTATCATAATGCGTTTCGCTGTGATTACATCTCGTTCCAAATGGTATTGATTTACCATTGATTACCATTGATTCACCATGATTGATATGAAAAATGTTATTATATATTTTTCTTTTAGAACTAAATATGATTCGATTGTGTGTCCTAAGAGTTTATTGTAGCAAAAACGTTTTCAATGCTACAGAATTTTTTAAATTACAATTAAAATTTTGATATACTAAAGTATATTATTCGTGAATTTTAAAGAAAAATTATAATATAAATTGTAAAATAGAAACATAATTTTAAGAAAGAGGTATGGTAGGACTTATAGTATATCTCTAAAGGCTAACCGGGTGAGGTGGCATAGGGTATAAACTAATGTCTCTGTGGTGCCTTTTAATCGAGAGGTCTTAGGTTCGAGTATCGACGATGGCAGGATTTTCGACACTAGCCACGTAGTTAAGTCGACTTCAGTCACTGTCTGGAGAACAGCCAATCAACACCAGGGGAATACCGGAGCAGTACCCTAACTAACAGGCGACGGACCGCGAGCGATCTTTCCTTCTAATTCCTTGTCCTATCCTACGCATTACCTACAAACACTGACAATAATATGCACTACACGACCACACATGCCGGGAGAGAGATCGGAAGCTTAGAGCTTTTACCTGCTTAGGCCGTGTCCCGTGTGAGATCATTGATTGGGGAAAAGCCTGCTAGCTGACGGTAGGTCGGTGCAGGATGTAGCCATCCAGGGCATGACTTTCTCCTCCACTTCCTGAGCAAAAAGTGCTCACCACTTACGGAAGTAATGACCTTAGCATTTAGAATCAGTATCAACCAACCTAACAGCTGTCTGTCTCTTACTTCTAAGCTGTCCGGGTGACGCCGCGTTGTTGGCAGATAGGCCGACGTTTCGCCCGTCATGATGCAGGCTTCTTCAGGGTAGTGACACAATAAAGTTATTATTAAAGTTAAAGTTAACTTTATTGTGTCACTACCCTGAAGAAGCCTGCAACATGACGGGCGAACCGTCGGCCTATCTGCCAACGACTCAACGTCACCCGGACAGCCTAGAAGTAATGGACTCGAGCCGCGGAAGCCTACGTGTACAGCTGTCTGTCTGCCTGCGTTCAACTCGAGCACCTGAACCGTTCAGCCGATTTTCTGTCCAAAATCGATATACCCTGATCGATTTAACGGACTTTTTTCTTGAAATGTGTTCATGAATAAAAATAAAAACATGCTCCATTTTTCGAAAATATTAGTATTTTGTGCAAAATTTTGTGTCAAACATAGGCAATTTTTATTTTCTGTAAATAATTTTTTCTTAAAAAGGCACAAATTTTTTGGATCAAATTTGGACCTTATATAGGATAAAGGACGCTTAAGAAAATGATATAGTTCTTTAAAATGCTTAATTTTTCGAAAATTTGAAATATTTAAGGTTTTTCCTCTTCTTCCTACAACTAAAATTGTAAAGATACATTTTTGTTAATGAAGTTTGCTTATCAAAAAGAATTCTTCAAATAAGTTCATTTTGAATTTTTTTAAAATGAGTATTTTCGTGTAGTTTGGTCTGAAACTCAGACAAGTCCATGATACCATGATAGACTAATTGAAAAAAAAATAGAATTCGACCTCTCTGAATAACCTGCGCTTCGTGGACATAATAAGAGAGGCGATTCCAGGCAATTAGATGCTAAGTAAGTTAGATTTTGTGTATTATTTTATATTTCTTTGTTCATTTCTTGCATTTGATCTTTTCTTGAACGTTTACAAATTCAAGTTTTAGAAATTATTTAAAACCTATTTGAAATCCAAATAAGTAAAGTTGGGTTTTTTAAGCCGACGTCATTAATAACTCAAGAACGGCTGGAGCAATTATAATTATTTCTAATTTGTTGGCTTCATCTCCACTCCTAATAACAGAATAACCATTAAATATAGGGAAAATGCACGCAAAAGTTCGAAGAACGAAACTAATGCCAAATGCAACCCGCAACACTCGGCAGGTTTATTAATCTATATAGGTAAATAAATTTTTTAAAGGAAAAAAGTACGAGCTGTTTTATCACCATCAGATCCATTTGAGGGCGTTCAATTCTTGAAATGCACAAGAAACAACTGGTTAAATGAAAAAAAAGGAAGATACTAATTTTTGTTTTGAATAAACTTTATATATACAGCATTTCATGTACACTTACAATCTTTTGTTCGCTAAAACGAATTATCGAATATCAGAACTATAGATGGTCCCAATTAGTTAGGATAATCGACGTTTCACTGTACAATGAATTTCAAACTATTAAATAATCTGAATATGCAAGAGCACCAAAACATATAACTAGGCGGTATATTCATTACCCCGCTTGGTAGCAGCTGAGTTAAACCAAGCGGTTAGTTGCGGTCTTAAGTAATTTAATACTGGATTTCAAATCCATCACTCCCACGTTCTCTGAGCGTGCCACATTCTTTTTCTCAATGGTCTGTAGTTAATAAGTTGTTACGGAATGCGAAAATACTTCATTCGGTCGAGATGTTACAACCACTTTACTGTGTACATTTTGATCTTATCTATAATAACTGTATTATTTGGTTTCTGTCGTGTATGATTTTCTTGATCTTGGAATGTGTTCTGTCACATGTTTGATAAATTTCCTTACGACAATTGATTTTAAAATAGTAATTTTTAAAGTGTTCATTCAGTAGCATGGTTCACGCATAATTTATGACGAGAATTTCTAATTTTAAGAAAACAAAGTATGAAAGTTTATAATTGTGCAGATACTTATGCAACGGCAATGAGTGCTTTCTGTGAAAAAGCATAAACCCTCATACATGTATTTAGTATATTTTTACAGTAAGTAGTAATAAACGGGAAGTTTTTACACATTAAATTAACTAAAATGACCATGAATGAACAAATAAAGTATATAAACTAACAAATCGACTTACACTTTATTGAAAATCTAGTACTTTTCTCATAATTTTTGCTCAAAATAAGAGTAATTATTACTTTTCCATAAAATGAAATTTTATTATAATTATTATTATAATTTTATTATTTATAATTTGAAATTTTCTTCTTCGAATGTTTTCTCGGATAGAGCAAAGATTATATAAAAATTAATCTTGTTAAATTTTCGTTCACTTCGATTATTCGAAATACTCAAATGTTGCAAATAATGTTAGAAAAAAGTGCTTTTCTAGCTCTACTAATTTTCTTTGTAAATTCGTATTTAATCAGTGAATTAGAATGAACGTAGTTGATAAATATACAATAGTACTATAAGTGTGAGGGAGCTTAAGTAAGTGATAGACCATAGTTAAATATCATTTGTGGTATACAGTAGATCACACGCCACACTGTAGGTGATTATGGTATAGAGTATAGTAAAAAAAAAAACTTTTTTATGGTATACAGTTGGAAACCATAAAATTATTTAACATGAAATTTTCCCTTGTCTCACTCCTCGCAATAAATATAAAATTACGTTCGACCCACACACATCAAATTGCAATTGTTTATTGCGTAGCGCCCTCTCCACGAGGAAGGTCGCTTGCGCAACCAACGTCTCCACTTCTGGCACGACCACGCACTCGTTGCGCCGTCTCACAAAGGAGCAGCAAGCGCGTCTGCGCAGCACCTCCTCCATCACGAAGGTCACAGTCGCCACTTCGGACAGCAAGGGGCGCAGGTTCAATTAACGCACGAAGCCCATCGAGACAATTGTTCGGAGGCGGAGGAACAGACACTCCCTTTTCACCAAGGCCCGGCAAGAGCGCTCGCGCACAGCACTTCCAACCAGATGCGTCCGCCTCACCAAGGCTCAGCAAACACAAACATCTTTTTATGCGGAGGGGCAGCGCCCTCTCCACGAGGAAGGCCACGGTCGCCGTCATGCACAGAGGTCGCAGGCTCAATAGGCGCGCACAGTCCGACGGGGAGGCTCAGCTGGGCGGAGGCGAAGGAACAGTCGCGCCCTCTTCACCAAGGGTCGCCAAGAGCGGATGCCTAGCGCCATCTCCACGAAGAAGGCCATGGCCGCTGCCAACGCCCCTACACACAGCACAACCGCCGGTTCATGCAGGGCGGTGAGCTGAAGAGGGTGGGGTTCCTCGGGGATAGACGCGTGGGAGGTCGATGTGGACACAGCAGGCCCCCGATGCACAATCCTCTCAGCTCGGTACGTCATTAACATGTCGCTATAGGAAGGCAATTGAAGGAGTCAGCATGCTTTTACGCTTTAATTCACAGGTAATACCAAGAGAAGGCTGCAAATAGCTACGAAAATACATTTCTCCAAACTCGTCTCCCACAATAGATGAGAAAGCGATCAGAGGCATTGTGATTAAGTGTACACAAAGGGTTAGGTACTTAAGGAGAAGGAGACGTACACAGAGAGTAAAGAACCGTGATTAGGCGAGTACTTATAGATCTTCTGCTCGTTGTCCGCTTCAAAGGTAATTAGCAGCAATGCAATATAGCGGATACAGAGGACCGATGTGAGGAGTGTATGGTACGGTAATGGAAGCGGAGGAACCTTTGTAAGAAGGTAATTGAATTTGTCTACGATTCCGATATAGAAAGCTTCAGTGCTTTGAAGCGTTTTTGAGACCTCTGATTGAAAGTGTGGTTGGAGAGAAGTGAGAACGAATACTTGAAGAGCATGCCTGCAATTCCATTCTCCAAAGCGATCAGCAGCAGAACGTTGAAGTGATGGTGAGGCCGCTTGGGGGAAGAGTGGTTAGAGAGAAGTGTGAGCAAGTACGTGAAGAGCTTGCCTACAATTCAATTTTGCAGAGCAATCAGCCAGAGGTAGACGACGCGATGGTGTGGAAGCGAGAGCAAAGAGGTAGGATCGTGGAATCTCTTTTGTGCCGCGTACCTGTTCAACTTAGTGAAGATGCCTGCCTGCGCCAACTTCCCCAGCTGCGCGTCAAGCAGGTGCCGTTGCGGCCAGTGGGGCCTCGTCTCGTAAGAGATGTAGGCCGGAGAAAGGAGGCACTGAGGGACCGGGTACACGAAGGATGTGCCCGTCGCCGCGTCATTAAATAGCGGACCGTTCAGCAACGGCATCGCCTGGCCCATGGAAACGATAAGCGCCGGGCCAGGCCAATCCCCTCCCAATTCTCGCACCACCTTTTCCATCACTGCTTTTCTATTAATCGGCTGGAACCTGCAAACAGACACTCTTATGAGCTATAATTGTTCAATGTTGTACGCCTGTACAAGATCCGAGAACAGACGTTTGCGAAGGGAGGTCTGACATTTCTGATAGTCAGCGGCGCTGCAATCATATTTAATTTGTACACGCGTTGTGCTGATAGACATAGGTTTAAGATTTGAAAATTGGCAAAGCAGTGTTCACGAAGGCAGGGTGGTAGTAGGAAGAATGAGGAACACGTATTCAGAGAATGATTTTGAGAGGATTTGCTTGGAGATCCACCTCAGATAGCCGGGAAGAAATACATTTGAAGTAACGAATAATTTTTGCTTTCTCTTCGGCAAATTTTTGACAGAAAAACTCGCATTCTGAGACCCTGTTTTTCAAAAAGTGGATTTATATTGTTCTTGTATGGAAGAAAATTCCTCTAATACGTTCTGTAGTTAGAATTTGTGTTTTATTTATACTTAATACCGAAAACATTGCTGACAGAAAATAATCTCTCTGATCAAAACTAAGTTATTAACTGCGTAAATGACTTCAAAATCTGCATTCTCCGATTTTGTCTCGAAGATTTCAATGCTGTGTAAGATTGAAACTAATATTGATTTTACGGGGTACGTTACAGGAAGCATCAACTTTTTCAACATTTTCTCATTAATGGTTTCAAATTTTCTGATTTAATTAATTAGACCGCTGGTGAAGTAGATACCTCCTAATAATTAAATACTGTAAATAAAAGATGTTTTCTGCAATCAAAATTACATTATTCTAAAGATATTTTCGATGGCATAGTGGTCATCTTCAGAGATAAAAATAAAATTATAGAAATAAAATTAAGATATAAAATTACAGTAATACACGAATTATAAAAATGAAGTATAAAATTTTATATTTTTTAAGATTATTATTTTAATTTTCCCTCGGTCAGGGCAACAACGCTTAAAAATCGCCCTAGTGGAATTTACGTTGAACTCTAAATTTTTGAAAGTGCCAAAAATAACAATGCGGGAAAATATGTTGCTATTGTAGCACAAGTAGGTTTGTACGTGCGATTTCTAGAACCAGTTAGTTTGGCCTTCTAGCTGTCCGTTCGTGTGTGTGTCTCTCGCTCTCTCAGTCGCCAGTCAATTCAACCGACTGCCGATTGGTCCATCTACCGGTTGTCATCAATCATCTACCGTCTATTATTTGTCCGACTACCATCTGTCGACCGATCTGTTTGTCGGCCAGCCCGTCTGTGGAAAACGTTAGAACCTAAATTGTTCAAAAGGTTTTTTTTTGCAAAATTGATATTCCCCTGATCAATCTAAAAGAGTCAAGTAACTTCAACTTTCAAATAGATATTTTGAATATTGGATGTACTCTGCAGTATCTCTAAACATCTTCTTTTATTATTATTTTCAAAATGGCTTCACTAAAAAAATTATCTTCTCGGATATTATATAACAAACTTGAAAGAAACGGCGCAAGACTTACTTTCGTTGATTTAGTAATTCTGCAACATTGATGAAGGTTTTTTTCCTTAATTATAACGGCTCTTTAAGATTAGATCTTAACTAATGTAAATAACAAAACAATTTTTTCAACATTTCAAATAAAAATTATCAACCTTTCTCAAGGGTCCAAAAGGTTGAATTCAGCTTTGTGATCGGTGGTGTACGTGCCTGGCGTCCTAACTGTCGCATTTTTTACTCGAATGTTGGCACGAAAAAAAAATCATTGTTGGAAATATTTTTTCGAATTCATGTTCAATTATATTTTTTTTGGCTGTTTAAAAAAAGGTACGTTTAAAAATTCAACGTTTAAAAAACGCTCAAGTCTGATTTTTGTTAAACTTTCCAAATTTTCCATAATTACAATATTTGAATATGTTTCCCGCATTACAACTTACAACTACATTGAAGGTAGATATTTCCGAGATCAAATCTGTTCTAAAATATTGGTCTTTAAATGATGTCATTTTAAAATAAGAATGGTAGGTGTGTATTTTTTTTTAAAAGCGTATTTAAAAATAAATTTTCTCAAAAGCGGTGCCAACTTTTTTCTGTAATTTCTTTTATCGGATACTGAAAAGTATACTTATTAAAATGGATAATGTCAGAATTTTTGAACTCTAAATTTTACGTAGTTACAAACAATGCGAGAAAGTAAGTGCTGTTGCAACCCCATATTTAAATTTTTCTCGAATTATTGACAAAACAATTACAGATTAGATGAAAATAACATATTTCTATTTTTCTAATAATGTTTTCTGCTTTTATGTAGTTACTTGGTGAAAACCTTTTAGGTCAAGTGAACAGAGGGAATAAAAAAATATCTTTACTTAGCTAGTAGTTTCCAAACCACATCGGTCTTCTCGACGCCCTTGAAGACAGACGGCACCGCGGCGTCCCCGTAAACCTTTGTGACTTGTTGGGCGACCTCCTCCAACGTCTGCATCTGCTGGGGCTTCTCAAGGACCACCAGGAAGCCCGTGAAACGGGCGGTGAAAGCGCTCACCATCACCAGCCCGAAGGCGCTCAGGAGCACGAACAGGCAGTTGCCTCGGCGGTCCCTCTCACGGGTCACAAAGGCCCCGTGGATGAAGGCGTCTAAAACCTCGATCAGCACATTCCTGGAAGAGAAATGCCATTCGATCAGGAATTGCAAATTGCGCAAATTACAGATATATCATATCATTACATGTTACAATGGCAATTGAAGTCATGATAAGAAAGAAACCTATAGACATAAGAAACTTTTATCCTCAGAAAGCTTTCAATTAACTGCTATGCAGGTGTTTATACTTCCACCAAATAACATTTCAACTGGTCAAGTCTAGCATGCAATATGCCACCTTGGACTCTGGTGCAGGGAGAGGAAAAATTAGAAACGCCTCAACTATAGGATCTCGAATTTTCTGGCTTAAAAACAGCCTTTGTGGCTCTTTCAACCCATACATTCAAACTCTTATCAGATTCAAGGCTATTATTGGTGTTTCGAAAATGTTTACGATTGGGGCAAGTGGTTGAGAAGGTACCCGTAGTTTTGTTCCTGAAAATCGGGATGTGTGGGTGATAGAAGAATGAATAGAAGAATGTGTCACACATCGTAGTGCAAAGGAGGTTAACCTCTCAAAATCAACTGAAAACACTGCAATGTCTCTAACAAAAGGTCCCACAGTACCATAAACGACTTTGTCATTCAAAGCATTGTTTCCACACATTTATACTCACATGGCACCACTTACATCACATAAAAGTTAAATCTCTAAACATTTAACGTCCCGAAAGACTAAGACACGTTTTGAAGTCATGTTAATAATTTTTACCAAAGCCGAACCATCTCGCCTCTGCTACCTCTTGTGAGTCAAATGATAGGCAAGGTTAAACTCTTGGTGTATGAAAACAAATCCTTGCAAGGTGATTGCTTCAGAGCTTGCCACATAACGTATCACAGTACGTGGCTAGAGAATTGCGCTTATACGCAACCGGTACTGAAGGATTTGAGACTGGGTGGCAGGATTTTGACTTGAGAGCTAAGACAAATTGAACCGCCGTATGGAGGAGAGTTCCTACGTCTGTCTGCTCTGTTCGGTAGTTTTCCATAATTTCTCCGATCAACTCCAGGCGAATGTCGTAGTACCTTAACCAAACTTCCAAGAAACGCGTCTTCCTTGTCCTATCCTCATCCCGTACTAACACTCACTCTCACATGCACTACACAACCACGTATGACAGGAAGCCATTCGGCAGCTGAGAGCTTGTCCCGGCTAAGACGTTGCTATTCTGGTGAGCAATATTTGAAAAAAACAGACATTTTCGTTCCAGATTAACAGATTTTATTTCATTGGTAAACGAATTGCATATACGATTTTTCTGCATTGCTAACAAAATAGTTACTCGCCCTTACCTCTACTACTACCATTACAAGCAACAGGAGAGTTTAAAAAAACGTGCGCATAATGAAACAAGCTTCATTTACGTCCAGAAGCAAAGCAAGGGGCCATCCCAGCATTTGCTCAAGGGATCAGGGAACTTGGACAAAAACCTGATCGAGGTGGCGGTCATTCACCCGGAAGCAGTACATTTTTTGTTACAAAAATATTAAGTCTTTTTTAAAAAAATAAAAAATACAAATGTAATCTAATTAAATTTATATCACTCTTTTGTTGAAATAAAAATTATTTTTATTTTTGATAATCACTACAGTCTCTAATTGTATAGAAACAGTTATGCTGCAGAAAATATTTTACTTTTAACTTAAATTTGTGTACTGACTTTAATTGTTTAATTTCATTTGGCATTAAGTAACGTACATGTATGTGGATTTCTGATAGTGAGCAGTTGATGACACTTGATGAACGTGATTTCTACGACTTGAGTTGTAATTATAAGTATCAGTAATGCGTGAAAATATGTTCCTTCCATTAAGCAAGTCAGTTTTGACAAATACTACAGATTCGTAAATAAATAGGCAAGGCAGTGCTAAGATTCCAAGCGCAATGAAACGAAGTTTGCAGGAATCAGGCGAATGGCATTTTTTTCTTTATTCGAATAATTTTCTTTTGCAATCAAAAGGTCTGGGTACTACAGGATGAGTTTCACCAGAATAGCATTCCATATCTCAGGCGGGAATACGCATTTGCAAAATACACGCAACGAGCTGCATGAAGGCTGACAGAATTAGAAAGAATTCTGAATGCGTAACGCAATGAACTTAATTTAGTGTTTAATTCTGTAGTATGTGCATTCCATTTGAGGTTTGACTGCATTGAGAGACTTTGAAATTTTGTTACCTGAACATCAGTTAATTGTAAATTGTTCATTTTCAATAATGTATGCGTTTGCTGATTTGAAGCGCAAAAATGCATTGAAACTGTTTTTCCTTTGTTAACTATTAATTTGTTATTACAAAACCAACTTGAAACTTCTGAAATCGTACTATTTATTGTTTCTTGTTTTGCAAATAACATTCGTGTCACCGGCAAACAAAAACCGTTCTTCCGTTTTTAATAGACGAGGGAATATCGTTTACGTATAATATACAGAGAATGGGACTTAAGATCGAGCCTTGCAGGACCCCATATTCAATTGGTAAAGAATTGGAATGATAAGTAAATAATATCCTTTTGTATCAGCACGGTATTTCTACTCTTTGAGATCTATGTTTAAGGTACGAGGTTATCCAATTTAGGGCGATACCACGAATTCCATTAGAAGGTAATTTTAATCTTATGGTCAATAACTTCAAAAGTTTTAGAAAGATCTAAACATATTCCAATGTGTACTTCATTTTGGTGCATTGATCAAGCAACATCTTTAAGAAAATAAAAAATGTCTGTTTCCGTATATTTTTATTTTCTAAAACCGTGTTGCGAGTCTTAAAACGCTTTGTTTTTCCTGAGAAAAGTTTCCTTCAGCGTATAAAAAGCCTCGCTAATATTTTTGAGAAACCTGACCAAAGAAAAATTGGCCGGTAATTTTGAAATTCATTGTTGTTCTCTTTTTTTTACGTGGCTTAATATTTGGTGTTTTGAAAATATCTGGAACTATTTCTGGGCATAAAGAAACATTGCAAATGTGAGTTATTGGGTGTATAAAGGCAGGTACACAAGTTCCGGAAATTCATGTAAACCAGATGAATATTTATTTTTTAGTTTACAGACTATTCTCAGGATTTATTTAGGAGAAGTTTCGGAAATAAACAGTGTGTCGAAAATTTTTGGGGAAGGTAATGATGGTTAAATTTCGCCGTTTCAGTTCTTTTGTGAGTTCAGACAAAATTCTAGATAAGTGTTGGTTGAAAAGATTTGCCACTTTTTCAAGATTACTTGCTTTTCTTTCATTATTCTTTAAAACAACTCTACTAAGTAACGAGGCGAAGTGGTCATATTTTTTCGAAATTCCACAATTTTGTTCTCGGAAGTAGACATGGAAACCATGTGATACGTTACGATGTTTAGAAATAAAGTAAATCGTACGTTTGTTTTTACACGAGGTTTTAGTTCATTGGGTGATCCAAGTATTATTTGTCCGTGAAATATTTAACTTTCTCTTTTTGCGAGGAAAGCATGTGTTAAAGTGAAATGAATGTTTTGAGAAAAATAGATTATATTTTTCATTTGTGTCAACAGCGTTATAAAATGTGTCCCTTCAGCAAGTATTCAGTAATTAATTTTATGTTAACTTTAGTTAATGCTCTTCACATGCGTGAATAATTGGTTTTACGGGACTAGAGCCAGCATTTGACGAGCCCGGATTCACTAATCAAACAAACCCATTAAATAAGAAGTGAATCTTTCGACGAAGCATTGAGAATGGAGGTTTTGTAGAATTCGTTGGGATTCAAAGGAGGAGGATGGGTAGCGTACCTGCGGCCAATGAGCCAAAGTGCGCCTGCAAAGGCGGCGAGGGCAACTCCTGTGGCCGTCCAAGAGTCGGCGCTGAAGGCCTGCAGGATGCCCTGCTGATCCCGACGTCTTCGCCGCTTCACCACGAGGCACAAGTCGCTGCGCCTGTGCGGGTAGAGGTAGCTGATCTGGCTGCTGGGCCTGCGATATTGGGCGAGCATGCTCACGTCCAGGGACCCGTTGGCCAAGTAGGTCTCGGACAGGTGACGCGGCACGTCCAGGCAGGTGGAGCTCTTAAAGCGACTCATCAGTATCTGCGTTTTTAATCATTATTGCATTTGTAAAAATTTATATTATTTCATTTGATTGTTGGCTATTGAGTGCACTGTTGCTAGAATGTAATGCGAAAATTACTTAATTTGCTTTGTTACTCCAAAAATAATTCCAAAACCCTTGGAATTCAGATATTCAATATTGCAAAGCACTTAAAAACCACGTATATATTAAAAGATCAATATTAGTTACACTATTAGTTATATTAATATATTATGTTGCATCGCCGAGACATGTTTACAATTAGTATGTTCAGGTGATTCGACTTCATAAGACAAGGCCTTGGTGCAGGTTATACAAAGCACGTGGACATTACGGCTGTTTATTCGAATCGTATGTTAGGTTTATTTAGTTTTATTTCCTTGAAAAACTGTACATGTATGTGACGTATGGGGGGGGGGAGATAATCTGTCCTCGTTTTCGTGAGTTCCAGAATCCCTTCCCATCATTTTAACGATAAATAGTTGAAAGATGAGTAGAAGTTAATGATAAATAAATAGAAATACATTATTTTAAAAAACGAGAATAGCGACATTTTAAAAAATTGACATTTTTGTTCCCAAGTTATAGAAAACTTATTTGCAACCGTAAACGAACTCAAAATTTTATTTTCTGCATTGCTAACAAAATTGTTATTCGCCCTTACCTCTATTCCTACTACTACAAGCAAAAGAAGAGTTCAACAAAACGTGTGCATAGTGAAGTTACATATACGTCGAGAAACAAAACAAGGGACCATATCAGCATTTACTCAATGTATCAGAGAAACTAGACAAAAATCTGAACGAGACGGGTGTCATTGACCCGGAAGCTGAAGTACATTATTTGTTACAAGCGTATTAAATCTTTTAAAAATTTATATAATACAAATGTAAACTAATTCACTATATATCATTGTGTTGTTAAAATAAACATTATATTTTCTTTTTGATGATCAGTATAATCTCTAATGGTATAAAAACAGTTATGCAGCAGAAAAGATTTTACTTTTAATGTCATCTGGCAGAGCGTGGTAAAGTAACGTACATGTGTTTTATGTGGATGTTGTTATACATTAATCCTAGGTTCTAATGACGACCTGTTTAAAACGTTATTACAAAAGCGTTGTCTGACAGACTATTGTAAAAATAAAGAAAAACTCATTTTTACATTGAAAAACTAAATTTAATAGATTAAAAACGTATGACATGGAGTTTCAAAATACATTTTAAAGGTTTTTATTAAGACCCGTAAGTAACTTGGCGCTCATAGCGCACACGTGCTTGGTGCTGTCCACACATGGCTTTTGAGAAGGGTCCGCAATACTACCTCGTCATGCTACCTTTCTTAAGATCGCCGTCACCCTTTGTCATTGCTAAATGCCAAACCTAAATGACAATCCTTTAATGCTACAACGGGTATTATTTGTTCCTTTTCGTATTAATTATCCCACAGTAATAGGCAATAGAGCGCGTGAAATCTGACGTAATTACAAAGACGTACTCTATTGGACGACGCGTGTTGGAGTACCTGGGAAATGGTTTTTCCTATCCACTTGGAAGCCTTCCATTATTCTTCCGGTTCCGAAACCAAATAAATATTCAGCAAACACCGACAGCTATTGCCCAATAAGCCTTCTACCATCTCTGTCTAAAATAGATAACAAAAGAAATCTCAAGAGAGCAATTTCGATTCACTGAACATACGTCCACACAACACCAAATCGTCAGAATCACAGAACATCTCATTACAGCATTTCATATAAAACATCACTCAATACTCATATCACACGACATAACACAGGCATTTGATAGAGTCTGACACCAGGCACTAATATATAAATTAAAGAAAATTGGCACTCCACACTACATCACTTCAGTAATCCAAAACGACTTATCCAACAGAACCTTTGCAGTAACAATCAACAACTATCACTCAAACTCCAGGATAATCGAAGCAGAAATACCACAAAGATCACCCCTATCACTTACACTGTTCAATATCTATGTAGCCCACATACTCATAGATGAAACAGTAAAAACCGCACAGTTTGGAGATGACACGTTTATCTTCCCTTCCAACCATTCTCTAATCAACATTAAAACAATATGTAATAAATAGGCAGTTGGTCATCCAAATTACAAATAAAACATTAAAAAACTGCAGCAAAAATATTCTCTTTAAGGCCATACACTTCACCAACTACATCAACGTTAAATAATGATCCCATCCCATGGTACCCCCCAAACAGGCCCATTCATTATCTTGGACTGCACACTGGCACCATAATGAACTGGAAACAACACAGAGACATCAACATAATACCAACTAAAAACTAACTGCATCAATTAAAAACTCTAATAAATGGGAATAATAACTTCCATACAAAACTGCAATAGCATTATACAAAACAACCATCAGACTGACTCTTCTATACGCCTAACCAGAATGGATCAATGCTGCAAAAACAATCAACCAAGTTCAAATAGTATAGAACCAATTCCTCCGCAAAATCACTAAAGCATCCTGGTTCATATCAAATCACAAATTACACAATGAATTCAACCTCTATCCCGTCATGCACCACATCACCTACCCATCCCACAACTTCTTATCTAATATACACCATATTCAAACTTTATCCTCATTCAAACTTTGCAAAAAACCCATCCATCCTACTCGCATCAAAAATAAATATCCCTACCACATATTTTGTAAATTGTTTTCTGGTCTAGAATAGATCCTATGAGGTGCCATTATGGTTTCCTCAACCTCTGTAGTAGTGTTAAGTTAGGTTAAGTTTTATTTAATAAGTCATCAATACCTATTTAAAGCTTTTAAAAACTGATATATGTACATAACAATCAAATAAATAAATAAATTTAAAAAACGGGAAATGGCATACACTAGATCTATGTACGCCCACAAGGTAACGTGTATTTCAATGGCTAGTCACACAGTGAAGTTAGATAGTGTTTCACAAAGGGGGAGTGAGGGAAAGGGGTGCGGGAAGCTTTCTGGTCTACAGTCGTCTCACAGATGACATATTTGTATCTAGGGTTAATGTTTTAGTTATGGGTGAGGCATTTCAGATTTGTGGTAAATCTATTCCATAATTCTTCCTAATCGCTTTGCCCATAAGACAATGTGAATGTAATGAAAGAACTGGATTTCTATATTTAGAACAATGTTACAAGAATTGATGTGGGGCCAGAGGTGGGCAAATATGTAAATGAATAAGACGGAAATGCGTCTACGTGATGTTCGGGCTGGGTGAAAGAGCTCTTCCCCACACCACAGAAAAGCGAAATGTAACGCAAGAAAGCCGGAAAGTATTGGAAACTATCCGAAAAAAATTACTGCCAAAGCGGAAAAGTTGATTTTTTAACAGCAAAACTCCTACTGCGAGAACTGGATACTGTAAAAACAGATATTTGTTTCCATATGAAAAAAGCAACTTCCACTACTTTGTTTGTAGTCGCAACCTATGTTTTAAGGATACTTGTTACCGAAAAACTGGTACTACAAAACGTCTACCAGTCCGTTTGCCAAAAAATACACTAACGATTAATCCGTTTAAATGATTTTTCATGAATTAGGTCTGATATTTCTTGGTACATGAAACGGAAACAACTTTTTTTAATGTGAAGTTTTGAGAAGATGTGAATACAAGAGATTCGACGATTATAATCTTAGAAAACAAAAATTACCGTACCTGCAATATTTGTGTTCTTGGTATCGAGTATTTCTTCATTATGCTGCAACGGAGGGTTGTGAGTGAAAAACGAATGTTTTCTTCTGAAGGACGCGGCCCACTTTGATTCATTTCAATCCTTTCGTTGGTTTTTGGCAGGGTGGGTATCAACAAAAAGCGTCCTCTGTACAAGATTGGCGGATGAGTTCCAACACATACAGCAGAACTCAATATCGCCAGAGCAATCAATATTTTTTTCTGATGGTGAATCATGTCTGAATTTTCCCTTCGCAACATTTGTTTAGAAACCACCGAGAACGTTATCTTATAATAATAATAATAATAATAATAATAATAATAATAATAATAATAGTGATAATACGATATTTTTATTGTTATTATTATTACTATTACCATTAAGGGAAAACTTTGTATTTTAAGAGCAAAAATACTTCTTTTCTCTAGTAATCTCTAGTCGTTAATTTATTGTTTTAAGAATAAAATTACTCTGACTTATTTTCGAATAAATGACAGCCGGAATCTGTGAATTGTTACCACACTGGTTTACGCGTATTGAAACAAACATTCAAAATTCGTTGCCGGGTTGTTCACTAGACGCGAATGTCAAAACGGACTTTAAAAATATACAAACGGGTAACCCAGGGAAACGAAAATACAATAAAAACTTTGTGGATTCTTCACGCGATAAAACAATTATTCTGCATAATTATGATCGATTAATTGAATCCCCTGGGGCTCATCAAATTTAAACGTCCTTATCTAGTTCTCAATCTTCACAAAGATTACTGTGTTAAAAAATGTAAAATTGAAGTCTAGTAGTGCCAAATTTTTACTATTATTTAGACTATTATGTATTATTATAATGCATCTTGTATCCTAATTCTTCAGCGATCTTTGAAAACTCTTTTCAACTAAAGAAGTAAGTTGTAGGGTAATGCGTTTTATTGTGGTTACAACCTATTCCAAATTCCATTGTTTTTTTTCGGATTTTAATTATTATGAAATTTTTTGCCCAGAAATGTTTTAAATTTATTTGAATCTTTTGTCCGGATCTGAAAACAAATTTTCAGTTCCCTATAAGTAGGCCGAGTCGCTTCGAATGACACCTCATACGTCTCAATTAGTATACTGGAAGGGGTCTTTCCGGGTTAGTTTTAGAAGAAGTGGTAAATGTAATCGGGTGTACTTCGTGATTTTTAAAATAAACATAGATTATCCTGTGAAGCATGTGGTTCCTGAAGGGTTATTACCTTCTTATTGAAATTTAAAATTAGTTGCCGGAAATTTACATGTGTATGATGACAGAAATAAGAAAACCCTTTTTGATATCTTTCCAACAAATTTCTATAATGTTATATGAGTGATTATTCCTATATTCTTCTTTCTTGCAGTTGTACAATAAAGATCTTGAAATGTTTAAAATTGATTGACTAGAAGGAATTTTATCACCCACGCATTTTACAAAAACTATCGTAGGTTGTCAGTGGCGGAGGGAGTCACGGCTGTTCAGGCGGCGAAATAGTCGAAGAAAAGTTGGGAGAGCATTTTTGATGGCAATGGCAATGGAACATTGCCTCTTCTATCACAGTAGTTATTGTCAGAAAAAAATGTTCTGGAAAAGAGATGACACACAATTGACAAGGATTGTTACTTGGAGAAAGAATTAACGAGTATTGAAGGAGTTGTAACAGTTACCTCTGTCCAAACGAAATCTGACCCTTTCCTTACGAATTCCGTGGCCTTTAGCTACGTGTTTCTACTACATCCAGAGCCTAACATACTCTGGGTCAAAACTTAAAGACGTTCAAAACGCTTTTACCCAGCTTTCCGCATTAGCTTGTCGTAACAAGGCGAGCCGGCGTCTGCCATAGAAAACTCATTTCGACAATGCCAATTTTTAGCGGGAATTTTTTAGCAATCCAGGAGCTGGTGCGCTCTTTCGGTGACGCTCCGAACTAATAGAAAAAAATTGATAATCGACTCCAAGGACTTTGCATGAAGAAAAGAATGTTTGGTCGGCAGAGAAGAAATTTGCGCGGCTTTTTGGAGAAAATTAAGACTATCTCGAAGGCGCCAAGTTTAAAATGTGGAATCTTTTCCTTTGAAACGCCTTAAAAGAACATCAAACGCCCTGATAAAGAAAACAAGGCGTCAAATTCGAAGTAATTTGACCGGCAATGTGTCAACAGCGGCCGTTTGTAGACTGACGCCGCGTGAATTGATCGCCTGCATTGCACAATGATCGGAGGCCGCAGTGTGCAGAGAGAGGCGCGCTCGGGAAAACCTGATGAACCTTTCGGCCAGGCGTTGTGTGACATCGTAGACAGGGATATACACCACAAGAACACAGATACGAGTGAGCTCTTTGCACTGTTTATTTACATAACTATATACAATATACAGGTCCTACAATTTCGTACAGCATCTGTCGTGCCCTGTGAGATACACCCTCTGCCCTACAGTGATAGAGAACCACTCAACCGGGCCAAGAATTCATCGAAGCACCTCGTGCACACAGCAATCCGCGCCAACCTTGTCGCCTGGGTCGTCACACTTGTGGTATGTAAAAGTACCCTGGCGGTTTGTCCGGGAAAATTAAATCTCTCCGACAACATCCTACTCTAACGAGATCTCTCTTCCAATCAGAAAGTTGGGATATAGCTAACGGAGACCGACATCCGGCGGAGAAAGTGATAGTCAAATCCCAGACACATTAAAGGGAGCGACCGCGAGTTTCGTCTGCTCGATAAAGATCCTCAGACCCGCATCGCGAGTACGCTTCCAAGGAACCCTTGAAGAACTTGGGTGCGGAACAACTGCCTAAGGCCTCCCCCCGAATGGTCCCATAAGACAAATAAAATACCTTCAGGACATCGTATCCCTGCTGGGTGACGTGTGGGCGGTGTGGAGAAGACGGCGTTTGACAGCTAAGGAAGGGGCAGTCAACAAAAGGCGGGAGAGTTTTACAAGCTTCTCGAACCCCTTGAAAGAAAGAACCTGAAACAGAGGCGATGTGATGACGAGGGTTTTTGGGTACGTTGAACGAAGCTGCGACGCGATAGTAGGTTTGAGTGGTTTCACTATTGAGCAGAAAAATATAAAGGCATCAGAAATAATTTCTCAGTCTTGCTTTCAACCTTCTTTATCGATTTTTCTTGAACTAATTTTATGAAATATTTTGTGATGAAAAGGAAAAAAACCTATTTACTTCGTCATGCAATTTTTCTGTCAAAGTGATTTCCATTATTATTTCCCAGAGAATTTTTAAACGTGTAACTTTGATTGTAATTTAAGAATTGGGTTATTGAGTTCAATTGGGTGACTTATTACCTTATTTAAGAAAGGAGGTTTTTTTTTACATTTTGAAAATTTTCCTTGCAATTGTTCAGTTTTAATTGCAATTGCCTAAAGCCTAGAAATAGAGCTGCTTGTAATTGTATTTGCCAGTTTGTAACTGTTCATTACTTTATTTATTTCGCACTTTGTGTTATTTCACACTTTGTACGTGATTTTGCATATTGCGCTCGATATTGCATTTAATCGAAGATTCAAAATCTTCGGAAATATACTGCACCAACCATCAAACACTCAATCACCAAGTTTGTCAGCATTTCGTAACATTTTGCATTTTTAGCAATTTATAAAATATCCATCTCTTTATATGATTTATGTTCTGTAAGAATTCCGTCATGTAACGCACATAAAATTTATGTACGAAGTTTCTCAAAAAATCAAATGTTTTCTGTAAAATGTGGTTTAAATTTCGCCTTTTCAGTAATGTTTAAACTTTTTTTACTAAAAAGGGCTCCAAATTTTTAAACGAAAACTTCGGTTAAAGACTAAATTTTACATTTATTTAATTTTCTTGGACTAATGCTTTGGTTCTACCATTATGAAACCGAACAACAGAGAAAAGTTCAAAAAATATATTTTGGGCGGCGATAGATTTCAGCGTGACGATGGGGCAAGGCCTAAAAGGTATCTCAAACCAAATGTGTTAGGAATCTAACTAATAAGAAAAAATCTGTGATATTCTATACCATCACTTTTTGAGGGTGTGTGCCCTGGGAGAACATTAAAACCAACAGATTAAATCAAAAAAACAAGAAATTACTTCTCATGATGTGGAAAATGGATTTATGTATAAAACATCTTTTAGATACTTCAAAGATATGAACCACTGTGAGAAATTCGCAATTGTAAAATATGACAAAACTTTGAATTAAAATTGTGATAATGTTCGTCCCTTTTTAGTAAAAATTAACTGTAATTACATTAAATTAATTTAAATGTTACAAAAATTGCTTTCTGTATAATATTTTTTTAAGGCTGCGAAGAAAGTAAGTGAACTTTAATTGACAGTGAACAGCCGGTAAAAGATTCGTTTGCCGCAATGATTATCCATGTGATGTCACTGCGTCAGTCAACAGGCCTTACACTAGTGTCTAGTTGGCATTGCTTACAATTAGTATACTTAATTAGAAATTAGTGATACTTGATTCCTAACTTAGAATTATTTAGTTTTCGAATTTGGAATGTATTCTGTAACATGTTTAAAACATTTCATAGACATATTTCCTTGACAACAGTATATGACGAGAAAACTAAGTATGAAACTTTGTAATGGTGCAGATACTTATGGAATAACCATGTGTGCGTTTTGGGGAAAAGCATGAACCCTCTCATATGTAATTAGTGTCTTTGTACGGTAAGTAGTTATGAAAGGGAGGTCATCAAAAATTATATTACATATTTCAAAAATGTTCAAGAGTGGTTATACAAAGTGTGCGCCCTAAGCCATGTACACTCGTCATTTTCGCCTAGTTTTTGTTCGGAATAATGACAGTTATTTTGTTGTTTTTTTCAAAAATATCTTTAATTTTTCTTTAAACTTCCCTTTGATAAAGCAAAGAACGCTTGAAAATTCAACTTGTTACATTTTCATTGACATGTTCAAGTTTTTGAAAATTTCAAACGTTACAAATAACAGGAAAAAGTATATACTACTGTAGCACCACTAATTTTCGTTGCAATTGAATATTTTACCAGTGAATTAGAAGCAATGCAGATGATAAACAAATATAGACATTATAGGTGCGAGGGAACATAAATAAGTGATACACCATAGTTGTGTACAAAAAAATCATTAATGATATACCAACCAATAAATTTCGTGATTATAAAATTTGCATTTGTCTCACATATCGCAATATACGTACTATTGCGTTCGACCAACACACACTAAATTACAATTGTATATTGCGTTGTGTCACTTTCCATGAGGAAGCGCCACCTCGTCCAGCACGGGCGTGCGTCCAACCAGCCGTATGGCGCCCGTCTCCCCAAGGACCCTCAAGCATTCATCCGCAGCTCCCAGTCCACTAGGAAGGCCACGGACGCAACCAGCGACACCACGTCCAGAACGGCCGTGCGTCCAACCTGCGGTGTGACGCCCGTCTCTTCAAGGACCCACAAGCACTCATCCGCAGTGCCCTATCCACGAGGAAGAACACGGCCACCGCCCTCGCCATCCTTCATTCGACGTACGTCTCACCATGACCCAGCAAGTGTAAAGGCGCAGCGCCCTCTCTTTGACGGCCACGGTCACTTCCAACACCGTCACACAGGCTCAAGGTCTCAGTCTCACAATCTCAGGGTCAAGGTCCTAGCAAGGTCAAAGGCTCAATATGCGTGCACAGCCCATCGAGTCGGGGCCGCTGGGCGAAGGCGTAGGAAGAGTCGCCCGCTTCTCACCGCGACCCGGGAAGCGTGCATGCTCAGCCCCTTCGCCACGAGGAAGGCCACGGCCGCCGCCAGCGCCCCCACGCACAGGACGATCGCGGGTTCATGCAGCGCGGAGAGCCCGAGGGGGCGTGGCTCCTCGGCGGTTGGCGCGTGGGAGGCGGACGAGGACACCGCAGGCACCCGATGCAAAACCCCAGTGCACGCAACTTGATCCACATGTCACTAGAAGTACACATGTGAATGCGTAAAAACGTAGCTTCTTTAGTAGGTATGGCCAAGAAAACACTGAGAAACCTAATTGAAAATACAATTCTTCACAGCTCACTCGCTGCAATGGCATTGAGAAGGCAATCAGCGGCATTGTGTTCAAGCGTAGAGAAAGCGATAGGTAATGATTGAACAGTAAAGGTGTTCAGAAAGTAAAGCAGTGAATGTAAGTTTTCTGCACCTTGACCGCCCAAACGGTGATTAGCTGCGGTGAACAATTTCGGTGACTTTGAATTCGCTTCAGGTATGATTAATAGGTGAGTGAAAGCGTAGCAGCGTGTCAGGGAGTACTTGAATTGGCCTACGATTCCGCTCTGGGCTGATCCCGGGTTTACGGTGTACCTTAGCCTACGCTTCCTCGATTACAGTGCCTTGGCGTGGTCTGCTTCTCTTCCAATCTGTTGGATGGAATGTTATCGTTCATGAGACCGAAATCTATTAAATTTATTTGAGAAACATTTAAATGAATGAACATACATACATACATATACCTGCCATATTATTTTCAAGATGAGTATTCGCATAAATTACGTTGGTAATTATGCGTTGTCAAGGATGTTTTATTTTAACACGAGGCCCGAGTCTCGTCCTCAACTGTAACACGCGTAGCAAAGCGTCTTAATTCCGCATGCGTGCACCGGAACACCGCAAACTTCCCATTTACCTCCAAAGCTAGTTTTTAGAGGAAAATGATAAATCATTTCTATCATTCACGATACAAGAATCAGAAAAGAACGATACATACAGTAGTATTAAGGAGGTTCTGAGAGCGAAGGCTGTCAAAACTTAAGGTTCACCATAAACTCGGGATTAAGCCCGTTCTGCAAAGCGACAAGCATCACTGAGTTTGTGCCATGAAAAGGGTGTGAGGGAAGGACTGATAGGAGGAAGGTGTGAATGAGTACCCGAATCTCCCTTCCACATCTCCCTTCCACATCTCCCTTCTGCAAGCATCCCTTTGTTGAAACAACGGCGAGGCTGCCGGGTCGAAGAGTCGAAGTGAAGAAGTGAGAGCAAGTACTGGAAGTGCTTCTCTACAGTTCCATTCTGCAAGAACGTGAGGTTCTCTACGTTGACCCTACTGAGACACCGAGCAGCGTCAGCATTCAACTAGTAGGTGAAAGGGAATACCTGAAAGGGTCGCTCACTATTCGCTTGTGCAAAGCCAACCGCTGCAGTGTCTTGTTAAGCCGCGTTGAGAAAGGAAAGGAAGCCGAGTTGGGGTCGCGGTGTCTCCCTGTTGTGCCGTGTACCTGTCCAACTTGTTGATGATGCCAGCCTGCGCCACAATTTCAAGGCGCGCGTCAAACAGGCGCCGTTGAGGCCAGTGAGGGCGCGTGGGTAAGAGATGTAGGCCGGCGAGAGGAGGCACTGCGGCACCGGGTAGGCCAACGAAGCGCCCGTCTTCGTGTCCCAAAGGTCGGGACCGTCCAGCAGCGGCCGCACCTTGTCAAAGGAAACGACGACCGCCGGGCCTGGCCAATCCTCTACAAATTCAAGCACCACCATTTCCATCGCCTTTTCTTCGGAATAGGGCTCGAACCTGGAAAGCAACCCTGGCTTAAGTTGTACTACTTATACGCTCTACGCGTTTGCAAGTGTGAGCCGGATGCGAATTGAGAACTGACGACCGCTAGGGACGTGCGGAAACTCAGAAATAAATCAACGATTCTCGCACCAAATTTTGCGTAATCCTGCAATTTCATTTGTAGATATGCAATTTAATTTGTGACGTGATGTGACCACCGATAAGTATCTGTTGAAGACCAGCAAATGCGAATACCGGGCAATCTGAAAGGCAGGCTGGTAGAAGGAGGACTATGCATAAGTTTAAAGAATGATTTTGAAAATGAACGGATTTTCTTGGATCCACATCGCAGAGAGAATTGGCGAAATGTATATTCACTGACTTCATAATTTTTTGCACTCTCGCCATGCTACATACTTTGATAGAATAGAGAAAACCTTGTAATTCTGCGACCGAAAGGCGAATATGTTACAGGAAAACTGGAATTTTGGAACCTTGTTTTAAAAAAGAAGGAGACATATCTCGTTTCTGTATGTAGGAAATTACTTACTCTGAGATTTTTAATCAGCATCTACGTTTTATGGGTTATACCCAATAAATGGTTGACGGAAAATCATCTCCGTCTGTGATCAAAGCTAGGTTACAAACCGTTCGGACGACTTTATCGACAGTTTGCATTCTCCAATTTGTCTGAACGAACTGAAGACCCTGTGTGTTTGAAACGATTGTATGAATTTTTGGGGTACTTAACAGGAAGCCTCAACAAGATTTTCGTATAAATGATTTCAATTTTGTATGAATTTTTTCCTTGGAGAGAACAAAATCGCAAAGAAATTACCCAGGTCTTATTTTCGTAGAAATCATTGAATTTTCGAAAATTGCAAAAGTTGCAGTGCGAGAAAATATGTGCTGTTGTAGAATAAGTGCTTTTGGTCGCGCGATCATTGGAACCGATTAGTGGGTATTTCTGCCTGTAGGTCCCTGTGTGTTGGTCAATCTGAACAAACTCAAGATACCCCGACTTTCTAATAGGTATTTGGATTGTGGAGGTACTTTAAACATACCTCCTTTTTCAATGTTTTAAAATGGCTCAAAATGTTTGGATTAATATTTTTCCTCGGATAGAACATACTAAACTTTAAACTAGGGGTGATACAACAGCACAGGCTATCTTGCATTATTTCAAAATTTCAATTTTTGAAAATACATAGTTCAAGGATATTGAGACCAGTGCAAGTCTTTTATGTCTATCTCTTCTAATTGTAAAAAAAATAATAATTTGGAGGGTATTGTGGAAAAATTATTTCATTTCGAAATTGCATAAATTTTAATTGTAAATTATACGAAAACTACTAATTTCTTCATAAAGGTACATGATATTTTTTAAAGATCTAATTTTCTACAACAGATTTTTCTTCTCCAAAATTCTATCTTCAATTTTATCATTTTGAAATTTGGTCACGAAATTTTGAACATTTGTGAATTTTCGTAAAAGTGGAAAGATAACTGAAACTGGGACTTCCATCACACTTTCTACGGTCATTTATTACATATCGGGATTATTTTAAAGTAGAAAATTGGAGCGATTTTTTGAGAAAAATGTTAATTTTCTAAATTGCAAAAAACACATGAAAACTCATATTTTCGAAATATTCAACATGACCTCATTTTAATATGTGCCTTGATAGAAAAGGTTAAGGATAAAAATCTCATATCCTCAATATTATTTTTACAGGAAGAAGCCGAAAAAAATAATTGTTACCAATTTTCGAAAATTCAGGGATTTCAACAAAAATTTTCCCTGCGCCATGTTATTATAAGGCTTCTCACTGGCAAGAAAATTCAGTAACAAAATTTGGACGTATTTTTTAAGATTTTGAAAATGTTCCACCGGCTTCATGTAGGGTACAACTCACAGTACAGTATACAGACAAAGTTACAATGTTATAAGGAAGATGCTGTTGATCACCATTAGTTCAATTTCTGTCGTGTAATTGGTAATACAATGATATATGAGATGATAATGAAATATTTCAGTTTTTCTAATAATGTTTTCTGCTTTTATGTAGTTATTTGGTTGAAACCTTTTGGGGCAAGTGAAAAAAGGCCAATAAAAAATCCTCTTTACTTAGCTAGTAGTTTCCAAACCACATCGGTCTTCTCGACGCCCTTGAAGACAGACGGCAGCGGGGCGTCCCCGTAAACCTTTGTGACTTGTTGGGCGACCTCCTCCAACGTCTGCATCTGCTGGGGCTTGTCAAGGACCGCCAGGAAGCCCGTAAAACGGGCGGTGAAAGCGCTCACCATCACCAGCCCGAAGGCGCTTAGGAGCACGAACAGGCAGTTGCCTCGGCGGTCCCTCTCACGGGTCACAAAGGCCCCGTGGATGAAGGCGTCTAAAACCTCGATCAGCACGTTCATGGAAGAGAAATGCCATTCGATCAGGAACAGCAAACGATTATTAATTAAATCATTACATACAATAATGGCAGTTGAAGCCATGAGAGGAAAGAGACCTATAGATATAAGATGCATTAATCCCCAGAACTCTTTCAATTACCTAGTATACAGTTGTTTATACGTCCACCAAGTTATATTTCAGTTTGTTAAATTAGCGCACGGTATATTATTACATTTTCTCCCTGGACTCTAGTGCAGGAAATCACGTTAACTTTGACCTAGGGAAAGCCTGGAGGTCTTTGCTATTTACTATGCGAATTGTAAAAAAGAATAATGCGAAAGCGAGATAATTAGCTTACTTATCTCTAGTTCGCTCATTGATGGAATACGGGGTGATTTATTACGATCCTTATAGAATATCACAAAAAGAATATTTGAAAAAGGTACAGAAAAGAGCGAATACACTTACTTTTCGCAGCAATAGGAAGAAAGTTGAATGGGACGCTTAGAAATCAGGAGGGTTAAGGCAAGACTCTGTGCCCTGTACAAAACGTATGCCGGTTATCTAGATTGGAAAGACATTTTTATCCGACTCGATAAATCCACTTCTTTAGTAGAGGGGATCAGAAGCACAAAATTCAGTACAGATCACAGAGTACAGATGTTGGAAAAATATCCTTCACAAATAGAACAATAACGGACTGATATAAGTTGCCTGCGACAGCCATCGAAGCCTTTCCTTTAGGTGCACAAAGATTTAAAAGCATATTAACTAAGGGTATTTGTAAAATTTATTAATTAGTATCTTAGGCTTATTAAAATAGTTATTATTTTGTTATTATTGGTGTTATTTTGAGTATTGTAATAATTAGTATTGAATGCATTTTGTATTAAATATATATTTATATTTAAATAGTAATTTAGTTGGAGTGTCGTAAAGTGTTGTGAAGTCTAGTGCAATAAAGAAGTAGACGCTTTGAATTGTGAACGACGATGAGGTGAACCTTACAATATAGCAGAAGAAATTGAGTTAGTTTAATAGTGCATGATTCATTGACATTCTAATAAGGAAGAAGTGAACTTTACGACGAAGCATTTAGAATGAAGGTTTTGTAGGAGTGGTTGGGATTCAGAGGAGGAGGATGGGTAGCGTACCTGCGGCCAATGAGCCAAAGTGCGCCTGCGATGGCGGCGAGGGCAACTCCTGTGGCTGTCCAGGAGTCGGCGCTGAAGGCCTGCAGGATGTTCTGCTGAACCCGACGTCTTCGCCGCTTCACCACGAGGCACATGTCGCTGCGCCTGTGCGGTAGAGGTAGCCCGTGGGGCTGGTGGGCTTGCGCCATTCGGCGGTCGTGCTCACGTCCAGGGACCCGTTGGACACGCGGGTCTCCTCCAGGAGATACGGCACTTCGAGGCAGGCGGAGTTCTTAAAGCGACTCGTCAGCACCTGCAATTTTATTCATCAGTGCATTTGTGGGGAAAAGTGCTTGATGAGGATGAAAATGCTCTATGGTTCTCGAAGACTCAAACTGTTTGCATTTGAATATGACCTAAACATTTTGTAATGCTCAAAACGGCAATTTCTGAAAAAAGGATCCTAACTTTTCAATGAAATTCACATATAGAAAATGATTTTTACTTTTTATTCTCCCCCTTACGAAGATACTTCTTAAGAAGAGAAAGTTGTGTAATCGTGCACCGGAAAACGTCGAATATACGGCAGAGAAAAACCTCTTATTTCCCGGTCTTGGTAACGAAAAGAGGATAAATCGTGTTCCTTTCTACATAGAAAATTACTTCTTCTAACACGTAGTGTAGCTAGAACCTATGTTATGTGGATCCTAGCCTACACGAAAGACTAGAAACCTAGTACAAAAGATCTGTACCATTTATAGCACTACTAGTTTAATTTTGTGCATATTTCACTCAATATTTCTCGGAAACTACTAAAATTTTGGAAAAAATTTTGATGAAATTAATTAAAGAACATATTATATTAAACAAATTTTGCTTGTAGGAAAAAAATACTCCATAGATCTTTATTTTTATAGTTATAAGAAGATTCTGAAAAATTTTTAAACGTTTGCAATTTTCGAAAATTCAGAGCTAACAGTAAAAATTGGATATACGCTACCTTTGAGTGTGTACCGTGCTATTTGTAAAAGAAATTTGAAAAAAAGCTTTGGAGCAATTTTTGTGAAAATTTTGAAAATGTCTCGGGTATAAGTTTAAAATTATGTAAAGTGACCTCAATATTTTAAGAATGATATTCACTAGCGCAGAGGTTTGAGTGAGAACAGATCGACAGGGTTGTTTTAAGTTTGGAAAAAATCGTACGCATAGTGCAGGCGCTAGTGTTCTTCACAGAGGATCCGACAGATGGATGGATGTTTTGGAAAAAACAATATTTTTCGATACCAATGACTCACTATTCGTGAAGTCTCACTACATAATGTGTTAAAGGAAGTAATTTAGTACATATTTAACTGAATGTATCTTTTTTCTTTATCAGTGCCCCACATTACATGTTTTTCTGTCGAAAAATCGCTGTTCTTTGCCGCACAACTATATAATTTTCTCTATGCTACATTCTATACTACTAGTACTCGTACTACTACCTATCTACTTCTATCTACTACTTATATCTACTCTATACTACGTTCTCTATACGTATATTGCTCCGTAAAGTATTGCTCCATATCATAGAGACCACTCAGATAGTATGAGAGTAAAGTACAAATTGTAAATATAATTTTAGCATGAAGTGTAGACATAGGAAAATTTGAATGTTTAAGATAATGTAGATATTTAGCATACCATCAACAACGCGCAAAATCAGTTTCATCTGGCGATGAATTGATACTATTTTCTTCTTTATTGTACTCTTTTTTATTTGGATTACTTATGAGTGGAAATAAAAGGTTTTGGGCTAATCAAAAATTATCTGTATGTTTTGGTGGTCTATACAGAGAATAACGCAATTGCATTTGAATTCCAAACCGCGTTTGTTGTACTGTCCACGCGGTTCATCATTCACGCACAAATTAAGGCATTTTATTTATCAACACTGTATTCCCCAATGTATGTTAGATTCCTACCGAGACTTTGTAGTTGCTAAATTATTTAGATGTGATATTTGGGGGTAAATAAAACGGAAACATCAATGACGTTTTGATAATAAAGGAACAGAAAAAATTCACACATGATAATTTTAGAATACGAAAATGACCTTACCTTCATTATGTGTACATTTGATACTGGCAATATAGCCAATAGACTGCAAGGGATGCCTGACACGGAAAAACGAATAGTTTCGTCTAAAGAATAAGATCCGTTTTGCTTCATCGCAAGCCTTTTACTGTTTTCTGAGAGGATGGGCAGCAACAAAAAACGACCAGTATTCAGTTTTGGCGGTAGACTTCCAACACACACGACAGAACCCAACAACACAATGCCAACCAATATTTTCCCCTGATGGTGAACCATGTCTAAATTTTTCCTTCACATGAGTTGCTTAGAAGCCACTGAACTTGTTATCTTATTATTTATTAAGAGGGAGATTTAAGGTTTTGTGTGCAAAAGCACTTTTCTCCGTAGTGTATTGTTCCTTCATTTATTGTTCTGAGGATAAAATTACTGTGACGTGTTTTCAAATAAACGTAAAATCGTATCAATAAAATATGTGTCACCGCATTTATTATGTAGATCACTACACGCACATTCATAAGTCGTCACCATGTTTCTAACGCAATGCGAACGCTTTGGCAAACGCGTTATTCACACGGAAATCTAATTGAGCGTTTCCTTGACGTGAATAGCTACTCCAATTTTAGACATACGTGGACGGGAAGCCCCGGGGAACGTAAAAACACTGAAAACTTTGTGGATTCATCATGCGATAAAACAATCATTCCTCATTATTATTATCGACTGGTTGACTCTTCAGGTGCTAATTAAATGCAAAACTTCCTCACCATGTCTCCACAATGTCTAGAGCGGAATAAAAATGTAAAATTCAAATGTAGATGTGGACGTATGAATGATTATATTTTATTATATTTCAACTTGTATATCCTTCTAATTATTCAGCAATCTTTTCAAAAACTGTTTTCAATAGAAGAAGTGTAAAAGTAGTATCGTAATGCGTTTCACTGGGTTTACATTTCGTTCCAAACTAGATGGTTTTCATTTCACTGTTGCTATATATTTTCTTATAGAACTAAATATGAAGCGAAACTGTGTACTAAGAGTTTATTATTGCAAAAACCTCTTTGGTGCTACAAAGAAATGTTCAAAATTACAATTTTAATTTTTTTGTATTAAAGTATATTATTCATGAATTTTAATGCAAAATAGAAATGTAAATTTCAAATAGAGAAACATAATTTTAAAAAAGAGGTATATTAGTACTTTGATATCTCTGATGGCTAACCGGATGAGGTGGCCCAGGGTATCAACTAATGCCTCTGTAGTGCCCCAAACAGAGAGGTCCTAGGTTCGAGTCACGACGATGGTAGGATTTTTGACACTAGCCACGTAGTTAGGTCGACTTAAGTCGCTGTCTGGAGAAGAATTCTGACGGTTGATGTGATCTGTAGTTTTCTGTGGTTTATCCAATTAATACCAAGCGAGTATCCTACCCCTTACGTACAAACACTAACACATACATGCACGGCACTACCACACATGGCTACAGAGCTGTCGAAATCTTAGACCTTATTCAGGCTGGGGGACTTCCCCGCTGGTAGAAGATACCTCGTCAGGGAAAACCCGCTAGGTGACGCATTTGTCGACGTCAGATTTCCCCATCTAGCGGTGGAAGATAACCGTCTCCTCCTGAGGAAAATCACTTGCGCAACACTTACCGGACTAGTGATCTCAGCAACTGAGGCGCCCGGAATCACTTGACAATCAATCAAAAATGAGGAAGAGACACACTGAACGGTGAAGGGAAAAGTGATTAGAGAGCGGATGAGAGCTAACAGAGACGGATGAACGACGGAAAAGGAGGGAGGGGGATGACGCAAGGAGGATTTGGGCGGCGAAGCAGGGGAGGATAGCGAAACCGATCGGGAGCTTAGAGCTTATCCCTGCTGGAGCGGTGCCCCGCGGGTGCAAGATACCACGTTGGGGAAAACCCCGCTACTCGACGGTAGGTCGGTACAGGATTTAGCCATCCAGGGCTGGAATATCACCGCCACCTCCTGAGCAAACAAATGCTCAACACTTACGGAACTAATGACCTAGTATTTGGAATCAGTTTCAATCAACCGAACAGCTGTCTGTCCGCCTACGATCAACTCGAGCACCTAAACCGTTCAGCCGATTTTCTCCGAAATTGATATACCCTGATCGATCTGAACGGACTTTTTTTCTTGAAATGTGTTCGTGAACAAAAATAATAATTGATTACGCTACATCATTAATTACTCAAGAACGGCTGGAGCAATTTTAATTATTTCTCATTTGTTGGATTCACCTCCAATTCTAATAGCAGAATAACCCTTAAAATATAGGGAAAATGCACGAAAAATTTCAAAGAACGAAAATATTGTCAAATGCAACGCGCAACATTCAGCAGGATTTAATAATCTATATCGTTAAATTAATTTTTTTGGCCAAATGACGTGCTGTTTCATCACCATCAGATTCATTTGAGGACGTCCACCTCTTGAAATGCCCAAGAAAAGTTTTAAATAAGATCATGTCGATGGCTTAGTCCACACATATATTATGTCGAGAATTTCTAATTTCGAGAAAACAAAGTATGAAAGTGTTAGTGGTGCAGATACGTATGGAGCGGCAATGTGTGCTTTCTATGGAAAAGCATAAACTTTCATATATGCATTTAACATCTTTTTACAGTAAGTAGTTATGAACGGGACGTTTTCAAAAATTAAATTTTCTAATGAGTGGACAAATAAAGTATGTAGACTAAGTGATCGACGTACACTTTTTTTTTAAATCTAGTAGTTTTCGCATAATTTTGGTTCGAAATAAGAGCAATATTTTTTTTTCCAAAAGCATCTTGAAATATTTTCTTCAAATCTTTCCTCGGATAGAGCAAAGAACATTTAAAAAGTAATCTTGTTACATTTTCGTCGACTTCTTTGATTATTCGAAATTCTCAAATATTACAAATAATATGAGAAAATATATGTACTTTTCTAGTGCCACTATTTTTCTTTCGAAATGAGAATTAGAATGAACACAGTTAATAAACAAATAATAGTTCTACAAGTGCGAGGGAACATGAACATCCACAATAATTAAATATAATTTATGGTATACTGTAGGTTACATGCTACCCAGTAGGTAATTATAGTGTAGAGTATGGTAAACACACACACAACATATTTTTATGGTATTTAGTACGAAACCATAAAAATATTTGAACATAAAAATTTTCACGTATTTTCGTGTATTGCGCAGCACCCTCCCCCGCGAGGAAGTTCGCTTGAGCAACCAGCGTCACCACTTCCGGCACGACCTCGCACTCAATCCGTGCAATTGCGACCTTAGCACTCAGGAGTAGCTAGCGCGCATGCGCAGCGCCCCCTCCATTAAGAAGGTCACAGTCGCCGTCACGTGCAAGGGCGCGGGTTCAATAAGAGCACTCAGCCCACCGGGACGAGACAGTTGGGCGAACGGGGAGGAACCGTCGCTTCTTTCTGATCAAGGCCCGGCAAGCGCACATGCGCAGCGCCATGTCCTCGAGGATGGCCACGGCAGTCGTCAACGCACTCACGCAAAGCACTGCCATTCTTCCAACAAGTTGCGTCCACCACACCAAGGCCCAGCAAGCGTGCAGGGGCAGCGCCCACTCCACGAGGAAGGCCACGGTCGCGTCACGCACAGTATAGTCTCAATCTCAATAGGCGCGCACAGCCCAACGGGGAGGCTCAGCTGGGCGGAGGCGAAAGGACAGTCGCGCCCTCTTCACCAAGGGTCGGAAGGCGAGCATGCGCAGCGCCCTCTCCACGAGGAAGGCCGCGTTCGCGTCACGCACAGCATGGCCTCAATAGGCGCGCACAGCCCAACGGGGAGGCTCAGCTGGGCGGAGGCGAAAGGACAGTCGCGCCCTCTTCACCAAGGGTCGGAAGGCGAGCATGCGCAGCGGCCTCTCCACGAGGAAGGCCACGGTCGCGTCACGCACAGTATATTCTCAATCTCAATAGGCGCGCACAGCCCAACGGTGCGGCTGAGCTGGGCGGAGGCGAAGGAACAGTCGCGCCCTCTTCACCAAGGGTCGGAAGGCGAGCATTCGCAGCGCCCTCTCCACGAGGAAGGCCATGGCCGCTGCCACCGCCCCCACACACAGCACGGCAGCCGGTTCATGCAGAGCGGAGAGCTGAAGGGGGCGGGGCTCCTCGGGAGTAGGTACGTTGGAGGAGGACGTGGACAGCGCAGGCCCGCGATGCACAACTCCCAGAGCTCGGAACTTCACCCACATGTCGGTATGGGGAATACAAGTGATAAAGTCAGAACGCTGTTGCAGCTTCTATAATAGATAATACTAAGAAAAGGCTGAAAACAGCTGCAAAATTACCTTTCTGAATAACTCGCCCTCCACAATATATGTGAATGCGATCCAATACAGTGTGTTAAAGTGTACACAAAATTTTGAAAAAAATGAAAAACTCTGAATGTTTGAAACAATCCTTCGTACGCCTTCCTTCGGAGAAGTAAAGCCGGCTGTCTCATATTAATAGATTTACTTACATGTAAAAGATCATCAAGTCTAAATGTCGCCTCTGAGCTAAATTGAAATCACATGTTTCTCGCCCAAGAGATACCTCCTTTCTCTGCTAGTTGGTGAAAGGAGCGTCGCCAAATTTGTGTGGTCAGACGGAAGAGCGGGCATGATGGCCCGAGTCTCGCCACGTAAAATAAGGCAAATTCAATTCAATTCACCAAGTTATAGGTAATTAAGGAGAAGTAGAAATACACAGAGAGTAAGGAATCCCGGTTAAGCAAGTTGAAGATTTTCTGCTCGTTGACCGGTTCAAAGCCGATTATCAGCAGTGCAATATGGCGGAAACGGAGGAGCGTCGCGAGGAATAACATTGAGTTGAGTGGAAGTGAAGCAGCCGGTTAGAGGGGTAACTGAATTTGTCTACGATTCCGATTTAGAAAGCTTCACTGCTTTGAAGTGATGGAGAGACAGAATAGTAAAGAGAGGTAGGAGGTAGGTGTGAGCAAGAATGTGCGCACAATTCGCTTCTGCAGGGCAATCAGCTTCTCCCGGATAAAGCGTTTTCGACGATGCCTGGGAAAGGGGATATATAAGCTAGATAAGCGGTTATACCTGAAGGACTTTCACATGAATCTCGTTTGCAGGCCATTCAGCAATACTAGTGCGTTGAAGCGATGGTGAGACCTTTTGGGGGAAGAGACGTACGAGATAGGTGTGACATCCTCGAAGAGCATGTCTGCAAATCCATTTTGCAAAGTGATCAGCAGCAGAAAGTAGAAGAGATGATGAGGCGTCATGTAGAAAGAGTGGTTGGAGAGAAGTCAGAACGAATACTTGAAAGGCATGCCTTCAATTCCATTCTGCAAAACGATCAGCAGCAGAAAGTTGAAGTGATGGAGAGGCCGCTATTAGGAAGAGTGGTTAGAGAGAAGTGAGAACGAATACTTGAAAAGCATGCCTGCAATTCCATTCTGCAAAGCGATCAGCAGCAGAAAGTTGAAGCGAAGGTGAGGCGTCTCGTAGAAAGAGTGGTTAGAGAGAAGTGAGAACGAATACTTGAAAAGCATGACTGCAATTCCATTCTGCAAAGCGATCAGCAGCAGAAAGTTGAAGCGATGGTTAGGCGTCTTGTAGAAAGAGTGGTTGGAGAGAAGTGAGAACGAATACTTGAAAGGCATGCCTGCAATTTCATTCTGAAAAGCGATCAACAGCAGAAAGTTGAAGCGATGGTGAGGCGTCTTGTAGAAAGAGTGGTTGGAGAGAAGTGAGAACGAATACTTGAAAAGCATGCCTGCAATTCCATTCTGCAAAGCGATCAGCAGCAGAAAGTTGAAGCGATGGTGAGGCGTCTTGTAGAAAGAGTGGTTGGAGAGAAGTGAGAACGAATACTTGATAGGCATGCCTGCAATTTCATTCTGCAAAGCGATCATCAGCAGAAAGTTGAAGCAATGGGGAGACCGCTTGGGGGAAGAGTGGTTAGAGAGAAGTGGGAACGAATACTTGAAAAGCATGCCTGCAATTCCATTCTGCAAAGCGATCAGCAGCAGAAAGTTGAAGCGATGGTGAGGCGTCTTGTAGAAAGAGTGGTTGGAGAGAAGTGAGAACGAATACCTGAAAAGCATGCCTGCAATTCCATTCTGCAAAGCGATCAGCAGCAGAAAGTTGAAGCGATGGTGAGGCGTCTCGTAGAAAGAGTGGTTAGAGAGAAGTGAGAACGAATACCTGAAAAGCATGCCTGCAATTCCTTTCTGCAAAGCGATCAGCAGCAGAAAGTTGAAGCGATGGTGAGGCGTCTTGTAGAAAGAGTGGTTGGAGAGAAGTGAGAACGAATACTTGAAAAGCATGCCTGCAATTCCATTCTGCAAAGTGATCAGCAGCAGAAAGTTGAAGCGATGGTGAGGCGTCTTGTAGTAAGAGTGGTTGGAGAGTAGTGAGAATGAATACTTGAAAGGCATGCCTGCAATTTTATTCTGCAAAGCGATCAGCAGCAGAAAGTTGAAGTGATGGAGAGGCTGCTATTAGGAAGAGTGGTTAGAGAGAAATGAGAACGAATACTTGAAAAGCATGCCTGCAATTCCATTCTGCAAAGCGATCAGCAGCAGAAAGTTGAAGCGATGGTGAGGCGTCTCGTAGAAAGAGTGGTTAGAGAGAAGTGAGAACGAATACTTGAAAAGCATGCCTACAATTCCATTCTGCAAAGCGATCAGCAGCAGAAAGTTGAAGCGATGGTGAGGGGTCTTGTAGAAAGAGTGGTTGGAGAGAAGTGAGAACGAATACTTGAAAGGCATGCCTGCAATTTCATTCTGCAAAGCGATCAGCAGCAGAAAGTTAAAGCGATGGTGAGGCGTCTCGTAGAAAGAGTGGTTAGAGAGAAGTGAGAACGAATACTTGAAAGGCATGCCTGCAATTTCATTCTGCTAAGCGATCAGCAGCAGAAAGTTGAAGCGATGGTGAGGCGTCTTGTAGAAAGAGTGGTTAGAGAGAAGTGAGAACGAATACTTGAAAGGCATGCCTGCAATTTCATTCTGCAAAGCGATCAACAGCAGAAAGTTGAAGCAATAGGGAGGCCGCTTGGGGGAAGAGTGGTTGGAGAGAAGTGGGAACGAATACCTGAAAAGCATGCCTGCAATTACATTCTGCAAAGCGATCGGCAGCAGAACGTTGAAGTGATGGTGAGGCCGCTTGGGGGAAGAGTGGTTAAGAAAAGTGTGAGCAAGTACGTGAAGAGCTTGCCTACAATTGAATTCTGCAGAGCAATCAGCCAGAGGTAGACGACGCGATGGTGTGGCAATGAGAGCAACGAGAGCAAAGAAGATTCCACCGGATCGTGGAATCTCTTTTGTGCCGCGTACCTGTCCAACTTGGTGAAGATGCCTGCCTGCGCCAACTTCCCCAGCTGCACGTCAAGCAGGTGCCGTTGCGGCCAGTGGGGCCTCGTCGGGTAAGAGATGTAGGCCGGAGAAAGGAGGCACTGGGGGACCGGATACGCGAAGGATGTGCCCGTCGCCGCGTCATTAAGTAACGGACCGTTCAGCAACGGCATCGGTTGGTCCATGGAAACTATGAGCGCGGGGCCAGGCCAATCCCCTACAAATTCTCGCATCATCTTTTGGATCTCTGCTTCTTCGTAAACCGGCTCGAACCTGCAAACAGACATTCTCATGAGCTATGATTTTCGATGTTGTACGCTTTTGCGAGATCCGAGAACAGACGATTACTAAGGGGGGTTCGAAATTTCTAAAAGACAACGGCGCTGCAATCATATTTAATTTGTACACGCGGTGTGCATGCTGATAGACATAGGTTTAAGATTTGCAAATTGGTAAAACAGTGTTCACGAAGGCAGGGTGGTAGTAGGAAGAATGAGGAAAACGTATTCAGAGAATGATTTTGAAAGGATTTGCTTGGAGATCCACCTCAGATAGCCGGGAAGAAATATATTTGAACTAACTCGAATCATTTTTGCTTTCTCGCCGGCGAATTTTTCACAAAAAAACTCGCATAGTGGGACCCTGTTTTTAAAAAAGTGGATTTATATTGTTGTTATATGGAAGACAATTAATATAATACGTTGTGCAGTTAGAATTTGTGTTTTTTTATCCTTAATACCGAAAACATTGCTGACAGAAAATAAACTCTCTGATCAAAACTAAGTTATTAACTGTGTAAATTACTTGAAAATTTGCATTCTCCAATTTTGTCTCGAAGATTTCAATGCTCTATAAGTTTGAAACTAATATATTGGTTTTACGTGGTACATCAGGAAGGTTTTACAGGAAGCATCAACTTTTTCAACATTTTCTCATCAATGGTTTCAAATTTCCTGATTTAATTAATTAGACCCCTGGTGAAGTAGATACCTTGTAATAATTAGATACTGTAAATAGAAGATATTTTCTGCAATCAAAAATACAATATTCTAAAGATATTTTCGATCACATTGCGTTCATCTTCAGAGCTAAAAATAAAATTGCAAAAATAAAATTGGAAAATATGTTGCTATTGTAGCACAAGTAGGTTTGTACGTGCGATTTCTAGAACCAGTTAGTCTGGCCTTCTAGCTGTCCTTTCGTGTGTGTCTGTCTCTCGCTCTATCAGTCGCCAGCCAATCGAACCGACCGCCGATTGGTCAATCTACCGGTTGTCATCAAACATCTACCGTCTATCATTTGTCCGACTACCATCTGTCGACCGATCTGTTTGTCGGCCAGCCCGTCTGTGGAAAACGTTTGGACCTAAACTGTTCAAAAGGTTTTTTCCAAAATTGATATTCCCCTGATCAATCTAAACAAACTCAAGTAACTTCGACTTTCAAATAGATATTTTGAATATTGAATGTACTATGCAGTATCTCTAAACTTCTTCTTTTATTATATTCAAAATGGCTTCAATAAAAAAAATATCTTCTCGGGTATCATATAACAAATTTTAGAGAAACGGCGCAAGACTTTTTTTCGTTGATTTTGTAATTATGAATCATTTATGAAGGTTTTTTTCCTTAATGATGTCGTCTCTTTAAAATTAGATCTTAACTAATGTAAATAACAAACAGATTTTTCAACATTTCAAGTAAAAATTATGAACCTTTTTCATGGGTCCAAAAGTTTGAATTCAGCTTTGAGATTGGTGGTGAACGTGCCTGGCGTCCTAACTGTCGCATTTTTTTACTCGTATATTGGCACGGAAAAAAAACATTGTGCGTTTAAAAAAGTGCGTTTAAAAATTCCGCGTTTAAAAAACTCTCAAGTCGGATTTTTGTTTAGCTTTCCAAATTTTCGGTAATTGCAATATTTGAACATGTTTCCCACATTACAACTTACAACTACATTGAAGGTAGATATTTCCGTGATCAAATCTGTTCTACAACATTGGTCTTTAAATGATGTCATTTCAAAATAAGAATGGTAAGTGTGTAATTTTTATTTAAAAAAGCAGTTTTAAAAATACGTTTTGTCAAAAGCGGTGCCAACTTTTCTATTTTATTTCTTTTATCGGATACTGAAAAGTACACTTATTAAAATGGAGGATGTCAGAATTTTTGAACTCTAAATTTTACGAAATTTAAGTTTAAAAACAGTGCGAGAAAGTAAGTGCTGTTGCAGCCCCACTATTTCAATTTTTCACGAATTATTGACAAAAAATGATAGAATACATGTAAATAAAATATTTCTATTTTTCTAAAAATGTTTCCTGCTTTTATGTAGTTATTTGGTGGAAACCTTTTAGGTCAAATGAACAGAGGGAATAAAAAATTATCTTTACTTAGCTAGTAGTTTCCACACCACATCGTTTTTCGGGACGTCCTTGAACAAAGAAGGCAGCGCGACGTCTCCGTAGAACTTGGTGTCCTGGCGGGCGATCTCCTCCAACGTCAGCACCTGTGAGGGCTCCTCAAGGACCGCCAGGATGCCCATGAAACGGACGGTGAAAGCGCTCACCATCACCAGACCCTCACTCACTATCATTAGACGAGTCCAATAATGAGTTTTCTTAACAAATTAATACCCCTTTCTAAAGTGATTATAAATTCCGACATTCTCCAGGTTAATTTTTTTAATGCAGACCATTCTCGATCGCTACAAAATTTAGGAATATATTCTTCAAATATTGATAACTTTCACACTCCCAGAAAAATACTGATAGCTCCTCTGATTGTAATACATATACTATAATACAATTAATTTTGCTTCACAAATTATTACAATTTAATATTCACATGATTTATTTAGCCAAGAAAAACAATGAAACATAATCAACATTACGCAATACATGTGTATACATCCGTTTGACACCTATTTGCAGAGCCTTTAGATAATTTTCCGGAAAATTCATTTGTAGGGATGCCAAGTACTGTATAAAACAATCAATCCACATATATCACCACCACCAAGAGTTATAATCCAATACAAATTGAATTTTTCGTTATACACATTATTTCATGTGAAAATCTATGCACGATAATTTTAAAGTTGTGTCAACTCTATGGTTTTTTCTCCTATTATTAGTGATTTTCTGAAAGATGAAGTAGAGAAACCAGTTATATTTCCTACCCCAAATTATTGGTGTAATGTACGTAACACAGATAAAACAATATTCTTTAAGTAATGTTGGCAAGCATTATTGTCATTGACGATGGTAAGCGTAAATAAAAAGTTATGTCATAAATATATGTACCTTAAAATTAGTGTTCGCCCATGTGTGTGTGACAGTTTCCTCACCACATCGTTCTACTGGACGTCCTTGAACAAAGACGGCAACGCGACGTCTCCCTAGACCTTGGTGATCTGGCGGGTGACCTCCTCCAACGCCCCTACAATATAAGAAACTTTAACCCCCAGAAATCTTTCAATTAGCTAGTATACAGTTGTTTATACGTCCACCAAGTAACATTTCAATTGGTTAAGTCTAGAGTGCGGAATGTTATTAGTGTTCCTTCCTAGACGCTAGTGCAGGGAGGGGAAAAATTAGAAACGCCTCAAAAACGAGATCTCGAATTTTCTGTCCTAAAACAGCATTTATGGCTCTTTCAATCCGTAGATTCAAACACTTATCAGATTCAAGTCTATTAGTGCTGTTCCAAAAATGTTTAAGATTAGTGAAAGTGGTGAGGAGGTACACGTAATTTTTTTGCTGAAAATCGGGATGTCTAGGTGATGGATGAATGGATAGAAGCGCGTGTCAGACATGGTAATGAAAAGGAGGTGAACCTTACAAAATGTCAGGGAAAATGGAATTATTTTAGCGACCATTTTCTTGTCTGGGAACACCGCGTCATAGGCATAGGTGACAAAGTTTCTGTCACCATTCTGCAATCTTCCTCAGGGCAAGATGCCACTCACTCTGAGAAAGGTCGGGTGCGCAGTCTCCAGGACAACAGTCACTGACTCCGGCCACGGCAGCCTGCGGTCACATTAGAGTTATTTTAGAAGGGCAGAATTCGTTGACACTCTAACAAAAATACTGTCAAAGGTGGCTCAGAGGATCAACTGATATCACTGCATTGTCTCGAACCAAAAGGTTCTACAGTATCTGTAGCGTATAAGCGAGCTGACAGTTCAAAGCGTTGTTGCCACACATTTCTCCGCCCATGGCACTATGTACATAGTAGAAAAATTAAATCAGAAAACATTAACATTTCGTGACAAGCTAAGACACTTCATACTATGTTCAATGCTTTTGCCAGATCCAAACCTTTTCACCTTCGCGACTTCTTGTGAGACAGATGAGCGGCAAGCCTGAATCCTGACTGTAAGTGAACAAATCCTTGCAAGGTGAATGCTTCAGAGCAGGTCACGTGACGTACCACAGCACGCGGCGAGAGAACTACGCTTACACGCAGCCGGTGCTGAAGGGTTTGAGACCTGACGGTTGCAGGATTTTCGCAAGAGAGCTAGGACGAAATCAGCCGCCGTATGGAGAAGGATTCCTACGGATGCCTTCTCTGATCGGTAGTTTTCCATTCATTCTGCGATCAACACCAGGCGAAGGTTGTGGTACCTTCACAAACAGACCAAGAATCGGGCACGATCTTTTCTTAATCTTCCTTGCCCTATTCTCACCCACTGCTAACACACTCTCCCATGCACTACACAATCACATATGACAATTCGGGAGCTGAGAGCTTTTCCCGGCTAAGACGGTGTCACGCTGGTGGGAGATACCAGGATGGGGAATGATTACAAATCTAGGTAGGTCAGCGCTGGATCTCGTCAGCCAGCGAGGCAAGATCACTTTCATTCCTCAAGAAAAAAACCAAATCACTAATCTAACAAACTGCTCTATTAAAGAAGAAGTGAATCTTAAGATGAAGCATTTAGAATGGAGGTTTTGTAGGATTGGTTGGGATTCAGAGGAGGAGGATGGGTAGCGTACCTGCGGCCAATGAGCCAAAGTGCGCCTGCGAAGGCGGCGAGCCCAACTCCTGTGGCTGTCCAGGAGTCGGAGCTGAAGACCTGCAGGATGCCCTGCTGAACCCGACGCCTTCGCCGCTTCACCACGAGGCACATGTCGCTGCGCTTGTGCGGGTAGAGGTAGCCCGTGGGGCTTGTTCGATCTACGCCATCGGGCAGTCGAGCTCACCTCCAGAGACCCGTTGGACAGTCGGGCCTCCTCCAGGTGAGACGGCACTTCCAGGAAGGAGGAGGTTTTAAAGCGACTCATCAGTACCTGCGTTTTAATCATTATTGCATTTGTGAAAATTAGGACTTAAAATTATATTTTATGATACTTGTCAAAAACTTAATACTTTTTTGCAAAAATGAGCCACACAAAGCATATATTCAGAAAGATTCAAAACTGGATTTTCTGAAAATAAATCATAGAACCCCACTTTTTTCTTCTATTATGTTCCTTATATCAGATTTCAATTTTGCCAAAAAAATTAAAAAAATTAAAAATGTCCATGTTTAAAAAAACACTTTCTGAATGTAGATATTACAGGAAAGTAAACTAAACCATTGTATTAACTGATATATGCTGTAAATATTATATTCTACAACATAAATGTTCTGTAGAGTCTGTTGATTGTTGACTATTGCCTGCTCTGTTGCTAGAATGTAATGCTAAAATTACATAATTTGCTTTGTTATTCGAAAAAGAATCCCAAAACCCCTCAAATTCAGAGATTCAATATCCAAAGCACTGTAAAGACCACTTCTGTATTTTTAAATGTCAATTTTAGTTTTACTACTTGTTTCATAAATTTAATAATTTACAACGCCGTAACATGTTTACAATAAGTACGTTCAAGTTGTTCGACCTGGAAAGACAAGGTCTTAGGGTAGGTAATCCAGAAAATGTGGTGGTTGGGTCGAAACGCATTTTAGACATTAAACCTAAGTTCCAATGGAGACCTTCACCAAACATTTTTACAAAGGCATGGTCTGACATTCTACTTTCGGTAAAAATATAAAAAAAAGCAACTAAGTTTTACATTGAAAAACTAAATTTAATGGGCTGAAATCGTATGTTATGAAGTAATAAAACACATTTTACTCCGCCTGCGGAGTAAACAAAAAACAACAAACAACAAAAAACCTGGAAAATTATGTAATGATATATGGTGGGGTAGAACAAAAAAGAAAAATTGTGGAAGAATATGGAAAATAATCGAAAGTTATATTTTTGTTAATGATAGAATATATAATCGTCCGCTTAAAAATAGAAAGACGGTATCTTACTATATTTATTTATTTATTATTTATTTAATAGGTAATTATTACAAATCAATTAGATTACTTGATCCTATGTGGCTAGGCGGAAGGCCTTTAAGCCATTACAATACCTACATCCTTTCGCGTTCTAATCTTTCGAATTCTGGTATTCACCCCAAATGGTCTCTCCATCGCATCAAAGCCGCGGAAGAGACCATAAGGTACGGCTCAGGAAAAAACCCCTGAAGGGGGAAAAACCTGCCGTCAGAAGCCGAGTACATTCTAATCTATCCGACGTTTATTTTAACTATTTATTTTCTGGCGCGGGCGTCCCGCCGTCTCCTTCCAGTGCTTGGCCTCCTCAGCACCTGAAATCAAACGGCGCCACAGAAGATCGTCCGCACCAACTCCTCCGCCCATATATTTTCGATCCCCCCTTCCCTTCACGCCCTAATGTGCTTATTACTATGCCAGTTTTATTTTATTTATTATATTGACCTGTTATTTACCAATTGACTATGACTTATGACTTATTTCTTAACTGTTTACTAACTAAATATAAAATTACTGATTACTTATTGTTAGCTTATTGACTTATTAATTTATCTCCAGTCTAGGCTCCGCTCAAACTAACCAGTGCTGTTTTCCCAATCCCTAATTTCAGTTTCCCTAATGGTCCGGACCTTTCCTAAAAATGTTCCTAATTCTTTCATAAATTTAGATCTTTTGTCACCTAAAATGTTTTGGGCGAGCGTTACGTTCCTGTTTAGGAAGTAATAATTTCCCATTCCCATCCATTTGTTTCTCCATGTTTCGGTTGCACAGCAAATTAAGAGGATGTGGATCCAGTCTTCCTTATCACCGCAAAGCACACAAATGCCATTACCGCTTGCGTCCTTTAGTCTACGCTGCATCCATCCCCCAACCCTGAACCAAGCGTATCCCCCTCTTGCGTCCTTTCCGAGAGTATGAACGTAACTTTCGCAACCCCATAACGGACTCACATGGATTTGAACTATTAGCGAACGTTTTTCAGCCGTTGCTGCCCAGATCTCTTGCCTTTTAATATCCGCAAGTCTATTGGAAATCAGCCGTTCTATCTCACGGGTTCCCCTATCTCCCACCATTTCCGGAGAGACGTCTCCCAACCCTGCGCGGTCAAGTAGCCGTTTAATTTTGTACGCCCAGTAGCGATGGTCGCTTCCCTGCCATTGCACTCTAAAGCACTTATGTATAAGTGTGTCAGCCTGTTCATTTGCTAATTTAATCCAAAGTTTAATAGATTTCATTTTAAAATCTCTCCAAATTCCTATACTACCGACCTCTCTTAAGACTCCGGCATTTGCTGCGCACCTAGAAACTCCTAGAATTAATTTGCAATAATCTGTTTCTATGCTTTCTAATCGATCTATCCTATCCACTCCCCAGATTTCTGCCCCATAATTCATAGCTGGGAGAACTAACGATTTGAACATTGTATCGCATACTTTTACCGGCAATTCCGGAACCCTGCGCACTGCACAAACGATTTCTTTGAGCGCAATTCTTCCTTTGCTGTGAGCCGTCAATATATGATTACTCCATCCCCCATTCATGGAAAATTTAGCACCAAGATATGTAAATGTTTTGACGCGGTCAATTTCTTCCCTAGCGTAGTACCATTTCTCTTTGCTACCCCAAATAAACCCATTCTTGAAGACTACTCCTTTCGTTTTTTGAATATTTACTTTTAATCCCCATGTTTCACTATACCGTTCTAGAATATTTAAACTATTCTGTAAGCCCTCAATTGTCTCCGAGCATAAAACAAAATCATCAGCATATAGTAGTCCGGGAATTTTCAGGCCATCAATTACCGGAGCCGCTGTATCCGCTTCCTGTACCCACGTCAATAAATCATTTATAAACAAGATAAACAGCAGCGGTGAAAGAGGACATCCCTGTCTTACTCCTATTGTCGATTTTATTTTTTGCGTCGTACTTCCGTCACCGCACCTGACGCAGAAATTTACTTCCCTATACATGCTCTGCAACACTTTTAAAACTTTACGTGAGACGCCTAGCTCATTTAGTTTTTGCCATAAAGCATCCCTATTAATAGAGTCAAAAGCCTTTTCAAAATCCACAAAACTGCAATATAAGTGGCCCCGTTTACGCGCCAGCGCCTGTTTTACTAGGGTATCTAACACAAATATATTGTCGGTTGTCGCGAAGCCCCTCCTAAAGCCTGCTTGCAATTCTGATATTTTACCGTACTTTTCCGCCCATTCACTCAGTCGCCCGTTGAGTATTTTACAGAACAGTTTGCTCAGCGCTGGCAAAAGACTAATTCCGCGATAATTTTGTGGGCAATTCGCATCCCCTTTATTTTTAAAAATCGGCTGGAGGATAGCTGTACTCCACGTTTCTGGATACGAGCCGGAATCAGCAATTGCATTAAATAACTTCATAATACTTTCTGGGTCTATGTGCCACAATTCCGAAATAAATTTTGTCGGAATGCCGTCCGCGCCGCCTGCCTTCTTATTATTCATTGTTAGAATAGCCCTATTTACTTCAGTCCATGTTAGAGGTTCGTCTAATTCAGGCACACTCCGGTCAGTGAAAATACCTTGCCCTGTTTCAATGGTCTCTACTGTGAACGTCCGTGAAAAATATTGCACCCACGCGTCTGCTGAAATTTCATTACTTGAATTTATTTTATTACGCAAAGATCTGATAACGTCCCAAATTGATTTACTATAATCGTTTCTTAGAATTGCCTGTATTCTAGCTGCCTCACTATCCTGCCAAGATTTCTTCGATTTCTTAATTGTGGCCTCGTACTGCCTACGTAATACCAAATAACTGTTTCTAGCTTCTTCCGTTCCCCTGTTTCTGAAATTCCTTAACGCTATTATAGTTTCGCGCCTGGTCTCCCGACACTCCTCGCTAAACCACCCTTGGGTCAGTTCCCTCCCTCCTCTCCCCCACTTTCGCATACCCTTCCCTGCGCGGTAGAGCCGACTTTCTAAATTCATTGTTTGCCTTTCAGGCGAGCAATCCTCTCGCGCACAGCCTGCCGAGTTAAGAATAGCCTGTACAAATTCCTGTCGCTTTCCCTCTTTCCATACAAACCGTTGTCTTCCTATTGTCAAGTTCGTTGCTCCTGCCCGCTCCCCTGCCGATGGCAGTGCAGAAGCATTTACTGCTAAATGCACGCACACAGGCAAATGATCAGATTCTGCCCGTAATTCGATCCCAAAATCTAATAAATTGTCTATTCTTTCCTGCGACAACAGAGCGTAATCTATTACACTACCTCCATTCCCACTAATAAAAGTTAGTTCCCCTTCCGTATCCTGTCCATAGCTGCCATTTAAGATTTCGAGATTAAATCTTTCGCATAATTCTAGCAATTCCTGCCCATCATTATTGATGACCGAGTCTTTGCTTTTCCTGGAATTTGCTCTCGCTTCTTGCCGGTCGAAGCCCGAAAAAACTTCCTGTTCATTGCCAATTCGAGCATTCATGTCCCCTAACACTAGTAAATTAGTACTCGGGTACCTCAGCTTTAACGTATCTAGAAAATCATTGATCTCGCCGAAGGATTCCGGAGTGTAATAACGCGAACCCTGTGGGTGACGATATATAAACACAATGGCAATATCTATATTTTGCATTACTAGTCTAATACAAAGAAACGATGGCGATGGTGTAACGGTTAGCGTACTGGACTGTTGTACCCAAGTTGGCGGGTTCAAACCCAATCGAAGCCGTGGCTTTTAGGAAGTCCGCAGCCTTCGGGAGCCCCCCGGCCGACCCGGGACAATAAGGCGGCAGCGAGTTTATAAAGGCGCAAGCCCAAGACAAGTAGTGGCCGCAAGGCACTCATGATGAATACTATATTTGCTGTATATGCTCCCCTCCTCGACAGAACTAACTGAAGAATTCTAAGTTCTTCAGCAACATGACCATAAAGCTAATGAGAATGATCATATAATTTTGGCAGGAGATATTAATGCCAGATCAGGTAACATACCTATCCACCGAATAATTGGATCTTTTGGAGAGAATCATTGAATAGAAATGGGCGAGTGCTTAGAGAATTTGCCACCTTCAACAACTTAAAGATAACGAATACATTCTTTCGTAAGAAAGATATTCATAAGTATACATGTACAGCAAGAGGACTTGAGATCAATTATAGATTATATAATTGTGAATGAGAAATTAGTAAGTAAAGTAAGAGATAGACGAGTATATAGGGGAAGTGATATAAGTTCAGACCTTTACTTGTTGAAATGAGATATAGAAATCTTAGCAAGGTGGAAGAAGAAATATTTGTGCTCCTACCATCAGAACCAGAAATAGGCAGAAGTCTTCAAGGTCCATCTCCTGCGACAAGAGAGAGTAAACTATTTGTATCAAACCAGAATGGCATAGAAGAATGAAGATACCATCACTAGCGATGATCTAGAAGAATGGGTAAATATTAAAACCATAATTAAAGACGCGGCTTCAGAAGCTTTAGGAAAATGAAGAAAATTTAGCAAACGAAAGGGTCTTAAAGTATGGAACGAAGAGATAGAACAAGCCATAACACAAAAAAGGAGCATATATGAAGCATTTTGCAGTTGAAGAAGAGTGAAATATGGAGAGTATACAAAGCTAAAAGAAATATCGCCAAACAAATAGTTAGAAATGCTCACCAATCAGCATGGGAAAGATTTATAAGCGAATTAGAAAATGACTTTCACGGCAGGCAACAACTTGCATAAAAAAGATTTAGACATATCAATAGTGAAATAAAAGACACAGCTAATTTGAGAATTCTGAAAGAAAGTCAGTGGACTGAACATTATCAAACTTTATGGTATAACCCTGGACATAAAAATATCCAATTTTAAATGCCTGTACAACCTTCGGTGGATGGCATTGATTAAGAAGAATTGGAAACAGAAATAACGGGACTAAAAAATCGAAAAGCTCCGGGACTTGAAATAAATGTCGAACTAATTAAATACGGATGTTTGCTGTTAAAACGTAGAATCCTTCACCTATTCCATTTATTTTGGAAGCAATGTTGAGTCCCTGAAGAATTTAAAAAAGCGAAAGTAATTTCATTATATAAAAAAGGGAAAATAAGCGTTTATAACAACTATAGAGGTATTAGTTTACTACCCACACTGGTTTACGCGTATCGCAGCACACATTCAAAATTGATTAATATTACTATTGATTTTAACGGAAACTTTTTGAATATTTAGGAACAAAAGCACTTCTTTTCTCTGCTGAATACCCTTAATTTATTTGATGAAAGAATAAAATTACCCTGACATGTTTTTGAATAAATGACAACTGGAATCCACAAGATGTTAGTACACTGGTTTACGCGTATCGCAACACACATTTAAAATTCTTTGCCTGGTTCTTGAAGCAAGACGAATTCCATTGGCGAACGACTTATTCTTATTCAAAACTCAATGAGAGTTCACTAGATATGAATAGTAAAACAAATTTTAAAAATACTTAAACGGGTAGCCCAGGGAAACGAAAATACAATAAAAAAAGTATGGATTCTTCACGCGATGAAACAATTATTCTTCATAAATATTATCGACTGGTTGAAACCCCTGGAGATACGTAAAAGTAAAACATCCTCACCTATTTTTCTATTTTCACAACGTCTATGGCGATATAAAAATATAAAATAGCAGTCTAGAAATGCACATAATTTTTACTATTATTTAGATTCTTATGTATTATTATATTGCGTCATGGATCCTAATTCTTCAGCGATCTCTTCAAAACTCTCTTCACCAAAAAAGTAAATTGCAAGATAATGCGTTTCGCTGTAGTTACAACCCTGTCCACATGCCAGGATCTGTTTCAATTTATTTATAATTATGATATTTTTTCTGCCCAGAAATGTAATGTAAATCACACCACAAAATATCTTCCTGAACTTATTGATAAATAACTGAATATATTGTTCATTCATTTGCAAATAAGCGTATTTTTTAAATAAAATTCCTCGTGTGTCATCGATGAACGCAAGAAACAGGAGAGATCCAATTACACTCCTTTGAAGGGTCCGTGATGTAATCTTTGCTAAAGATGAAAATATCAATCTAACACGACTATTTCCGAGCAAGTACAAGTTGACCAGTCTACGCTTCCACAGCTGTTAGAACTCGAATGCAGCAAATTCTGAACAAGATTTTTGTGCGAAACGACATTAAATGCCTTGGAAAATTCTATAATTGCGGCATCCAAACACCCGTAATCATCAACTTAGAGTGCCATGGCTTGAAACTACGATACTGCAGGCTTTTGTAAGAAATACTAGCGGTGCTAAAACAGCACGTTCTTTTCCCCCGTATTTTCAAACAAAATTACGCGAAAAGCACTGAATTTTTCGAACAATTAAACTGAGATATAATTTAACATCATGATAAATATTAATTACTTTTACACTTGCGCTGCTTTGCTCATGCTCGATCAGAGTGAAGTTAATATATTCTTGACAAATTCTATTTTCTAGGATTCGAGCACCCAGTTTACTCACTCCATTATTGCTGAACGTTGACGTTCATACGAAGTGGCAACTTCCTGGAGATTTATTACCTGTTAATTACAATCGGATTGCACTCCATATTCTATTTATAATCAGCATAAACAAACGAATTTATATTAATATGGCTGCGAAAAAGAATGAAATTGCCTTAGTTTTTTGAGATATGAAAAAAGATACACGAAAAAAACCCGAACAGTTGCAGTATACCTGATCCATGATACTGTAACAAAGGGAATGCATTATAATGTAGGTCCAATAAGGTTCACGGTTACTGTTTCGTTACGGAGATTGTTGGAACGAAAAGTTGCATCGTGAAGGGTACCTTATTGCACACCACTGAAGATTGAGCAGATTGTTAGAAGTGCACAGCTAGGAGTTGCCGAGCCCAAGTAACCTTTATGGAGGAGCAGGCTACCTACTCGGCGTAAGCGAGCACTACATGTTGGACCGTCCAGCCTACCGACATGACGTATCCGGGCGATACTGATAGGAGTAGGGCTGCGAAGCCGGCGCGTAGAGCAATACAGGTTGCAGGATCCAGCCGTCCATGTTGCCTTATTTAAGCATCCTTTATTGGTGTAACAAGTTACAGATTGTTGACAGATTTAGGAATGAATGTCGATAGGAATGGGTTATACGTAGTATTTCCTATTAATAGTATATTCATTATTTATTTCTGATCCAACAACAATCTGCATATTTACATACACGACCATACAACGAAAAAACTGGAAATTTCATACAAATGACGCATTTTGAGATAATTTAATTTCACAATAAATTACACGAAATGCCTCAAAAGATTTTAAATTTTGCAGTCTGATTGTTATTAGGGTGGGTATACATACATCAATAATATCTGCATTGTTGTGGAATAAAACATGTTTATAAAATGAATATACTAACATAGCATGTACCTAGAAATAAAATATTGGAATTTCACATTAAAATGTTTATTTAGTGAAGTAAAATATGCAAATTATTACATAATTCACAATAAAATAGAATATATTGATGTAAAATTGTTTGCAAACAAATGATAATGCAACATAGATGAATACAATCATTCATTAATGCGATTGGGATGATTGAACATGTAAGGAGACTAAGCACATGCTTAGGGACACCAGTAATTACTTCAAAACTACTTTAATTGGTTCATAAACACATACAAATAGCCATTTTTATTATTGATCCCAATAAATAAAAATTTAATTATTTTTTATATTTGAAAACCCTAGATGTTTAAATGATGGCTAAAAATTTAAATGAAAATTATTTTCATATGCATTTTTTGTATATTTCTTTGATTAGTTTTCATTTTAGTAGACGAGTCCAATAATAAGTTTTCATAACAAATGAAACAAATTAATACCCCTTTTTAAAGTAATTTTAAATTCCGACATCTCCAGTTTATTTTATTTAATGCAGACCATTCTGGATCGGTACAAAATTTAGGAATATATTCTTCAAATATTGATAACTTTCACACTCCTAGAAAAATACTGATAGCACCTCTGATTGTAGTATATATACTATAATACAATTAATTATGCTTCACAAATTATTACAATTTTATATTTACATGATTTATTCAGCCAAGAAAAACAATGAAACATGATCAACATTACGCAATTCAAGTGTATACATCCGTTTGACTGCATAGCCTTTAGATAATTTTCCGGAAAATTCATATGTAGGGAAGCCAAGTACTGTATAAAACAATCAATCCACATATATCACCACCACCAAGAGTTATAATCCAATACAAATTGAATTTTTCGTTATACACATTATTTCATGTGAAAATCTATGCACGATAATTTTAAAATTGTGTCAACTCTATGGTTTTTTCTCCTATTATTAGTGATTTTCTGAAAGGTGAAGTAGAGAACCCAGTTTTATTTCCTACCCCAAATTATTGGTTTAATGGATGTACGTAACACATATAAAACAATATTCTATGAGTAATGTTGGTAAGCATTATTATCATTGACGATGGTAAGCATAATTAAAATGTTATGTCATAAATATATATGTACCTTAAAATTAGTGTTTACACATGTGAGTGTGGCAGTTTCCACACCACATCCTCCTTCTGGACGTCCTTGAACAAAGACGGCGGCGCGACGTCCCCGTAGACCTTGGTGACCTGATGGCCGACCATCTCCAACGTCTGCACCTGTAAGGGCTCCTCAAAGACCGCCAGGAAGCCCATGAAACGGGCGGTGAAAGCGCTCACCATCACCAACCCGAAGGCGCTCATGAGCACGAACAGGAAGTTGCCTCGGCGGTCCTTCTCACGGGTCACAAAAAGCCCCGTTTACCCCAAGAGAATACCGGTGCAGTACCCTAATAAAAAGGACATGGACCGCGCGCGATCTTTCCTTCCAATTCCTTGTCCTATCCTACGCATTACCTACAAACACTGACACTAATATGCACTACATGACCACACATGCCGGAAGAGAGATCGGAGGCTTAGGGCTTTTACCTGCTTAGGCCGTGTCCCGTGTGAGATCATTGATTGGGGAACAGCCTGCTAGCTGACGGTAGGTCGGTGCAGGATTTAGCCATCCAGGGCAGGACTTTCTCTTTCTTTTCCTGAGCAAAAAGTGCTCACCACTTACGGAAGTAATGACCTCAGCATTTAGAATCAGTATCAACCAACCTAACAGCTGTCTGTCCGCATGCGGTCAACTTGACCGTTCAGCCGATTTTCTCTCCAAAATTGATATACCCTGATCTATTTTAACGAACTTTTTTCTTGAAATGTGTTCATGAATAAAAATAAAATCATGCTCCATTTTTCGAAAATATTAGTATTTTGTGCAAAATTTTGTGTCAAACATAGGCAATTTTTATTTTCTGTAAATCATTTTTTTCATAAAAAGGCACAAATTTTTTGGTTCTAATGGATAGAGGACGCTTAAGAAAATGATATAGTTCTATAAAATGCCTAATTTTTCGAAAATTTGAAATATTGAAGGTTTTTCCTCTTCTTCCTACAACTAAAATTGTAAAGATACATTTTTGGTAATGAAGTTTGCTTATCAAATAGAGGTCTTCAAATAAGTTCATTTTGAATTTTTTTAAAATGAGTATTTTCGAGTAGTTTGGTCTGAAACTCAGACAAGTCCAAGATGCCATGATAGACTACTTGAAAAAAATAGAAGTCGCCCTCTCCGAATAATCTGCGCTTCGTGGACATAAGAAGAGTGGCGATTCCAGGCAATTAGATGCTAAGTAAGTTAGATTTTGTGTATTATTTTATATTTCTTTGTTCATTTCTTACATTTGATCTTTTCTTAAACGTTTACAAATTCAAGTTTAAGAAATTATTTAAAACCTATTTGAAATCCAAATAAGTAAAGTTGGGTTATTTAGGCCGTCGTCATTAATAACTCAAGAACGGCTGGAGCAATTATAATTATTTAATTTGTTGGATTCATCTCCACTCCTAATAACAGAATAACCATTAAATATAGGGAAAATGCACGCAAAAGTTCAAAGAACGAAAGTAATGACAAATGGAACCCGCAACACTCGGCAGGTTTATTAATCTATATCGGTATTTTAATTTTTTTAAAGGAAATAAGTACGAGCTGTTTTATCACCATCAGATCCATTTGAGGGCGTTCAATTCTTGAAATTCACAAGAAACATCTGGTTAAATCAAGATAACGAAGATACTATTTTTTTTTTTTTAAATAAACTTTATACATACAGCATTTCATGTTCACTTACAATCTTTTGTTCGCTAAATCGAATTATCGAATATCAGAACTATAGATGGTCCCAATTAGTTAGGATAATCGACGTTTCACTGTACAATGAATTTCAAACTATTAAATAATCTGAAAATGCAAGAGCACCAAAACATATAACTAGGCGGTAAATTCATTACCCGGTTGTTAGCAGCTGAGTTAAACCAAGCGGTTAGTTGCGGTCTTAAGTAATTTAATACTGGATACTACTTCAAATCGATCACTCCCACGTTCTCTGAGCGTGCCACATTCTTTTTCTCAATGGTCTTTAGTTAATAAGTTGTTATGGAATGCAAAATCCTTCATTCTGTCGAGATGTTACAACCACTTTACTGTGTACATTTTGATCTTATCTATAATAACTGTATTATTTGTTTCCTGTCGTGTATAGTTTTCTTGATCTTAGAATGTATTCTGTCACATGTTTGATAAATTTCCTTAACGACAATTGATTTTGAAATAGTTATTTTTAAAAAGTTTATTCAGTAGCATGGTTCACGTATAATTTATGGCGAGGATTTCTAATTTTGAGAAAACAAAGTATGAAAGTTTATAAGTGTGCAGATACTTATGCAACGGCAATGTGTGCTTTCTGTGAAAAAGCATAAACCCTCATACATAAATTTTGTATATTTTTACAGTAAGTAGTAATGAACGGGAGGTTTTCACACATTAAATTAACTAAAATGACCATGAAGGGACAAATGAAATATAAAAACTAACACATCGACTTGCACTTCGTTGAAAATCTAGTACTTTTCTCATAATTTCTGATCAAAATAAAAGTAATTATTACTTCTCCATAAAATGATCTTGAAATTTTCTTCTTCAGATGTTTTCTCGAATAGAGCAAAGAACATGTAAAAATTAATCTTGGTAAATTTTCGTTCACATCGATTATTCGAAATTCTCAAATGTTACAAATAATGTTAGAAAAAAGTGCTTTTCTAGGTGTACTAATTTTCTTTGTAAATTAGTATTTAATAAGTGAATTAGAATGAACGTTGTTGATAAATAAATGATAGTACTATAAGTGCAAGGGACATTAAATAAGTGATAGACCAAACACTAGATACATATCACACGCCACACAGTAGGTGATTATGGTATAGAGTATAGTAAACACAAACAATTTTTTTATGGTATACAGTAGGAAACCATAAAATTATTTAACATTAAAAATTTTCACTTGCCTCACTCCTCGCAATAAATATAAAATTGCGTTCGACCCACACACATCAAATTGCAATTGTGTATTGCGTAGCGCCCTCTCCACGAGGAAGGTCGCTTGCGCAACCAGCGTCTCCACTTCCGGCGCGACCACGCACTCGTTGCGTCCGTCTCCCAAAGGAGCAGCTAGCGCGCCTGCGCAGCACCTCCTCCATCACGAAGGTCACAGTCGCCGCTTCGGACAGCAAGGGCGCAAGTTCAATGAACGCACGAAGCCCATCGAGGCAGTTGTTTGGAGGCGGAGGAACAGACACCCCCTTTTCACTAAGGCCCGGCAAGAGCGCTCGCGCACAGCACTTCCAACCAGTTGCGCCAGCCTCACCAAGGCTCAGCAAACACAAACATCTTTTTATGCGGAGGGGCAGCGCCCTCTCCACGAGGAAGGCCACGGTCGCCGTCATGCACAGAGGTCGCAGGCTCAATAGGCGCGCACAGTCCGACGGGGAGGCTCAGCTGGGCGGAGGCGAAGGAACAGTCGCGCCCTCTTCACCAAGGGACGCCAAGAGCGGATGCCTAGCGCCATCTCCACGAAGAAGGCCATGGCCGCTGCCAACGCCCCCACACACAGCACAACAGCCGGTTCATGCAGGGCGGAGAGCTGAAGAGGGCGGGGTTCCTCGGGGGTAGACGCGTGGGAGGTTGTTGCGGACACAGCAGGCCCCCGATGCACAACCCCTATAGCTCGGAACGTCATCAACCGGTCGCTATGGGAAGGACAATTGAAGGAGTGAGCATGCTTTTGGGCTTTAATTCACAGGTAATACCAAGAGAAGGCTGAAAATAGCTACGAAAATACCTTTCTCCAAACTCGTCTCCAACAATAGATGAGAAAGCGATCAGAGGCAGTGTGATTAAGTGTACACATAGGGTTAGGTACTTAAGGAGAAGGAGACGTACACAGAGAGTAAAGAAGCGTGCTTAAGCGAGTACTTATAGATCTTCTGCTCGTTGTCCGCTTCAAAGGTAATTAGCAGCAATGCAATATAGCGGATACAGAGAACCGATGTGAGGAGTGTATTGTACGGTAATGGAAGCGTAGCAACCTTTGTAAGAAGGTAATTGAATTTGTCTACGATTCCGATATAGAAAGCTTCAGTGCTTTGAAGCGATGGTGAGGCAGAATAGTAAAGAGAGGTTAAAGGTAGGTGTAAGCGATAATGTGTGCACAATTCCCTTCAGTAGGGCAATCAGCTTCTATGTGTTGAAGTCTTTGAGACGCTGCTTGGGAAAGGGGATATATAAGCTAGATAAGAGATTATACCTGAAGGGCTTTCACATGATTCTCTTCTGCGAGTCAATCAGTATTACTAGTGCGTTGAAGTGATGGTGAGACCTATTTGGGGAAGAGACATACGAGCTAGGTGCGAGCGAATTCTGGAAGGGCTTGTCCATGATCCTCAATTTCCGAGTCAAACAGCAGCAGTGTGTTGACGCGATGGTGTGACCTCTGATTGAAAGTGTGGTTGGAGAGAAGTGAGAACGAATACTTGAAAAGCATGTCTGCAATTCCAGTCTGCAAAGCAATCAGCCGCAGAACGTTGAAGTGATGGTGAGGCCGCTTGGGGGAAGAGTGGTTAGAGAGAAGTGAGAACGAATACTTGAAGAGCATGCCTTCAATTCCATTCTGCAAAGCGATCATCAGCAGAACGTTGAAGTGATGGTGAGGCTGCCTGGGGGAAGAGAGGTTAGAGAGAAGTGAGAACGAATACTTAAAGATCATGCCTTCAATTCCATTCTGCAAAGCGATCAGCAGCAGTATGTTGAAGTGATGGTGAGGCCGCTTGGGGGAAGAGAGGTTAGAGAGAAGTGAGAACGAATACTTGAAGTGCATGCTTTCAATTCCATTCTGCAAAGCGATCAGCAGCAGAACGTTGAAGTGATGGTGAGGCCGCTTGGGGGAAGATTTGTTAGAGAGAAGTGTGAGCAAGTACGTGATGAGCTTGCCTACAATTCAATTCTGCAAAGCGATCAGCCAGAGGTAGAGGACGCGATAGTGTGGCAGTGAGAGCAAAGAGGTAGGATCGTGGAATCTCTTTTGTGCCGCGTACCTGTACAACTTAGTGAAGATGCCTGCCTGCGCCAACTTCCCCAGCAGCACGTCAAACAGGTGCCGATGCGGCCAGTGGGGCCTCATCTGGTAAGAGATGTAGGCCGGAGTAAGGAGGCACTGAGGGACCGGGTACACGAAGGATGTGCCCGTCGCCGCGTCAATGAATAGCGGACCGTTCAGCAACTGCATCGCATAATCCATGGAAACGATGAGCGCCGGTCCAGGCCAATCCCCTACAAATTCTGGCACCACCTTTTGTATCACTTCTCTTGGAATAATCGGCTCGAACCTGCAAACAGACACTCTCATGAGCTATAATTTTTCGATGTTGTACGCCTGTACGAGATCCGAGTACAGACGATTGCGAAGGGAGGTCTGACATTTCTGAAAGTCAACGGCGCTGCAATCATATTTAATTTGTACATGCGGTGTACTTGCTGATAGACATAGGTTTAAGATTTGCAAATTGGTAAAACAGTGTTTACGAAGGCAGGGTGGTAGTAGGAAGAATGAGGAAAACGTATTCAGAGAATGATTTTGAAAGGATTTGCTTAAAGATCCACCTCAGATAGCCGGGAAGGAATACATTTGAACTAACTCGAATAATTTTTTCTTTCTCGTCGGCGAATTTTTGACAGAAAAACTCGCATTCTGAGACCCTGTTTTTCAAAAAGTGAATTTATATTGTTCTTGTATGGAAGAAAATTCCTCTAATACGTTGTGTAGTTAGAATTTGTGTTTTATTTATCCTTAATACCGAAAACATTGGTGACAGAAAATAATCTCTCTGATCAAAACTAAGTTATTAACTGCGTAAATGACTTCAAAATTTGCATTCTCTGATTTTGTCTCGAAGATTTCCATGCTGTGTAAGTTTGAAACTAATATTGATTTTACGGGGTACGTTACAGGAAGCATCAACTTTGTCAACATTTTCTCATCAATGGTTTCAAATTTTCTGATTTAATTAATTAGACCGCTGGTGAAGTAAATATCTTCTAATAATTAAATACTGTAAATAAAAGATGTTGTCTGCAATCAAAAATACATTATTCTAAAGATATTTTCGATGGCATAGTGGTCATCTTCAGAGATAAAAATAAAATTACAGAAATAAAATTACAGAAATAAAATTACATTAATACACGAATTATAAAAATGAAGTATAATTTATTATATTTTTAAAAATTATTGTATTAATTTTCCCTCGGACAGAGCAACAATGTTTAAAAATCGCCCTGGTGGAATTTACGTTGAACTCTAAATTTTTGAAAATGCCAAAAATGACAATGCGGGAAAATATGTTGCTATTTTTAGCACAAGTAAGTTTTTTACGTGCGATTTCTAGAACCAGTTGGTCTGGCCTTCTAGCTGTCCGTTCGTGTGTGTCTGTCTCTCTCGCTCTCTCTATCAGTCGCCAGTCAATCCGCCAACGCTGAAGTCCGATTTTTGTTATATTTTCCAAATTTTCGATAATTACAATATTTGAATATGTTTCCCGCATTACAACTTACAACTTCATTGAAGGTAGATATTTCCGTAATCAAAACTATTCTACAATATTGGTCTTTAAATTATGTCATTTCAAAATAAGAATGGTAAGTGTGTAATTTTTTTAAAAAGAAGCAGTTTTAAAAATAAATTTTCTCCTAAGCGGTGCCAACTTTTCTCTTTAATTTCTTTTATCGAATACTTAAAAGTAGTAAAATGGAGGATGTCATAATTTTTGAACTCTAAATTCTACGAAATTTTAAATTTCAAAAACAATGCGAGAAAGTAAGTGCTGTTGCAGCCCCATATTTCAATTTTTCTCGAATTATTGACAAAACAATTATAGATTAGATGAAAATAACATATTTCTATTTTTCTAATAATGTTTTCTGCTTTTATGTAGTTATTTGGTGAAAACCTTTTAGGTCAAGTGAACAGAGGGAATAAAAAATTATCTTTACTTAGCTAGAAGTTTCCAAACCACATCGGTCTTCTCGACGCCCTTGAAGACAGGCGGCACCGCGGCGTCCCCGTAAACCTTTGTGACTTGTTGGGCGACCTCCTCCAACGTCTGCATCTGCTGGGGCTTCTCAAGGACCACCAGGAAGCCCGTGAAACGGGCGGTGAAAGCGCTCACCATCACCAGCCCGAAGGCGCTCAGGAGCACGAACAGGAAGTTGCCACGGCGGTCCCTCTCACGGGTCACAAAGGCCCCGTGGATGAAGGCGTCTAAAACCTCGATCAGCACGTTCCTGGAAGAGAAATGCCGTTCGATCAGGAATTGCAAATTGCGCAAAATACAGATGTATCATATCATTACATGGAAGAATGGCAATTGAAGTCATGATAGGAAGGAGACCTATAGACATAAGAAACTTTTATCCTCAGAAAGCTTTCAATTAACTGCTATACAGGTGTTTATACTTCCACCAAATAACATTTCAACTGGTCAAGTCTAGCATGCAATATGCCTCCCTGGACTCTGGTGCAGGGAGGGGAAAAATTAGAAACGCCTCAACCATAGGATCTCGAATTTCCTGGCTTAAAAACAGCCTTTTTGGCTATTTCAACCCATACATGCAAACACTTATCAGTTTCAAGGCTATTAGTGGTGTTTCAAAAATGTTTACGATTGGTGCAATTGGCGAGAAGGTACCCGTAATTTTGTTCCTGAAAATCGGGATGTGTGGGTGATGGAAGAATGAATAGAAGAATGTGTCCCACATCGTAGTGCAAAGGAGGTGAACCTCTCAAAATCAACTGAAAACACTGCAATGTCTCTAACAAAAGGTCCCACAGTACCATAAACGACTTTGTCATTCAAAGCATTGTTTCCACACATTTATACTCACATGGCACCACTTACATCACAGAAAAATTAAATCTCAAAACATTTAACGTCCCGAAAGACTAAGACACGTTTTGATATCATGTTCATAACTTTCACCAAAGCCGAACCATCTCGCCTCTGCTACCTCTTGTGAGTCAAATGAGTGGAAAGGTTAAACTCTTGCTGTAAGAAAACAAATCCTTGCAAGGTGATTGCTTCAGAGCTTGCCACATAACTTATCACAGCACGTGGCTAGAGAACTGCGCTTACACGCAACCGATACTGAAGGATTTGAGACTGGGTGGCAGGATTTTGACTAGAGAGCTAGGACAAATTAACCGCCGTATGGAGGAGAGTTCCTACGTCTGTCTGCTCTGGTCGGTAGTTTTCCATAATTTCTCCGATCAACACCAGGCGAATGTCGTAGTACCTTAACCAAACTTCCAAGAAACGCGCCTTCCTTGTCCTATCCTCATCCCGTACTAACACTCAATCTCACATGCACTACGCAACCACGTATGACAGGAAACCATTCGGGAGCTGAGAGCTTGTCCCGGCTAAGGCGGTGCTATTCTGGTGAGAGATGCCTGGTTGAGGAAAGCTTGTAAGCCTTTGATCTCGCCAGCCAGTAGGGCAAGATCATTTTCACTTCTCGCTATAAAAACGTGCCCTAAATTTAGATTTATAGATTTAGATTTGTTTAGTAAAAAACAGTATGTTAGGTTATTTATAAAAACGAGAGATAAGCAATATTTGGAAAAAAACAGACATTTTCGTTCCAGATTTACAGAATTTTTTTTCATTGGTCAACTAATTGCATATACGATTTATCTGCATTTATAACAAAATAGTTACTCGCCCTTACCTCTACTCCTACCATTACAAGCAACAGGAGAGTTTAAAAAAACGTGCGCATAATGAAACAAGCTTCATTTACGTCCAGAAGAAAAGCAAGGGGCCTTCCCAGCATTTGCTCAAGGGATCAGGGAACTTGGACAAAAATCTGATCGAGGTGGCGGTCATTGACCCGGAAGCAGTACATTTTTTGTTACAAAAATGTTGTCTTTTTTAAAAAAATAAAAAATACGAATGTAAACTAATTAAATTTATATCACGGTTATGTTGAAATAAAAATTATTTTTATTTTTGATAATCACTACAGTCTCTAATTTTATAGAAACAGTTAAACTGCAGAAAATATTTTACTTTTAATTTAAGTTTGTGTACTGACTTTAATTGTTTAATTTCATTTGGCAATAAGTAACGTACATGTATGTGGATTTCTGATAGTGAGCAGTTTATGACACTTGATGAACGTGATTTCTACGACTTGTGTTGTAATTATAAATATCAGTAATGCGTGAAAATATGTTCCCACCATTAAGCAAGTCAGTTTTGCCAAATATTACAGATTCGTAAATAAATAGGCAAGGCAGTGGTAAGATTCCAAGCTCAATGAAGCGAAGTTTCCAGGAATCAGGCGAATGGCATTTTCTTCACTATTCCAATAATTTTCTTTTGCAATCAAAAGGTCTGGGTACTACATGATGAGTTTCACCAGAATAGCATGCCATATCTCAGGCGGGAATACGCATTTGCAAAATACACGCAACGAGCTGCATGAAGGCTGACAGAATTAGAAAGAATTCAGAATGCGTAACGCAATGAACTTAATTTAGTGTTTAATTCTGTAATATGTGCATTCCATTTGAGGTTCGACTGAATTGAGAGACCTAGAAATTTTGTTACCTGAACATCAGTTAATTGTATATTTTTCATTAAATTAATGTATGCGTTTGCTGATTTGAAGCGCAAAAATGCATTGAAACTGTTTTTCCTTTGTTAACTATTAATTTGTTATTACAAAACCAACTTGAAACTTCTGAAATCGTACTATTTATTGTTTCTTTTTTTGCAAATAACATTCGTGTCACCGGCAAACAAAAACCGTTCTTCCGTTTTTAATAGACGAGGGAATATCGTTTACGTATAATATACAGAGAATGGGACTAGGATGGGATGCGCAGAGGAGTAGGATGGGTAGCGTACCTGCGGCCAATGAGCCAAAGTGCGCCTGCAAAGGCGGCGAGGGCAACTCCTGTGGCCGTCCAGGAGTCGGCGCTGAAGGCCTGCAGGATGCCCTGCTGAACCCGACGTATTCGCCGCTTCACCAAGAGGCACATGTCGCTGCGCCTGTGCGGGTAGAGGTAGCCCACCTGGCTGCTGGGATTGCGCCATTGGGCGTCCATGCTCACGTCCAGGGACCCGTTGGCCAAGTAGGTCTCGGACAGGTGACGCGGCACGTCCAGGCAGGTGGAGCTCTTAAAGCGACTCATCAGTATCTGCGTTTTTAATCATTGTTGCATTTGTAAAAGTTTATATTGTTTGATTTGATTGTTGACTATTGAGTGCACTGTTGTTAGAATGTAATGCGAAAATTACTTAATTTGCTTTGTTACTCCAAAAATAATTCCAAAACCCTTGGAATTCAGAGATTCAATATTGCAAAGCACTTAAAAGCCACGTATATATTAAAAGATCAATATTAGTTACACTATTAGTTATATCAATATATTATGTTGCATCGCCGAGACATGTTTACAATTAGTATGTTCAGGTGATTCGACTTCATAAGACAAGGCCTTGGTGCAGGTTATACAAAGCACGTGGACATTATGGCTGTTGATTCGAAACGTATGTTAGGTTTATTTAGTTTTATTTCGTCGAAAAACAGTAAATGTATGTGACGTATGGCAGGGGAGGAGATAATCTGTCCTCGTTTTCGTGAGTTCCAGAAACCCTTCCCATCATTTTAACGATAAATAGTTGAAAGATGAGTAAAAGTTAATGATAAATAAATAAACAGAAATACATTATTTTAAAAAACGAGAGTAGCGACATTTGAAAAAATTGACATTTTTGTTCTCGAGTTATAGAAAACTTATTTGCAACCGTAAACGAACTCAAAATTTTATTTTCTGCATTGCTAACAAAATTGTTACTCGCCCTTACCTCTATTCCTACTACTACAAGCAAAAGAAGAGTTCAACAAAACGTGTGCATAGTGAAGCTACATATACGTCGAGAAGCAAAACAAGGGACCATATCAGCATTTACTCAATGTATCAGAGAAACTAGACCAAAACCTGAACGAGACGGGCGTCATTGACCCGGAAGCTGAAGTACATTATTTGTTACAAGCGTATTAAATCTTTAAAAAGAATTATATAATACAAATGTAAACTAATTCACTATATATCATTGTTTTGTAAAAATAAACATTATATTTTCTTTTTGATGATCAGTATAGTCTCTAATGGTATAAAAACAGTTATGCAGCAGAAAAAATTTTACTATTAATGTCATCTGGCAAAGCGTGGTAAAGTAACGTACATGTGTTGTATGTGGATGTTGTTAGACATTAATCCTAGGTTCTAATGACGACCTGTTTCAAACGTTATTACAAAGCCGTTGTCTGACAGACTATTGTAAAAATAAAGAAAAACTCATTTTTACATTGAAAAACTAAATTTAATAGATTAAAAACGTATGACATAGAGTTTCAAAATACATTTTAAAGGTTCTTATTAAGACCCGTAAGTAACTTGTCTCTCATAGCGTACACGTGCTTGGTGCTGTCCACACATGGCTTTTGAGAAGGGTCCGCAATAGTACCTCGTCATACTACCTTTCTAAAGATCTCCGTCACCCTTAGTCATTGCTAAATACCAAACCTAAATGACAAACCTTGAATGCTACAACGGGTATTATTTGTTCCTTTGCGTATTCATTATCCCACAATAATAGGCAATGGAGCGCGTGAAATCTGACGTAATTACAAAGACGTACTCTATTGGACGACGCGTGTTGGAGTACCTGGGAAATGGTTTTTCCTATCCACTTGGAAGCCTTCCATTATTCTTCCGGTTCCGAAACCAATTAAAAATTCAGCAAACACCGACGGCTATTGCCCAATAAGCCTTTTACCATCTCTGTCTAAAATAGATAACAAAAGAAATCTCTAGAGAGCAATTTCGATTCACTGAACATACGTCCACACAACGCCAAATCGTCAGAATCACAGAACATCTCATTACAGCATTTCATATAAAACATCACTCAATACTCATATCACACGACATAACACAGGCATTTGATAGAGTCTGACACCAGGCACTAATATATAAATTAAAGAAAATTGGCACTCCACATTACATCACTTCAGTAATCCAAAACGACTTATCCAACAGAACCTTTGCAGTAACAATCAACAACTATCACTCAAATTCCAGGATAATCGAAGCAGAAATACCACAAAGATCACCCCTATCACTCACACTGTTCAATATCTATGTAGCAGACATACGCATAGATGAAACAGTAAAAACCGCACAGTTTGGAGATGACACTTTTATCTTCCCTTCCAACCACTCTCTAATCAACATTAAAACATCATATAATAAATAGGCAGTTGGTCATCCAAATTACAAATAAAACTTTAAAAAACTGCAGCAAAAATGTTCTCTTTAAGGCGATACACTTCACCAACTACATCAACGTTAAATAATGATCCCATCCCATGGTACGTCCCAAACAGGCCCATTCATTATCTTGGACTGCACACAGGCATCAAAATGAACTGGAAACAACACAGAGACATCAAAATAATACCAACTAAAAACTAACTGCATCAATTAAAAACTCTATAAAATGGGAATAATGACTTCCATACAAAACTGCAATAGCATTATACAAAACAATAATCAGACCTGCTCTTCTCCACGCCTGCCCAGTATGGATCAATGCTGCAAAAACTATCAACAAAATTCAAATAGTATAGAACCAATTCCTCCGCACAATCTTTAAAGCATCCTGGTTCGTATCTAATCACCAATTACACAATGAATTCAACCTCGATCCCGTCATGCACCGCATCACCTACCCATCCCACAACTTCTTATCTAATATACACCCTATTCAAAGTTTATCCTCATTCAAACTTTGCAAAAAACCCATCCATCCTACTCGCATCAAAAATAAATATCCCTACCACATATTTTGTAAATTGTTTTCTGGTCTAGAATAGATCCTATGAGGTGCCATTATGGTTTCTTCAACCTCTGTAATAGTGTTAAGTTAGGTTAAGTTTTATTTAATAAGTCATCAATACATATTTAAAGTTTTTAAAAACTGATATAAGTACATAGAAATAAAATATAATAAATAAATTTAAAAAACCGGAAATGGAATATACTAGATCTAAGTAGGCCACAAGGTAACGTGTATTTCAATGGCTAGTCACACAGTCAAGGTATCTAGTGTTTCAGAAAGGGGGAGTGAGGGAAAGGGGTGCGGGAAACTTTCGGATCTACAATCGTCTCACAGATGACATCTTTGTATCTAGGGTTAATGTTTTAGTTATGGGTGAGGCATTTCAGATTTGTGGTAAATCTATTCCATAATTCTTCCTAATCGCTTTGCCCATAAGACAATGTGAATGTAATGAAAGAACTGGATTTCTATATTCAGAACAATGTTACAAGAATTGATGTGGGGCCAGAGATGGGCAAATATGTAAATGAATAAGACGGATTTGCGTCTATGTGATGTTCGGGCTGTGTGAAAGAGCTCTTCCCCACACCACAGAAACGCGAAATGTAACGCAAGAAAGCCGAAGGGAATTGGAAACTAGCTGAAAAAAATTAATGCCAAAGCGGAAAAGTTGATTTTTTAACAGCAAAACTCCTACTGCGAGAACTGCATACCGTAAAATCGGATATTTGTTTCCGAATGAAAAAAGTAACGTCCTCTACTCCGTTATGTAGTCGCAACACACGTTTTTAGGATACTTGTTACCGAAAAACTGGTATACTGCAAAACGTCTACCCGTCCGTTTGCCAAATAATACACTAACGATTAATCCGTTTAAACGATTTTTCATGAATTAGGTCTGATATTTCTTGGTACTTGAAACGGAAACAACTTTTTTTAATGTGAAGTTTTGAGGAGATGTGAATATAAGAGATTCGACGATTATAATCTTAGAAAACAAAAATTACCATACCTGCATTATTTGTGTTTTTGGTAGCTGGATTTTGTCCATGAAGCTGCAAGGCAAGAAAGTCAATGAAAAACGAATGTTTTCTTCTGAAGGACGCTTCCCATTTTGCTTCATTTCAAGCCTTTCGTTGGTTTTTGGCAGGGTGGGTATCAACAAAGAGCGTCCTCTGTACAATATTGGCGGAGGAGTACCAACACTTTCAGTAGAACTCAATATCGCCAGAGCAATCAATATTTTCCCCTGATGGTGAACCATATCTGAATTTTCCCTTCGCATAATTTGTTTAGAAACCACCGACCACGTTATCTTATAATAATAATAATAATAATAATAATAATAATAATAATAATAATAATAATAATAGTAATAATAATACGATATTTTTGTTATTATTATTACTATTACCATTAAGGGAAAGACTTTGTATTTTAAGAGCAAAAATACTTCTTTTCTCTAGTAATCTCTAGTCGTTAATTTATTGTTTTAAGAATAAAAGTACTCTGACTTATTTTCGAAGAAATGACAGCCGGAACCTCTGAATTTTTACTACACTTGTTTACGCGTATTGCAACAAACATTCAAAATTCGTTGCCGGGTTCTTGAAGCAAGACGGATGCATTTTCCAGTGGCCTATTTACACGCAAAACTCAAGGAATGTTCACTAGACGCGAATGGCAAAACGGACTAGACGCGAATGGCAAAATATCCAAACGGGTAACCCAGGGAAACGAAAATACAATAAAAACTATGTGGATTCTTCACGCGATAAAACAATTATTCATCATAATTATTATCGATTAGTTGAATCCCCTGGGGCTCATCAAAATTAAAACGTCCTCATCTAGTTCTCAATCTTCACAATGTTTACTGCGTTAAAAAATATAAATTGAAGTCTAGAAGTGCCTATTTTTTACTATTATTTAGACTGTTATGTATTATTATATTGCATCTTGTATTCTAAATCTTCAGCGATCTTTGAAAACTCTTTTTAACTAAAGAAGTAAGTTGTAAGGTAATGCGTTTCATTGTGGTTACAACCTATTCCAAATTCCATTGTTTTTTTTCGGATTTTAATTATTATGATATTTTTTTGCCCAGAAATGTTTTGAAAATTTATTTGAATCTTTTGTCCGGATCTGAAAACAAATTTTCAGTTCCCTATAAGGAGGCCGAGTCGTTCCGAATGACACCTTATACGTCTCAATTAGTACACTGGAAGGGGTCTCTCCGGGTTAGTTTTAGAAGAAGTGGTAAATGGGACCGGGTGTACTTCGTGATTTATAAAATAAACATAGATTATCCTGTGAAGCATGTGGTTCCTGAAGCGTTACTACCTTCTTATTGAAATTTAAAATTGGTTGCCGGAAATTTACATTTGTATGATGACAGAAATAAGAAAACCCTTTTTGATATCTTTCCAACAAATTTCTAAAATGTTACATGCGTGATTATTCCTATATTCTTCTTTCTTGCAGTTGTACAATAAAGATCTTGAAATGTTTAAAATTGATTGACTGGAAGGAATTTTATCACCCACGCGTTTTACAAAACTATCGTTACAACACCTGGAGGTTGTCAGCAGCGGAGGGAGTCAGCGGCCGTTTGTAGACGGACGCCGCGTGAATTGATCGCGTGCATGGCACAATGATCCTAGGCCGCAGTGTGCTGAGAGAGGCGCGCTCGGGAAAACCTGATGAACCTTTTGGCCAGGCGTTGTGTGACATCGTGGACAGGGATATACACCACAAGAACACAGATACGATTGAGCTCTTTGTACTGTATATTTACATGACTATATACAATATACAGGTCCTACAATTTCGTACAGCATCTGTCGTGCCCTGTGAGATACACCCTACAGTGATAGAAAAACACTCAACCGGGCCAAGAATTCATCGAAGCACCTCGTGCACACAGCACTCCGCGCCAACCTGGGCGCCTGGGACGTCACACTTGTGGTATGTAAAAGTACCCTGGCGGTTTGTCCGGGAAAATAAAATCTCTCCGACAACATCCTACTCTAACGAGATCTCTCTTCCAATCAGAAAGTTGGGATATAGCTAACGGAGACCGACATCCGGCGGAGAAAGTGATAGTCAAATCCCAGACACATTAAAGGGAGCGACCGCGAGTTTCGTCTGCTCGATAAAGATCCTCAGACCCGCATCGCGAGTACGCTTCCAAGGAACCCTTGAAGAACTTGGGTGCGGAACAACTGCCCAAGGGCTCCCCTCGAATGGTCCCATAAGACAAATAAAATACCTTCAGGACATCGTATCCCTGCTGGGTGACGTGTGGGCGGCGTGGAGAAGACGGCGCTTGACAGCTAAGGAAGGGGCAGTCAACAAAAGGCGGGAGTGTTAGATAGATAGATAGATAGATAGATAGATAGATTTATTAAAGTTCGCTTTGAGCTAATGCTCGGTGGCAAACATGATAACAATTAAAATTAGAATTACTAAACATTTTCAACATTTACAATTGGGTTTACTATTAGAAATAGGGGGTCGATATAATAGTTCCAATTTATTTCTAGCTAATTCTAAATTCACTTCTAGTTTACATAACACTTCACTACACTACACTACACTGCACTCCCCTTCACTACACTACACTCCCTTCCCCCCCCACTACACTACACTTCACATCACTTCACTGTATAAGGGCCATGACAATAATTATGACAATAATAATAAATTTCCCTTCCCTTCTCTTAGATAAGGACTCACATTCTTCTCGTTCGTCACCAACGCACCCGTGATTTACAAACTTTGAGGCCCGTTTTTGAATTTTATCTAACGCTTCGATTTGCCCTTTTCTGTACGGGTCCCAGCATGCCGCTCCGTATTCTAAAATTGGACGAACAAGTGTAGTATATTCTAGGGATCGGGCATTTGGACTACTATTTTTTAGAATACGCATTACAAAGTGCAGCGCTCTCCAGGATTTTTTAACCGTATTGTTAATATGATCCGACCAAACTAAGTCGCTTCGCAGGACCAAACCCAAATACTTACAGTTTTTTACACGTGGTATAACGTTAGTTCCTAGTTCATAACTGGAGCGTACGTTCGAGCGAGACTTGGTAAAGCAAATGAATTTACTCTTTTCCGGATTTAATTCCATCTTATTTCTGCACGCCCAGTCCCATAAACAGATAAGATCGCTCTGTAAAACATTTTCGTCCTCAGACGAGCCAATACTTTTATATATTATGCAATCGTCGGCGAATAATCTAACTTTTGATTTTAATCCAGTTGCAATGTCATTAATAAACGCTAAGATTAGCAAAGGCCCTAACACTCTCCCCTGGGGGACCCCCCGAGGTTACATCGGCTTTCGATGAATATTTGTCTCCTATTCTGACTGTTTGAGTGCGCCCCGTAAGAAATTCTTTTATCCACAAGATTATTCGATGATCTATTCCCGCTTCTGACAGTTTGGAAATTAAAAGGCCATGTGGAACAAGATCAAATGCCTTAGAAAAATCTAATATTATTGCGTCGACCCTACTCTCTTCGTCTAATGAATCTGCTATGTCCTGACAAAGAGCAATTGTCTGGCTGTCGCACGAATACCCAGGACGAAAACCGTGTTGATTTTGAAATAGCCAATCAGGAAGGTTTTATACCAAACTCGTCTAATATACTCCGCGATTATGTGTTCCATCTGTTTGCATACGACTGATGTCAAACTTATAGGCCTGTAATTGTTAACAATCCTTCTGTCTCCTCCCTTGTGAATCGGCACTACGACTGCCTCTTTCCAATTTTGAGGAATCATGCTCTTATTTACAGTAACCACCATTAAGCGCGCAAGGTACGGAATCATGGCTTCCCCTTCCAGTTTTAGTATTTATCCTGGTATTCAATTAGGACCTACAGATTTATTTCTCCTAATTTTTGCAATTCGTTTTCTAATACTTCCTCCATCGATTCGAAAGAATTCTATTACGGGTGTTGTTTCACTTACTAGGGTTTGATCCTTCGGCATGAAAACAGAAGAATAATGTCTGTATAAACAAGCCGCCTTTTCACTGTCAAGGTGTTTTGTACTGTTTTACAAGCTTCTCGAACCCCTTGAAAGAAAGAACTTGAAACAGAGGCGATGTGATGACGAGGGTTTTTGGGTACGTTGAACGAAGCTGCGACGCGATAGTAGGTGTGGGTGGTTTCACTATTGAGCAGAAAAATATAAAGGCATCAGATATAAATTCTCAGTCTTGCTTTCAACCTTCTTTATCGATTTTTCTTGAACTAATTTTATGAAATATTTTGTGATGAAAAGAAAAGAAAAACTTTTTTACTTCATCATGCAATTTTTCTGTCAAAGTGATTCCCATTATTATTTCCCAGAGGATATTTAAACGTGTAACTTTGATTGTAATTTAAAAATTGGGTTATTGAGTTCAATTGGGTAACATATTACCTTATATTAGAAACGAGTTTTTTTTACATTTTGAAAATTTTTCTTGCAATTGTTCAGTTTTAATTGCAATTGCCTAAAGTCTAGAAATAGAGCTGCTTGTAATTGTATTTGCCAGTTTGTAACTGTTCATTACTTTATTTATTTCGCACTTTGTGTTATTTCACACTTTGTACGTGATTTTGCATATTGCACTCGATATTGCATTTAATCGAAGATTCAAAATCTTCGGAAATATACTGCACCAACCGTCAAACACTCAATCACCAAGTTTGTCAGCACTTCGTAACATTTTGCATTTTTAGCAATTTATAAAATATCCATCTCTTTACATGATTCATTTTCTGTAAGAATTCCGTCATGTAACGCACATAAAATTTCTGTACGAAGTTTCACAAAAAATCAAATGTTTTCTGTAAAATGTGGTTTAAATTTCGCCTTTTCAGTAATGCTTAAACTTTTTTACTAAAAAGGGTTCCGAATTTTTAAACGAAAACTTCGGTTAAAGACTAAATTTTATATTTATATAATTTTCTTGGACTAATGCTTCGGTTCTACCATTATGAAACGGAATAACAGAAAAAAATTCAAAAAATATAATTTGGGCGGCGATAGATTTCAGCGTGACGATGGGGCAAGGCCTAAAAGGTATCTCAAACCAAATGTGTTAGGAATCTAACTAATAAGAAAAAATCTGTACTATACTATACTATCACTTTTTGAGGGTGTGTGCCCCTGGGAGAACATTAAAACCAACAGGTTAAATCAAAAAAACAAGAAAATACTTTTCATGATGTGGAAAATGGATTTGTGTATAAAAAATCATTTAGATACTTCAAAGATATGAACCACTCTGAGAAATTCGCAATTGTAAAATATGACAAAACTTTGAATTAAAATTGTGATAATGTTCATCCCCTTTTAGTAAAAATTAACTGTTAATTGCATTAAATTAATTTAAATGTTACAAAAATTGCTTTCTGTATAATATTTTTTTAAGGCTGCGAAGAAAGTAAGTGAATTTTGATTGCAGTGAACTGCCGGTAAAAGATTCGTTTGCCGCAATGATTATCCATGTGATGTCACTGCGTCAGTCAACAGGCCTTACACTAGTGTCTAGTTGGCATTGCTTACAATTAGTATACTTAATTAGAAATTAGTGATACTTGATTCCTAACTTAGAATTATTTATTTTACGAATTTGGAATGTATTCTGTAATATTTTTAAAACATTTCATAGACATATTTCCTTGACAACAGTATATGACGAGAAAACTAAGTATGAAACATTGTAATGGTGCAGATACTTATCGAACAACCATGTGTGCGTTTTGGGGAAAAGCATGAACCCTCCCATCTTTGTACGGTAAGTAGTTATGAAAGGGAGGTCATCAAAAATTATATTACATATTTCAAAAATGTTCAAGTGTGGTTATACAAAGTGTGCGCCCAAAGCCATCGATGTACACTCGTCATTTTCGCCTAGTTTTTGTTCGGAATAATGACAGTTATTTTGTTTGTTTTTTTCAAAAATATCTTTAATTTTTTTTTAAACTTCCCTTTGATAGAGCAAAGAACGCTTGAAAATTGAACTTGTTACATTTTCAATGACATGTTTAAGTTTTTGAAAATTTCAAACGTTACAAATAACGGGAAAAAGTATATACTACTGTAGCACCACTAATTTTCGTTGGAATTGAATATTTTACCAGTGAATTAGAAGCAACGCATATGGTAAACAAATATAGATACTACTGGTGCGAGGGAACATAAATAAGTGATACACCATAGTTATGTACAAAACATCATTAATGATATACCAACCAATAAATTTCGTGATTATAAAATTTCCATTTGTATCACAATTCGCAATATACGTACCATTGCGTTTGACCAACACACACAAAATTACTATTGTGTATTGAGTTGTGTCACTTTCCATGAGGAAGCGCCACCTCGTCCAGCACGGGCGTGCGTCCAACCAGCCGTGTGGCGCCCGTCTCCCCAAGGACCCTCAAGCATTCATCCGCAGCTCCCAGTCCACGAGGAAGGCCACGGCCGAAACCAGCGCCACCACGTCCACAGCGGCCGTGCGTCCAACCAGCGGTGTGACGCCCTCTCCAAGGACCCACAAGCACTCATCCGCAGTGCCCTATCCACGAGGAAGGACACGGCCACCGCCCACGCCATCCTTCATTCGACGTACGTCTCACCATGACCCAGCAAGTGTAAAGGCGCAGTGCCCTCTCTATGACGGCCACGGTCGCTTCCAACACCGTCACACAGGCTCAAGGTCTCAGTCTCAAGTTCTCAAGGGTCAAGGTCCTAGCAAGGTCAAAGGCTCAATATGCGTGCACAGCCCATCGAGTCGGGGCCGCTGGGCGAAGGCATAGGAACACTCGCCCGCTTCTCACCGCGACCCGGGAAGCGTGCATGCTCAGCCCCTTCTCCACGAGGAAGGCCACGGCCGCCGCCAGCGCCCCCATGCACAGGACGATCGCGAATTCATGCAGCGCGGGGAGCCCGAGGGGGCGTGCCTCCTCGGCAGTGAGCGCGTGGGAGGCGAACGAGGACACAGTAGGCCCCCGATGCAAAAACCCCAGTGCACGCAACTTGATCCACATGTCACTAGGAGAACACATGTGAATGCGTATAAACGTAGCTTCTTTAGTAGGTAAGGCCGAGAAAAGACTGAGAAACCTAATTGAAAATACCATTCTTGAATTGAATTTGCCTTATTTTACGTGGCGAGACTCGGGCCATCAGGCCCGCTCTTCCGTCTGACCACGCAAATTTCACTACGCTCCTTTCATTAACTAGCAGAGAAAGGAGGTACATCTTGTGCGAGAAACAGGCGATTGGAATTTTGCTCAGGCGTTATTTAGGCTTGAGAATCTTTTAAATGCAAGTACATCTACTAACATGGGACAGCCGGCTTTACTTCCCCTCCGAAGGAAGGCGTACGAAGGACTTTTTTCGCCCGTAAAAATCCACGGCTTCGATCGGGTTTGAACTCGCGAACTTCGGTACAACAGTTCGGTACGCTAACCGTCACACCATCGCCGCCGCGATTCTTCACAGCTCACTCGCATCATTGGCATTGAGAAGGCAATCAGCGGCATTGTGTTCAAGCGTAGAGAAAGCGATAGGTAATGATTGAATGGTAAAGGTGTTCAGAAAGTATAGCAGTGAATGTAAGTTTTCTGCACCTTGACCGCCTAAACGGTGATTAGCTGCAGTGAAAAATTTCGGTGACATTGGAGTGGCTTCAGGAATGATTAATAGGTGAGTGAAAGCGTAGTAGCAGGTGTGAGGGAGTACTTGAATTGGCCTACGATTCCGCTCTGGGCTGATCCCGGGGTTACGGTGTACCTAAGCCTACACCTCCTCGATTACAGTGCCTTTGCGTGGTCTGCGTCTCTTCCAATCGGTTAGATGGAATGTTATCGTTCACCACACAGAAATCGATTATATTATTTTGAGAAACATTTAAATGAATAAACATACATACATACATATACCTGCCATATTATTTTCAAGATGAGTATTCGCATAAAATACGTTGGTAATTATGCGTTGTCAAGGATGTATTATGTTAACACGAGGCCCGAGTCTCGTCCTCAACTGTAACAAGCGTAGCAAAGCGTCTTAATTCCGCATGCGTGCACCGGAACACCGCAAACTTCCCATTTACCTCCAAAGCTAGTGTTTAGAGGAAAATGATAAATCATTTCTATCATTCACGACACAAGAATCAGAAATGAACGATACATACAGTAGTATTAAGGAGGTTCTGACAGCGAAGGCTGTCAATACTTAAGGTTCACCATAAACTCGAAATTAAGACCGTTCTGCAAAGCGACAAGCATCACTGAGTTTGTGCCATGAAGAGGGTGTGAGGGAAGGACTGATAGGAGGATGGCGTGAGTGAGTACCCGAAGAACTAGGCCACATCTCCCTTCTGCTAGCATCCCTTTGTTGAAACAACGGTGAGGCCGCCGGGGGGAAGAGTCGAATGGAAGAAGTGAGAGCAAGTACTAGAAGTGCTTGTCTACTGTTCCATTCTGCAAGAAAGTGAGCTTCTCTAAGTTGACCCTACCGAGACACCGCACTGCGTAGTAGGTGAAAATGGAGTACCAGAAAGGGTCGTTCACTATTCTCTTGTGCAAAACCAACCGCTGCAGTGTCTTGTGAAGCCGCGTTGAGAAAGGAAAGGAAGCAGAGTTGGGGTCGCGGTCTCTCCCTAATGTGCCGTGTACTTATCCAACTTGTTGATGATGCCAGCCTGCGCCACAATTCCAAGGCGCGCGTCAAACAGGCGCTGTTCAGGCCAGTGAGGCCGCGTGGGGTAAGAGATGTAGGCCGGCGAGAGGAGGCACTGCGGCATTGGTTAGGCCAACAAAGGGCCCGCCTTCGTGTCCCAAAGGTCGGGACCGTCCAGCAGCGGCCGCACCTGGTCCAAGGTAACGACGACCGCCGGGCCTGGCCAATCCTCTACAAATTCAAGCACCACCATTTCCATCGTCTTTTCTTCGGAATAGGGCTCGAATCTGGAAAGCAACCCTGGTTTAAGCTGTACTACTTATACGCTCTACGCGTTTGCAAGTGTGAGCCGGATGCGAATTGAGAACTGACGACTGCTAAGGACGTGCGGAAACTCAGAAATAAATCAACGATTCCCGCACCAAATTTTGCGTAATCCTGCAATTTCATTTGTAGATATGCAATTTAATTTGTGACGTGATGTGACCACCAATAAGTATCTGTTGAAGACCAGCAAATGCGAATACTGGGTAATCTGAAAGGCAGGCTGGTAGGAGGAGGACTATGCATAAGTTTAAAGAATGATTTTGAAACTGAACGGATTTTCTTGGATCCACATCGCAGACAGAATTGGCGAAATGTATATTCACTGACTTCATTATTTTTTGCACTCTCGCTATGCTACATATTTTGATAGAATAGATAAAACCTTGTAATTCTGCTACCAAATGGCGAATATGTTACAGGAAAACGGGAATTTTGGAACCTTGTTTTAAAAAAGAAGGAGATATATCTTGTTTCTGTACGTAGGAAATTACTTATTCTGAGATTTGTAATCAGTATCTACGTTTTATGGGTTATACCCAATAAATGGTTGACGGAAAATCATCTCCGTCTGTGATCAAAGCTAGGTTACAAACCGTTCGGACGACTTTCTCGACAGTTTGCATTCTCCAATTTGTCTGAACGAACTCAAGACCCTGTGTGTTTGAAACGATTGTATGAATTTTTGGGGTACTTAAGAGGACGCCTCAACAAGATTTTCACATAAATGATTTCAATTTTGTATGAATTTTTTCCTTGGAGAGAACAAAAACGCAAAGAAATTATACAGGTCTTATTTTCGTAGAAATCATTGAATTTTCGAAAATTGCAAAAGTTGCAGTCTGAGAAAATATGTGCTGTTGTAGAATAAGTGCTTTTGTTCGCGCGATCATTGCAACCGATTAGTGGGTATTTCTGCCTGTCGGTCCCTGTATGTTGGTCAATCCGAACAAACTCAAGATACCCTGAGTTTTTAATAAGCATTTGGATTGTGAAGGTACTTTAACATACCTCCTTTTTCAATGTTTTAAAATGGCTCCAAATGTTTGGATTAATATTTTTCCTCGGATAGAACATACTAAACTTTAAACTAGAAGTGGTACAACAGCACAGGCTATCTCGCATTATTTCAAAATTTAAATTTTTGAAAATTCAGAATTCAAGGAAATTGAGACCAGTGCAAGTCTTTTAAGTCTACCTTTTCTAATTGTAAAAAAATAATAATTTGGAGGGTATTTTGGAAAAATTATTTCATTTCGACATTGCATAAATTTTAATTGTAAATTATACGAAAACTACACTTTTCTTCAAAAAGGTACATGTAAATTTTTAAAGATCTAATTTTTTACAACAGATTTTTCTTCTCCAAAACTCTATTTTCAATTTTATGATTTTGAAATTTGGTCACGAAATATTGAACATTTGTCAAGTTTTGTAAAAGTGGAGAGATAACCGAAACTGGGACTACCATCACACTTTCTACAGTCATTTATTACATATCGGGATTACTTTAAAGAAGAAAATTGGAGCGATTTTTTGAGAAAAACGTTAACTTTTTTAAATTGCCAATATTTCAGGCAAAAACACATGAAAACTCATATTTTCGAAATATTCAACATGATCTCATTTTAATACGCGCCTTGACAGAAAAGGTTAAGGATAAAAATCTTATATCCTCAATATTATTTTTCCAGGAAGTCGCCGAAAAAAATTAAAGTTACCAATTTTCGAAAATTCAGGGATTTCATCAAAAATTTCCCCTGCGCCATGTTATTATAAGGCTTCTCCCTGGCAAGAAAATTCATTAACAAAATTTGGACGTATTTTTTAAGATTTTGAAAATGTTCCACCGGCTTCATGTAGGGTACAACTCACAGTACAGTACACAGACAAAGTTACAATGTTGTAAAGAAGATGCTGTTGATCACCATTAGACGGCAGCGCGATGTCCCCCTAGACCTTGGTGACCTGACGGGCGACCTCCTCCAACGTCTGCACCTGTGAGGGCTCCTCAAGGACCGCCAGGAAGCCCATGAAACGGGCGGTGAAAGCGCTCACCATCACCAGCCCGAAGGCGCTCAGGAGCACGAACAGGAAGGTGCCTCGGCGGTCCCTCTCACGGGTCACAAAGATCCCGTGGATGAAGGCGTCTAAAACCTCGATCAGCATGTTCCTGGAAGAGAGATGCCATTCGATTAGGAACAGCATCTTATTATTAAATAAATCATTACATACAAAAATTACAATTAAAGCCATGAGAGGAAAGAGACCTATAGATATAAGATGCATTAATCCCCAAAACTCTTTCAATTAGCTAGTGTACAGTTGTTTATACGTCCACCAAGTTATATTTCAGTTTGTTAAATCTAGCGCGCGGTGTATTATTACTTTTTCTCCCTGGACTCTAGTGCAGGAAATCACGTTAACTTTGACCTAGGGAAAGCCTGGAGGTCTTTGCTATTTACTATGCGAATAGTAAAAAAGAATAATGCGAAAGCGAGATAATTAGCTTACTTATCTCTAGTTCGCTCATTAATGGAATACGGGGTGATTTATTAGGATCCTTATAGAAAATCACAAAAAGAATATTTGAAAAGGGTACAGAGAAGAGCGAATACACTTACTTTTCGCAGCAATAGGAAGAAAGTTGAATGGGACGCTTAGAATTCAGGAGGGTTAAGGCAAGACTCTGTGCCCTGTACAAAACGTATGCCGGTTATCTAGATTGGAAAGACATTTTTATCCGACTCGATAAATTCACTTCTTTAGTAGAGGGGATCAAAAGCACAAAATTCAGTACAGATCACAGAGTACAGATGTTGGAAAAATTTCCTTCACAAATAGAACAAAAACGGACTGAAGTAAGTTGCCTGCGACAGCCATTGAAGCTTTTCTTTTAGGTGTACAAAGAATGAAAAGCATATTAACTAAGGGTATTTGTAAAATTTATTAATTAGTATATTAGGCTTATTAAAATAGTTACTATTTTATTATTATTGGTGTTATTTTGAGTATTGTAATAATTAGTATTAAATGCATTTTTTATTAAATATATATTTATATTTAAAGTAGTAATTGAGTTGGAGTGTCGTGACGTGTTGTGAAGTCTAGTGCAAAAAAGAAGTAGACGCTTTGAAGTGTGAACGACGATGAGGTGAACCTTACAATATAGCAGGAGAAATTGAGTTAGTTTAATAGAGCAGGATTCATTGACATTCTAATAAGGAAGAGGTGAACTGTACGACGAAGCATTGAGAATTGAGGTTTCGTGGGATTGGTTGGGATTCAGAGGAGGAGGATGGGTAGCGTACCTGCGGCCAATGAGCCAAAGTGCGCCTGCGAAGGCGGCGAGGGCAATTCCTGTGGCTGTCCAGGAGTCGGAGCTGAAGACCTGCAGGATGCCCTGCTGAACCCGAAGTCCTCGCCGCTTCACCACGAGGCACATGTCGCTGCGCCTGTGCGGGTAGAGGTAGCCTGTGGGACTGCTGGGCCTGTGCCATCGGAGATTTGTGCTCACGTCCAGGCACCCGTTGGACAGGCGGACTTCCTCCAGGAGATACGGCACTTCGAGGCAGGCGGAGTTCTTAAAGCGACTCGTCAGCACCTGCGTTCTTATTCATCATTGCATTTGTGAGGAAAAGTGCTTGATGATGATGAAAAATTTCAACGGTTCTCGAAAACTTAAACTTTTTTTCATTTAAATATTACCTAAACATTTTGTAACGCTCAAAACGACAGTTTCTGAAAAAAGGCCCCAAACTTTTTAATGAAAATCACATATAGAATGTGATTTTTACTTTTTATTCTCCCCCTTTTACAAAGATACGTAAGTAGAGAAAGTTGTGTAATCGTGCACTGGAAAACGTCGAATGTTCTGCAGAAAAAGCTCTTATTTCCCCGTCTTGGTAACAAAAAGGGGATAAACCGTGTTCCTTTCTACATAGTAAATTACTTCTTCTAACACGAGGTGTAGCTAGAACTTATGTTATGTGGATCATAGCCTACACGAAAGACTAGAAACCTAATACAACAGATCTGTGACTTTTGTAGCGCTACTAGTTTAATTTTGTACATATTTCACTCAATATTTCTCTAAAACTTCTAAAATTTTGGAAAAAATATTGATGACCTTAATTAAAGAACATATTATATTAAACAAATTTCGCTTGTAGGAAAAAAAATACTCCATAGATCTTTAATTTTATAGTTATATGAAGATTCTGAAAAACTTTTAATATTTTGCAATTTCCGTAAATTCAGAGCTAACAGTAAAAAATGGATATATGCCACTTATGATTTTATACCATGCTATTTGTCAAAGAAATTTGAAGAAAATCTTTGGAGCAATTTTTGTGAAAATTTTGAAAATGTCTCGGGTATAAGTTGAAAAATATGTAAAGTGACCTCAATATTTTAAGAATGACATTCACTATCGCAGAGTTTTGAGTGAGAACAGATCGACAGGTTTGTTTTAAGTTTGGGAAAAATCGTCCGCATAGTGCAGGCGCTAGTGTTCTTCACAGAGGATCCGACAGATGGATGGATGTTTTGGAAGAAAACAATATTTTTCGATACCAATGACTCACTATTCGTGAAGTCTCACTAAATAGTGTGTTAAAGGAAGTAATTTAATACATATTGGAACTGATTGTATCTCTTTTCTTTATCAGTGCCACACATTACATTTTCTTCTGTCGAAAAATCGCTGTTTTTTGCCGCACAACTATATAATTTTCTCTATGCTACATTCTATACTACTAGTACTCGTACTAACACCTGTCTACTTCTATCTACTCTCTTATCTACCACTTATATCTACTCTATACTACGTTCTCTCTACGTATATTGCTCCGTAATGTATTGCTCCATATCATAAAGACCACGCTGATAGTATGAGAGTAAAGTACAAATTGTAAATATAATTTTAGCATGAAGTGTAGACCTAGGAAAATTTGAATGTTTAAGATAATGTACATATTAAGCATACCATCAACAATCCGCAAAATCAGTTTTATCTGGCGATGAATTGATACTATTTTCTTCTTTATTGTACTCTTTTTTATTTGGATTACTTATGAGTGGACATAAAAGGTTTCGGCCTAATCAAAAATTATCTGTATGTTTTGGTGGTCTATACAGAGAATAACGCAATTGCTTTGAATTCCAAACCGCGTTTGTTGTACTGTCCACGCGGTTCATCATTCAAGGTATTTAATTTATTAACACTGTATTCCCCAATGTATGTTAGATTTCTACCGAAACTTTGTACGTGCTAAATGATTTAAGTGTAATATTTGATGGAACATGAAACGGTAACGTCAATGATGTTTTGTTAATAAAGGAACAGAAAAATTCAATCATGATAATCTTAGAATACGAAAATGACCTCACCTGCATTATGTACACATTTGATGCTGGCAATATAGCCAATAGACTGCAAGGGATGCCAGACACAGAAAAACGAATAGTTTCGTCCAAAGAATAAGATCTGTTTTGCTTCATCGCAAGCCTTTTACTGTTTTCTTAGACGATGGGTAGCAACAAAAGGCGACCAGTATACAGTTTTGGCGGAAGACTTCCAACACACACGACAGAACCCAACAACACAATGCCAACCAATATTTTCCCCTGATGGTGAACCATGTCTAAATTTTTCCTTCGCATGATTTGCTTAGAAGCCACTGAACTCGTTATCTTATTATTTATTAAGAGGGAGATGGAAGGTTTTGTGTGTAAAAGCACTTTTCTCCGTAGTGTAGTCTTCATTTATTGTTCTGAGGATAAAATTACTGTGACGTGTTTTCAAATAAACGTTAAGTCGAATTTTTACCGCATTTATTATGTAGATCGCAACTAACACATTCATAAGTCGTCACCATTTTTCTAACGCAATGCGAACGCTTTGGCGAACGCGTTATTCACACGGAAATCTCAATGAGCGTTTCCTTGACGTGAATGGCTACTCCAATTTTAGACGTGCGTGGACGGGGAGCGCCGGAGAACGTAAAAACACTGAAAACTTTGAGGATTCTTCATGCGATAAAACAATCATTCCTCATTATTATTATCGACTGGTTGACTCTTCGGGTGCTAATTAAATTCAAAACTTCCTCCCCATGTCTCCACAATGTCTACAGCGGAATAAAAATGTAAAATTCAAATGTAGAGGTGGACGTATGAATGATTATATTTTATTATATTTCAACTTGTATATCCTTCTAATTATTCAGCGATCTCTTCAAAAGCTCTTTTCAATAGAAGAAGTATAAAAGTAGTATCGTAATGCGTTTCGCTGTGATTTCATCTCGTTCCAAATGGTATTGATTTACCATTGATTACCATTGATTCACCATGATTGATATGAAAAATGTTATTATATTTTTTCTTTTAAAACTAAATATGATTCGATTGTGTGTCCTAAGAGTTTATTGTTGCAAAAACGTTTTCAATGCTACAGAAATTTTTAAATTACAATTAAAATTTTGATATACTAAAGTATATTATTCGTGAATTTTAAAGAAAAATTATAATATAAATTGTAAAATTGAAACATAATTTTCAGAAAGAGGTATGGTAGGACTTATAGTATATCTCTAACGGCTAACCGGATAAGGTGGCAGGGTATAAACTAATGTCTCTGTGGTGCCTTTTAATCGAGAGGTCATAGGTTCGAGTATCGACGATGGCAAGATTTTCGACACTAGCCACGTAGTTAAGTCGACTTCAGTCACTGTCTGGAGAAGAGCCAATCAACACCAGGGGAATACCGGAGCAGTACCCTAACTAACAGGCCACGGACCGCGCGCGATTTTTCCTTCCAATTCCTTGTCCTATCCTCACCCCTTACGTACACTAACATGCACTACCCGACCACACAAGCCGGGAGACTGACAGGAAGCTTAGAGTTTTTCCCGGCTTACGCCGTGCCCCGTTGGTGGGAGATCATTGACTGTGGAACAGCCTGCTAGCTGACGGTAGGTCGGTGCAGGATTTAGCCAACCAGGGCAGGACTTTCTCCTCCACTTCCTGAGCAAAAAGTGCTCAACACTTACGGAGGCAATGACCTTAGCATTTAGAATCAGTATCAAACAACCTAACAGCTGTCTGTCTGCCTGCGGTCAACTCGAGCACCTCAACCGTTCAGCCGATTTTCTGTCCATAATTGATATACCCTGATCGATTTGAACCCTGATCGACTTTTTTCTTTAAAAGTGTTCATGAATAAAAATACGGTCATGCTCCATTTTTCGAAAATATGAGTATTTTGTACAAAATTTTGTGTCAAACATAGGCAATTTTTATTTTCTGTAAATCATTTTTTCTTAAAAAGGCACAAACTTTTTGGATCAAATTTGGTCCTTATATAGTATAAAGGACGCTTAAGAAAATGATATAGTTCTTTAAAATGACTAATTTTTCGAAAATTTGAAATATTTATGGTTTTTCCTCTTCTTCCTACAACTAAAATTGTAAAGATACATTTTTGTTAATGAAGTTTGCTTATCAAAAAGAATTCTTCAAATAAGTTCATTTTGAATTTTTTTAAAATGAGTATTTTCGTGTAGTTTGGTCTGAAACTCAGACAAGTCCATGATACCATGATAGACTACTTGAAAAAAAATAGAAGTCGCCCTCTCGCCCGAATAACCTGGGCTTCGTGGACATAACAAGAGAGGCGATTCCAGGCAATTAGATGCTAAGTAAGTTAGATTTTGTGTATTATTTTATATTTCTTTGTTCATTTCTTGCATTTGATATTTTCTTAAACGTTTACAAATTCAAGTTTTAGAAATTATTTAAAACCTATTTGAAATCCAAATAAGTAAAGTTGGGTTATTTAGGACGACGTCATTAATAACTCAAGAACATCTGGAGAATTATAATTATTTTTAATTTGTTGGATTCATCTCCTCTCCTAATAACAGAATAACCATTAAATATAGGGAACACGCACGCAAAATTTCAAAGAACGAAACTAATGCCAAATGCAACCCGCAACAATCGGTAGGATTATTAATCTATATCGGTAAATATATTTTTTTAAAGGAAAAAAGTACGAGCTGTTTTATCACCATCAGATCCATTTGAGGGCGTTCAATTCTTGAAATGCACAAGAAACAACTGGTTAAATGACGATAACGAAGATACTAATTTTTCTTTAAATAAACTTTATACATACAGCATTTCATGTACACTTACAATCTTTTGTTCGGTAAAACGAATTATCGAATATCAGAACTAGAGATGGCCCCAATTAGTTAGAATAATCGACGTTTCACAGTACAATGAATTTCAAACTATTAAATAATCTGAAAATGCAAGAACACCAAAACATATAACTAGGGGGTATATTCAATACCCCGCTTGGTAGCAACTGAGTTAAACCAAGTGGTTAGTTGCGGTCTTAAGTAATTTAATACTGGATTTCAAATCGATCACTCCCACGTTCTCTGAGCGTGCCACAATCTTTTTCTCAATGGTCTGTAGTTAATAAGTTGTTACGGAATGCGAAAATACTTCATTCTGTCGAGATGTTACAACCACTTTACTGTGTAAATATTGATCTTATATATAATAACTGTATTATTTGGTTCCTGTCGTGAATAGTTTTCTTGAGCTTAGAATGTCTTCTGTCACATGTTTGATAAATTTCCTTAACGACAATTGATTTTAAAATAGTAATTTTTAAAAAGTTCATTCAGTAGCATGGTTCACTCATAATTTAGGACGAGAATTTCTAATTTTAAGAAAACAAAGTATGAAAGTTTATAATTGTGCAGATACTTATGCAATGGCAATGTGTGCTTTCTGTGAAAAAGCATAAACCCTCATACATGAATTTAGTATATTTTTACAGTAAGTAGTAATGAACGGAAAGTTTTTACACATTAAATTAACTAAAATGACCATGAATGAACAAATAAAGTATATAAACTTACACATCTACTTACACTCTATTGAAAATCTAGTACTTTCTCATTATTTTTTCTCAAAATAAGAGTAATTATTACTTTTCCATAAAATTATCTTGAAATTTTCTTCTTCGAATGTTTTCTCGGATAGAGCAAAGATCATATAAAAATTAATCTTGTTAAATTTTCGTTCACTTCGATTATTCGAAATTCTCAAATGTTGCAAATAATGTTAGATAAAAGTGCTTTTCTAGCTCTACTAATTTTCTTGTTAATTATTATTTAATCAGTGAATTAGAATGCACGTATTTGATAAATATATAATAGTACTATAAGTGTGAGGGAGCTTAAGTAAGTGATACACCATAGTTAAATATCATTTGTGGTATACAGTAGATCACACGCCACACAGTAGGTGATTATGGTATAGAGCATAGTAAACACAAACAACTTTTTTATGGTATACAGTAGGAAACCATAAAATTATTTAACATAAAATTTTCCCTGTCTCACTCCTCGCAATAATTATAAAATTGCGTTCGACCCACACACATCAAATTGCCATTGTGTATTGCGTAGCGCCCTCTCCACGAGGAAGGTCGCTTGCGCAACCAGCGTCTCCACTTCCGGCGCGACCACGCACTCGTTGCGTCCGTCTCCCAAAGGAGCAGCTAGCGCGCCTGCGCAGCACCTCCTCCATCACGAAGGTCACAGTCGCCACTTCGGACAGCAAGGGGCGCAGGTTCAATTAACGCACGAAGCCCATCGAGACAATTGTTCGGAGGCGGAGGAACAGACACTCCCTTTTCACCAAGGCCCGGCAAGAGCGCTCGCGCACAGCACTTCCAACCAGTTGCGCCAGCCTCACCTTGGCTCAGCGAACACAAACATCTTTTTATGCGGAGGGGCAGCGCCCTCTCGACGAAGAAGGCCACGGTCGCCGTCATGCACAGAGGTCGCAGGCTCAATGGGCGCGCACAGCCCAACGGGGAGGCTCAGCGGGGCGGAGGCGAAGGAACAGTCGCGCCCTCTTCACCAAGGGTCGCCAAGAGCGGATACCTAGCGCCATCTCCACGAAGAAGGCCATGGCCGCTGCCAACGCCCCCACACACAGCACAACCGCCGGTTCATGCAGGGCGGTGAGCTGAAGAGGGCGGGGTTCCTCGGGGGTAGACGCGTGGGAGGTCGATGTGGACACAGCAGGCCCCCGATGCACACGCCCCTTAGATCGGTCCGTCATTAACTTGTCGCTATGGGAAGGACAATTGAAGGAGTGAGCATGCTTTTACGCTTTAATTCACAGGTAATACCAAGAGAAGGCTGAAAATAGCTACGAAAATAACTTTCTCCAAACTCGTCTCCCACAATAGATGAGAAAGCGATCAGAGGCAGTGTGATTAAGTGTACACAAAGGGTTAGGTTCTTAAGGAGAAGGAGACGTACACAGAGAGTAAAGAAGCGTGCTTAAGCGAGTACTTATAGATCTTCTGCTCGTTGTCCGCTTCAAAGGTAATTAGCAGCAATGCAATATAGCGGATACAGAGGACCGATGTGAGGAGTGTATGGTACGGTAATGGAAGCGGAGCAACCTTTGTAAGAAGGTAATTGAATTTGTCTACGATTCCGATATAGAAAGCCTCAGTGCTTTGAAGCGATGGTGACGCAGAATAGTAAAGAGAGGTTAAAGGTAGGTGTAAGCGATAATGTGTACAATTCCCTTCTGTAGGGCAATCAGCTTGTATGTGTTGAAGTCTTTGAGACCCTGCCTGGGAAAAGGGATATATAAGCTAGATAAGAGATTACACCTGAAGGGCTTTCACATGATTTTCTTCTGCGAGTCAAGCAGGATTACTAGTGCGTTGAAGCGATGGTGAGACTTATTTGGGGAAGAGACATAGGAGCTAGGTGTGAGCGAATTCTGGAAGGGCTTGTCCACGATCCTCCATTTCCAAGTCAGACAGCAGCAGTGTGTTGTCGCGATGGTGAGACCTCTGATTGAAAGTGTGGTTGGAGAGAAGTGAGAACGAATACTTGAAAAGCATGTCTGCAATTCCATTCTGCAAAGCGATCAGCAGCAGAACGTTGAAGTGATGGTGACGCCGCATGGGGGAAGAGAGGTTAGAGAGAAGTGTGAGCATATACGTGAAGAGCTTGCCTAAAATTCAATTCTGCAAAGCAATCAGCCAGAGGTAGACGACGCGATAGTGTGGCAGTGAGAGCAAAGAGGTAGGATCGTGGAATCCCTATTGTGCCGCGTACCTGTCCAACTTAGTGAAGATGCCTGCCTGCGCCAAGTTCCCCAGCAGCACGTCAAACAGGTGCCGATACGGCCAGTGGGGCCTCGTCGGGTAAGAGACGTAGGCCGGAGAAAGGAGGCACTGAGGGACCGGATACGCGAAGGATGTGCCCGTCGCCGCGTCATAAAGTAGCGGACCGTTCAGCAACGGCATCGCCGTGTCCATGGAAGCGATGAGCGCCGGGCCAGGCCAATCCCCATAAAATTCTCGCATTATCTTTTTCAAATCTGCTTCTTCGTAAATCGGCTCGAACCTGCAAACAGACACTTTCATGAGCTATAATTTTTCGATGTTGTACGCCTGTACGAGATCCGAGAACAGACGATTGCGAAGGGAGGTCTGACATTTCTGAAAGTCAACGGCGCTGTAATCATATTTAATTTGTACACGCGGTGTGCTTGCTGATAGACATAGTTTTAAGATTTGCAAATTGGTAAAACAGTGTACCTTCGTGAAGGCAGGGTGGTAGTAGGAAGAATGAGCAAAACGTATTCAGAGAATGATTTTGAAAGGATTTGCTTGGAGATCCACCTCAGATAGCCGGGAAGAAATACATTTGAACTAACTCGAAGAATTTTTGCTTTCTCGTCGGCAAAGTTTTGACAGAAAAACTCGCATTCTGAGACCCTGTTTTTCAAAAAGTGGATTTATATTGTTCTTGTATGGAATAAAATTCCTCTAATATGTTGTGTAGTTAGAATTTGTGTTTTATTTATCCTTAATACTGAAAACATTGCTGACAGAAAATAATCTCTCTGATGAAAACTAAGTTATTAACTGCGTAAACAACTTCAAAATTTGCATTCTCCGATTTTGTCTCGAAGATTTCAATGCTGTGTAAATTTGAAACTAATATTGATTTTACGGGGTACGTTACAGGAAACATCAACTTTTTCAACATTTTCTCATCGATGGTTTCAAATTTTCTGATTTAATTAATTAGACCGCTGGTGAAGTAGATACCTTCTAATAATTAAATACTGTAAATAAAAGATGTTGTCTGCAATCAAAAATACATTATTCTAAAGATATTTTCGATGGCATAGTGGTCATCTTCAGAGATAAAAATAAAATTACAGAAATAAAATTACATTAATAAACGAATTATAAAAATGAAGTATATATTATTATATTTTTTAAAATTATTATTTTAATTTTCCCTCGGTCAGGGCAACAACGCTTAAAAATCGCCCTGGTGGAATTTACGTTGAACTCTAAATTTTTGAAAGTGCCAAAAATGACAATGCGGGTAAATATGTTGCTATTGTAGCACAAGTAGGTTTGTAAGTGCGATTTCTAGAACCAGTTAGTCTGGCCTTCTAGCTGTCCGTTCGTGTGTGTCTGTCTCTCGCTCTATCAGTCGCCAGTCAATCGAACCGACTGCCGATTTGTCCAACTACCGGTTGTCATCAATCATCTACCGTCTATCATTTGTCTGACTACCATCTGTCGACCGATCTGTTTGTCGGCCAGCCCGTCTGTGGAAAACGTTTGGACCTAAGCTGTTCAAAGGATTTTTTCCGAAATTGATATTCCCCTGATCAATTTAAAAAAACTCAAGTAACTTCAACTTTCAAATAGATATTTTGAATATTGGATGTACTCTGCAGTATCTCTAAACATCTTTTTTTATTATTTTTAAAATTGCTTCACTAAAAAAATATTTTCTCGGATATCATGTAACAAACTTTAAAAAAACGGCGCAAGACTTATTTTCGTTGATTTTGTAATTCTGCAACATTGATGAAGGTTTTTTTCCTTAATGATGTCGTCTCTTTAAAATTAGATCTTAAATAATGTAAATAATAAAACAAATTTTTCAACATTTCAAATAAAAATTATCAACCTTTTTCAAGGGTCCAAAAGGTTGAATTCAGCTTTGTGATTGGTGGTGTACGTGCCTGGCGTCCTAACTGTCGCGTTTTTTACTCGAATATTGCCACGAAAAAAAATCATTGTTGGAAATTTTTTTTCGAATTAATGTTCAATTATAATTTTTTTGGATGTTTAAAAAAAGGTGCGTTTACAAATTCCACGTTTAAAAAACGCTCAAGTCCGATTTTTTTAACTTTCCAAATTTTCGATAATTACAATATTTGAATATGTTTCCCGCATTACAACTTACAACTACATTGAAGGTAGATATTTCCGTAATCAAATCTGTTCTACAATATTGGTCTTTAAATTATGTCATTTCGAAATAAGAATGGTAAGTGTGTAATTTTTTTTAAAAAAAGCAGTTTTAAAAACAAATTTTCTCCTAAGCGTTGCCAACTTTTCTCTTTAATTTCTTTTATCGAATACCGAAAAGTACACTTATTAAAATGGAGGGTGTCAGAATTTTTGAAGTCTAAATTTTACGAAATTTGAAAGTTTAGAAACAATGCGAGAAAGTAAGTGCTGTTGTAGCCCCACTAATTCAGTTTTTCTCGAATTATTGACAAAAAATGATATATGAGATGGCAATGAAATATTTCAGTTTTTCTAAAAATGTTTTCTGCTTTTATGTAGTAATTTGGTGGAAACCTTTTAGGTCAAGTGAGCGGAGGTAATATAAAATCCTCTTTACTTAGCTAGTAGTTTCCACACCACATCGTTCTTCTGGACGTCCTTGAACAAAGACGGCAGCGCGAAAGTCCCGTAGACCTTGGTGACCTGGCGGGCGACCTCCTCCAATGTCTGCATCTGTGAGGGCTCCTCAAGGACCGCCAGGTAGCCCGTGAAACGGGCGGTGAAAGCGGTCACCATCACCAGCCCGAAGGCGCTCAGGAGCACGAACAGGAAGTTGCCTCGGCGGTCCCTCTCACGGGTCACAAAGGCCCCGTGGATGAAGGCGTCTAAAACCTCGATGAGCACATTCCTGGAAGAGAAATGCCATTCGATCAGGAATTGCAAATTGCGCAAATTACAGATATATCATATCATTACATGTTACAATGGCAATTGAAGTCATGATAAGAAAGAAACCTATAGACATAAGAAACTTTTATCCTCAGAAAGCTTTCAATTAACTGCTATACAGGTGTTTATACTTCCACCAAATAACATTTTAACTGGTCAAGTCTAGCATGCAATATGCCACCTTGGACTCTGGTGCAGGGAGGGGAAAAATTAGAAACGCCTCAACTATAGGATCTCGAATTTTCTGGCTTAAAAACAGCCTTTGTGGCTCTTTCAACCCATACATTCAAACTCTTATCAGATTCAAGGCTATTATTGGTGTTTCGAAAATGTTTACGATTGGGGCAAGTGGTTGAGAAGGTACCCGTAATTTTGTTCCTGAAAATCGGGATGTGTGGGTGATGGAAGAATGAATAGAAGAATGTGTCACACATCGTAGTGCAAAGGAGGTGAACCTCTCAAAATCAACTGAAAACACTGCAATGTCTCTAACAAAAGGTCCCACAGTACCATAAACGACTTTGTCATTCAAAGCATTGTTTCCACACATTTATACTCACATGGCACCACTTACATCACAGAAAAGTTAAATCTCAAAACATTTAACGTCCTGAAAGACTAAGACACGTTTTGATATCATGTTCATAACTTTCACCAAAGCCGAACCATCTCGCCTCTGCTATCTCTTGTGAGTCAAATGAGTGGCAAGGTTAAACTCTTGCTGTAAGAAAACAAATCCTTGCAAGGTGATTGCTTCAGAGCTTGCCACATAACGTATCACAGCACGTGGCTAGAGAACTGCGCTTATGCGCAACCGATACTGAAGGATTTGAGACTGGGTTGCAGGATTTTGACTAGAGAGCTAGGACAAATTTAACCGCCGTATGGAGGAGAGTTCCTACGTCTCTCTGCTCTGGTCGGTAGTTTTCCATGATTTCTCCGATCAACACAAGGCGAATGTCGTAGTACCTTAACCATACTTCCAAGAAACGCGCCTTCCTTGTCCTATCCTCATCCCGTACTAACACTCACTCTCACATGCACTACACAACCACGTATGACAGGAAACCATTCGGGAGCTGAGTGCTTGTCCCGGCTAAGACCGTGCCATTCTGGTGAGAGATGCCTGGTTGAGGAAAGCTTGTAAACCTTTGATCTCGCCAGCCAGCAGGGCAAGATCACTTTCACTTCTCGCTATACAAACGTGCCCTAAATTTAGATTTATAGATTTAGATTTGTTTAGTAAAAAACAGTATGTTAAGTTATTTTTAAAAACGAGAGGTAAGCAATATTTGAAAAAAAACAGACATTTTCGTTCCAGATTTACAGAATTTTTTTTTCATTGGTAAACAAATTTCATATACGATTTTTCTGCATTGCTAACAAAATAGTTACTCGCACTTACCACTACTCCTACCACTACAAGCAACAGGAGAGTTTAAAAAAACGTGCGCATAATGAAACAAGCTTCATTTACGTCCAGAAGCAAAGCAAGGGGCCATCCCAGCATTTGCTCAAGGGATCAGGGAACTTGGACAAAAACCTGATCGAGGTGGCGGTCATTGACCCGGAAGCAGTACATTTTTTGTTACAAAAATATTAAGTCTTTTAAAAAAAATAAAAAAATACGAATGTAAACTAATTAAATTTATATCACTGTTTTGTTGAAATAAAAATTATTTTTATTTTTGATAATCACTACAGTCTCTAATTGTATAGAAACAGTTATGCTGCAGAAAATATTTTACTTTTAACTTAAATTTGTGTACTGACTTTAATTGTTTAATTTCATTTGGCAATAAGTAACGTACATGTATGTGTATTTCTGATAGTGAGCAGTTGATGACATTTGATGAACGTGATTTCTACGACTTGTGTTGTAATTATAAATATCAGTAATGCGTGAAAATATGTTCCCACCATTAAGCAAGTCAGTTTTGACAAATATTACAGATTCGTAAATGAATAGGCAAGGCAGTGGTAAGATTCCAAGCTCAATGAAGCAAAGTTTGTAGGAATCAGGCGAATGGCATTTTTTTCACTATTCGAATAATTTTCTTTTGCAATTAAAAGGTCTCGGTACTACTTGATGAGTTTCACCAGAATAGCATGCCAAATCTCAGGCGAGAATAGGCATTTGCAAAATACACGCAACGAGCTGCATGAAGGCTGACAGAATTAGAAAGAATTCTGAATGCGTAACGCAATGAACTTGATTTAGTGTTTAATTCTGTAGTATGTGCATTCCATTTGAGGTTTGACTGCATTGAGAGACTTTGAAATTTTGTTACCTGAACATCAGTTAATTGTAAATTGTTCATTTTCAATAATGTATGCGTTTGCTGATTTGAAGCGCAAAAATGCATTGAAACTGTTTTTCCATTGTTAACTATTAATTTGTTATTATAAAACCAACTTGAAACTTATGAAATCGTAATATTTATTGTTTCTTTTTTTGCAAATAACATTCGTGTCACTGGCAAACAAAAACCGTTCTTCCGTTTTTAATAGACGAGGGAATATCGTTTACGTATAATATACAGAAAATGGGACTTAAGATCAAGCCTTGCAGGAACCCATATTCAATTGGTAAAGAATTGGAATGATAAGTAAATAATATCCTTTTGTATCAGCACGGTATTTCTACTCTTTGAGATCTATGTTTAAGGTAATGGTTATCCAATGTTAGGCGATACCACGAATTCGATTAGAAGGTAATTTTAATCTTATGGTCAATAACTTCAAAAGCTTTAGAAAGATCTAAACATATTCCAATGGGCACTTCATTTTGGTCCCTTGATGAAGCAACATCTTTAAGAATAGAAGGAATGTCTGTTTCCGTAGATTTTTATTTTCTAAAACCGTGTTCCGTGTCTGAAAACGCTTTGTTTTTCCTGAGAAAAGTTTCCTTCAGCGTATAAAAAGCCTCTCTAATATTTTTGAGAAACCTGACCAAAGAAAAATTGGCCGGTAATTTTGAATTTCATTTTTGTTCTCTTTTTTTTACGTGGCTTAATATTTGGTGTTTTGAATCTATCTGGAACTATTTCTGTGCATAAAGAAACATTAAAAATGTGAGTTAATGGGTGTAAAAAAGGCAGGTACACAAGTTTTCAATAAACAATCCGGAAATTCATGTAAACCAGATGAATATTTATTTTTTAGTTTACAGACTATTCTCAGGATTTATTTAGAAGAAGTTTCGGAAATAAACATTGTGTCGAAAATATTTGGGGAAAGTAATGATGGTTAAAATTTGCCGTTTTAGTCCCTTTGTGAGTTCAGCCAAAATTCTAGATAAGTGTTGGTTGAAGAGGTTTGCCACTTTTTCAAGATTACTTGCTTTTCTTTCATTATCCTTTAAAACAATTCTAATAAGTAACGAGGCGAAGTGGTCAAGTTTTTTACGAAATTCGACAATTTTGTTCTCGGAAGTAGACATGAAAACCATGTGATACGTTACTATGTTTAGAAATAAATAAATCGTACGTTTGTTTTTACACGAGGTTTTAGTTCATTGGGTGATCCAAGTATTATTTGTCCGTGAAATATTTAACATCTCTTTTTGCGAGGAAAGCATGTGTTAAAGTGAAATGAAAGTTTTGAGAAAAATAGATTATATTTTTCATTTGTGTCAACAGCGTTATAAAATATGTCCCATGATTCCTTCGGCGAGTAGTCAGTAATTAATTTTATGTTAACTTTAGTTAATGCACTTCACATGTGTGAATAATTGGTTTTACGGGACTAGAGCCAGTTTTGACGAACCCGGAATCACTAATCAAATAAACCCATTAAATAAGAAGTGCATCTTTCGACGAAGCATTGACAATGGAGGTTTTGTAGGATTGGTTGGGATTCAGAGGAGGAGGATGGGTAGCGTACCTGCGGCCAATGAGCCAAAGTGCGCCTGCGAAGGCGGCGAGGGCAACTCCTGTGGCCGTCCAGGAGTCGGTGCTGAAGGCCTGCAAGATGCCCTGCTGAACCCGACGTCTTCGCCGCTTCACCACGAGGCACAAGTCGCTGCGCCTGTGCGGGTAGAGGTAGCCGATCGGGCTGCTGGGCCTGCGCCATTGGACGGCCATGGTCACGTCCAGGGACCCGTTGACCAAGTAGGTCTTTTGCAGGTGAAGCGGCACGTCCAGGCAGGTGGAGCTCTTAAAGCGACTCATCAGTATCTGCGTTTTTAATCATTATTGCATTTGTACAAATTTATATTGTTTGATTTGATTGTTGACTATTGAGCGCACTGTTGCAAGAATGTAATGCGAAAATTACTTAATTTGCTTTGTTACTCCAAAAATAATTCCAATCTCTGAATTCCAATTGGAATTCAGAGATTCAATATTGCAAAGCACTTAAAAACCACGTATATATTAAAAGATCAATATTAGTTACACTATTAGTTATATCAATATAATATGTAGCATCGCCGAGACATGTTTGCAATTAGTATGTTCAGGTGATTCGACTTCATAAGACAAGGCCTTGGTGCAGGTTATACAAAGCACGTGGACATTATGGCTGTTGATTCGAAAGGTATGTTAGGTTTATTTAGTTTTATTTCGTCGAAAAACAGTAAATGTATGTGACGTATGGGGGGGGAGATAATCTGTCCCCGTTTTCGTGAGTTCCAGAATCCCTTCCCATCATTTTAACGATAAATAGTTGAAAGATGAATAGAAGTTAATGATAAACAAATAAATAGAAATACATTATTTTAAAAAACGAGAGTAGCGACATTTGAAAAAATTGACATTTTTGTTCCCGAGTTATAGAAAACTTATTTGCACCCGTAAACGAACTCAAAATATTATTTTCTGCATTGCTAACAAAATTGTTACTCGCCCTTACCTCTATTCCTACTACTACAAGCAAAAGAAGAGTTCAACAAAACGTGTGCATAGTGAAGCTACATATACGTCGAGAAGCAAAACAAAGGACCATATCAGCATTTACTCAATGTATCAGAGAAAGTAGACAAAAACCTGAACGAGACATGCGTCATTTACCCAGAAGCTGAAGTACATTATTTGTTACAAGCGTATTAAGTCTTTAAAAAAATTTATATAATACAAATGTAAACTAATTCACTATATATCATTGTTTTGGTAAAATAAACATTATATTTTTATTTTGATGATCAGTATAATCTCTAATGGTATAAAAACAGTTATGCAGCAGAAAAGTATTGACTTTTAATGTCATCTGGAAAAGCGTGGTAAAGTAACGTACATGTGTTGTATGTGGATGTTGTTAAACATTAATCCTAGGTTCTAATGACGACCTGTTTCAAACGTTATTACAAAGGCTTTGTCTGACAGACTATTGTAAAAATAAAGAAAAACTCATTTTTACATTGAAAAACAATATTTAATAGATTATAACGTATGACATGGAGATTCAAAATTCATTTTAATGGTTCTTATTAAGACCCGTAAGTAACTTGGCTCTCATAGCGCACACGTGCTTGGTGCTGTCCACACATGGCTTTTGAGAAGGGTCCGAAATAGTACCTCGTCATGCTACCTTTCTCAAGATCGCCGTCACCCTTAGTCATTGCTAAATACCAAACCTAAATGACAAACCTTAAATGCTACAACGGGTATTATTTGTTCCTTTTCGTATTTATTATCCTACAATAATAGGCAATAGAGCGCGTGAAATCTGACGTAATTACAAAGACGTACTCTATTGGACGACGCGTGTTGGAGTACCTGGGAAATGGTTTTTCCTATCCACTTGGAAGCCTTCCATTATTCTTCCGGTTCCGAAACCAAATAAAAATTCAGCAAACACCGATAGCTTTTTGCCCAATAAGGCTTCTACCATCTCTGTCTAAAATAGATAACAAAAGAAATCTCAAGAGAGCAATTTCGATTCACTGAACATACGCCCACACAACGCCAAATCGTCAGAATTACAGAACGTGTCATTACAGCATTTCATATAAAACATCACTCAATACTCATATCACACGACATAACACAGGCATTTGATAGAGTCTGCCACCAGGCACTAATATATAAATTAAAGAAAATTGGCACTCCACACTACATCACTTCAGTAATCCAAAACGACTTATCCAACAGAACTTTTGCAGTAACAATCAACAACTATCACTCAAATTCCAGGATAATCGAAGCAGAAATACCACAAAGATCACCCCTATCACTCACACTGTTCAATATCTATGTAGCAGACATACTCATAGATGAAACAGTAAAAACCGCACAGTTTGGAGATGACACATTTATCTTCCCTTCCAACCACTCTCTAATCAACATTAAAACAACTTATAATAAATAGGCAGTTGGTCAACCAAATTACAAATAAAACATTAAAAAACTGCAGCAAAAATGTTCTCTTTAAGGCCATACACTTCACCAACTACATCAACGTTAAATAATGATCCCATCCCATGGTACCCCCAAACAGGCCCATTCATTATCTTGGACTGCACACAGGCACCAAAATGAACTGGAAACAACACAGAGACATCAAAATAATACCAACTAAAAACTAACTGCATCAATTAAAAACTCTAATAAATGGGAATAATAACTTCCATACATAACTGCAATAGCATTATACACAACAATAATCAGACCTGCTCTTCTCCACGCCTGCCCAGTATGGATCAATGCTGCAAAACCAATCAACAAAATTCAAATAGTATAGAACCAATTCCTCCGCACAATCTTTAAAGCATCGTGGTTCATATCGAATCACCAATTACACAATGAATTCAACCTCGATCCCGTCATGCGACACATCACCTACCCATCCCACAACTTCTTATGTAATATACACCATATTCAAACTTTATCCTTATACAAACTTTGCAAAAAAACCATCCATCCTACTTGCATCAAAAGTAAATATCCCTACCACATATTTTGTAAATTGTTTTCTGGTCTAGAATAGATCCTATGAGGTGCCATTATGGTTTCCTCAACTTCTGTAGTAGTGTTAAGTTAGGTTAAGTTTTATTTAATATGTCATCATTACATATTTAAAGTTTTTAAAAACGGATATATGTACATAACAATCAAATAAATAAATAAATTAAAGAAACGGGAAATGGCATATACTAGATCTAAGTACGCCCACAATGTAACGTGTATTTCAATGGCTAGTCACACAGTGAAAGTATCTAGTGTTTCACAAAGAGGGAAAGGGGTGCGGGAAGCTTTCGGATCTACAATCGTCTCACAAATGACATCTTTGTATCTAGGGTTAATGTTTTAGTTATGGGTGAGGCATTTCAGATCTGTGGTAAATCTATTCCATAATTCTTCCTAATCGCTTTGCCCGTAAGACAATGTGAATGTAATGAAAGAACTGGATTCCTATATTCAGAACAATGTTACAAGAATTGATGTGGGGCCAGAGATGGGCAAATATGTAAATGAATGAGACGGATTTGCGTCTATGTGATGTTCGGGCTGGGTGAAAGAGCTCTTCCCCACACCACAGAAAAGCGAAATGTAACACAAGAAAGCCGAAGAGAATTGGAAACTAGATAGAAAAGAATTACTGCCAAAGCAGAAATGTTGATTTTTAAGCAGCAAAACTCCTACTGCGAGAACTGCATACCGTAAAAACGGATATTTGTTTCCGAATGAAAAAAGTAACTTCCTCTACTCCGTTATTTAGTCGCAACACACGTTTTTAGGATACTTGTTTCCGAAAAACAGGTATACTGCAAAACGTCTACCCGTCCGTTTGCCAAAAAATACACTAACGATTAAAGCGTTTAAACGATTTTTCATGAATTAGGTCTGATATTTGTTGGTACATGAAACGGAAACAACTTTTTTTAATGTGAAGTTTTGAGAAGATGTGAATATAAGTGATTCGATGATTATAATCTTAGAAAAAAAATACCATACCTGCATTATTTGTGTTTTTGGTTCCGGGTATTTCTCCATTAAGCTGCAACGGAGGGTTGTGAGTGAAAAACGAATGTTTTCTTCTGAAGGACGCGGCCCACTTTGATTCATTTCAATCCTTTCGTTGGTTTTTGGCAGGGTGGGTATCAACAAAAAGCGTCCTCTGTACAAGATTGGCGGAGGAGTACCAACACATTCAGCAGAACTCAATATCGCCAGAGCAATCAATATTTTCCCCTGATGGTGAACCATGTCTGAATTTTCCCTTCGCAAAATTTGTTTAGAAACCACCGACCACGATATCGTATATTAATAATAACAATATTGTTATTGGTATTACTATTACTATTAAGGGAAAGTCTTTTTTTCTCTAGTAATCTCGTCTTTAATTTATTGTTTCAAGAATAAAATTACTCTGATATATTTTCGAATAAATGACAGCCGGAATCTATGAATTGTTACCACACTGGTTTACGCTGATTGCAACAAACATTCAAAATTCGTTGCCGGGTTCTTGAAGCAAGACGGATGCATTTTCCAATGGCCTATTTACACGCAAAACACAAGGAATGTTCACTAAACGCGAATGGCCAAACGGACTTTAAAAATATCCAAACGGGTATCCCAGGGAAACGAGAATACAATAAACACTATGTGGATTCTTCACGCGATAAAACAATTATTATTATCGATTAGTTGAATCCCCTGGGCCTCATCAAAATTAAAACGTCATCTAGTTCTCAATCTTCACAATGTTTACTGCGTTAAAAAATGTAAAATTGAAGTCTAGAAGTACCTATTTTTTACTATTATTTAGACTGTTATGTATTATTATATTGCATCTTGTATCCTAATTCTTCAGCGATCGTTGAAAACTCTTTTTAACTAAAGAAATATGTTGTAAGGTGATGCGTTTCATAGTGGTTACATACTATTCCAAATTCCATTGTATCTTTTTCGGATTTTTCGGAATTTCGGATTTTAATTATTATGATATTTTTTGCCAGTGAACAGCCGCTAAAAGATTCGTTTGCCGCAATAGTTATCCATGTGATGTCACTGCGTCAGTCAACAGGCCTTACACTAGTGTGTAGTTGGCATTGCTTACAATTAGTATAGTTAATTAAAAATTAGTGATACTTGATTCTTAGCTTAGAATTATTTATTTTTCGAATTTGGAATGTATTCTGTAACATGTTTAAAAAATTTCATAGACATATTTCCTTGACAAGAGTTTCTGACGAGAATTTCTAGATTCGAGAAAACTAAGTATGAAACTTTGTAATGGTGCAGATACTTATGGAATAACCATGTGTACGTTTTGGGGAAAAGCATGAACTCTCTCATATGTAATTAGTGTCTTTGTACGGTAAGTAGTTATGAAAGGGAGGTCATCAAAAATTATATTACTTATTTCAAAAATTTTCAAGTGTGGTGATACAAAGTGAGCGCCCTAAGCCATCGATGTACACTCGTCATTTGAGCCTAGTTTTTGTTCGGAATAATGACAGTTATTTTGTTTGTTTTTTCAGAAATATCTTTAATTTTTCTTTAAACTTCCCTTTGATAGAGCAAAGAGCGCTTGAAAATTGAACTTGTTACATTTTCATTGACATGTTCAATTTTTTGAAAATTTCAAACGTTACAAATAACAGGAAAAAGGATATACTACTGTAGCACCACAAATTTTCGCTGGAATTGAATATTTTACCAGTGAATTAGAAGCAATGCAGATGATAAACAAATATAGACATTATAGGTGCGAGGGAACATAAATAAGTGATACACCATAGTTGTGTACAAAAAAATCATTAATGATATACCAACCAATAAATTTCGTGAACATAAAATTTCCATTTGTCTCACATATCGCAATATACGTACCATTGCGTTCGACCAACACACACTAAATTACGATTGTATATTTCGTTGTGTCACATTCCATGAGGAAGCGCCGCCTCGTCCAGCACGGGCGTGCGTCCAACCAGCGGTGTGACGCCTTTCTCTCCAAGGACCCATCCGCACAAGCACTTATACGCAGTGCCCTATCCACGACGAAGGACCATGACTCAGCAAGTCTAAAGGCGCGGTGTCCTCTCTATGACGGACACGGTCGCTTCCAGCACCGTCACTCAGGCTCAAGGTCTCAGTCTTACGATCTCAGGGTCAAGGTCCTAGCAAGGTCAAAGGCTCAATATGCGTGCACAGCCCATCGAGTCGGGGCCGGTGGGCGAAGGCGTAGGAACAGTCGCCCGCTTCTCACCGAGACCCGGGAAGCGTGCATGCTCAGCCCCTTCTCCACGAGGAAGGCCACGGAAGCCGCCAGCGCCCCCACGCACAGGACGATCGCGGGGTCATGCAGCGCGGAGAGCCCGAGGGGGCGTGGCTCCTCGGCGGTGGGCGCGTGGGAGGCGGACGAGGACACCGCAGGCCCCCGATGCAGAAACCCCAGTGCACGCAACTTGATCCACATGTCACTAGAAGAACACATGTGAATGCGTAAAAACGTAGCTTCTTTAGTAGGTAAGGCCGAGAAAAGACTGAGAAACCTAATTGAAAGTACCATTCTTTACAGATCACTCGCAGCAATGGCATTGAGAAGGCAATCAACGGCATTGTGTTCAAGCGTAGAGAAAGCGATAGGTAATGATTGAACAGTAAAGGTGTTCAGAAAGTATAGCAGTGAATGTAAGTTTTCTGCACCTTGACCGCCCAAACGGTGATTAGCTGCGGTGAACAATTTCGGTGACTTTGGATTCGCTTCAGGTATGATTAATAGGTGAGTGAAAGCGTAGCAGCTAGTGTCAGGGAGTACTTGAATTGGCCTACGATTCCGTTTTTGGCTGATCCCGGGTTTACGGTGTACCTTAGCCAACGCTTCCTCGATTACAGTGCCTTGGCGTGGTCTGCTTCTCTTCCAATCTGTTGGATGGAATGTTATCGTTCATCAGACCGAAATCTATTAAATTTATTTGAGAAACATTTAAATGAATGAACATACATACATACATATACCTGCCATATTATTTTCAAGATGAGTATTCGCATAAATTACGTTGGTAATTATGCGTTGTCAAGGATGTTTAATGTTTACACGAGGCCCGAGTCTCGTCCTCAACTGTAACACGCGTAGCAAAGCGTCTTAATTCCGCATGCGTGCACCGGAACACCGCAAACTTCCCATTTACCTCCAAAGCTAGTGTTTAGAGGAAAATGATAAATCATTTCTATCATTCACGATACAAGAATCAGAAATGAACGATACATACAGTAGTATTAAGGAGGTTCTGAGAGCGAAGGCTGTCAAAACTTAAGGTTCACCATAATCTCGGGATTAAGCCCGTTCTGCAAAGCGACAAGCATCACTGAGTTTGTGCCATGAAAAGGGTGTGAGGGAAGGACTGATAGGAGGAAGGTGTGAGTGAGTACCCGAAGAACTAGGCCACATCTCCCTTCTGCTAGCATCCCTTTGTTGAAACAACGGTGAGGTCGCCGGGGGGAAGAGTCGAAGGGAAGAAGTGAGAGCAAGTACTGGAAGTGCTTGTCTACAGTTCCATTCTGCAATAAAGTGAGCTTCTCTAAATTGACCCTACCGAGACACCGCACTGCGTAGTAGGTGAAAGGGAGTACCTGAAAAGGTCGTTCACTATTCTCTTGTGCAACGCCAACCGCTGCAGTGTCTTGTTAAGCCGCATTGAGAAAGGAAAGAAAGGTGAGTTGGGGTCGCGGTGTCTCCCTGTTGTGCCGTGTACCTGGCCAACTTGTTGATGATGCCAGCCTGCGCCGCAATTCCCAGTCGCGCGTCAAACAGGCGCTGTTGAGGCCAGTGAGGCCGCGTGGGGTAAGAGATGTAGGCCGGCGAGAGGAGGCACTGCGGCACCGGGTAGGCCAACGAAGCGCACGTCTTCGTGTCCCAAAGGTCGGGACCGCCCAGCAGCGGCCGCACCTGGTCCAAGGAAACGACGACCGCCGGGCCTGGCCAATCCTCTACAAATTCAAGCACCACCATTTCCATCGTCTTTTCTTCGGAATAGGGCTCGAACCTGGAGAGCAACCCTGGCTTAAGCTGTACTACTTATACGCTCTACGCGTTTGCAAGTGTGAGCCGGATGCGAATTGAGAACTGACGACCGCTAGGGACGTGCGGAAACTCAGAAATAAATCAACGATTCTCGCACCAAATTTTGCGTAATCCTGCAATTTCATTTGTAGATATACAATTTAATTTGTGACGTGATGTGACCACCGATAAGTATCTGTTGAAGACCTGCAAATGCGAATACTGGGTAATCTGAAAGGCAGGCTGGTAGAAGGAGGACTATGCATAAGTTTAAAGAATGATTTTGAAAGTGAACGGATTTTCTTGGATCCACATCGCAGAGAGAATTGGCGAAATGTATATTCTCTGACTTCATTATTTTTTGCACTCTCGCCATGCTACATACTTGGATAGAATAGATAAAATTAATATGTGCCTTGACAGAAAAGGTTAAGGATAAAAATCTCATATCCTCATTATTATTATTCCAGGAAGACGCCGAAAAAAAATAAATGTTACCAATTTTAATAAAATTCAGGGATTTCAACAAAACTTTCCTCTTCGCCATGTTATTATAAGGCTTCTCACCGGCAAGAAAATTCAGTAACAAAATTTGGACGTATTCTTTAAGATTTTGAAAATGTTCCACCGGCTTCATGTAGGGTACAACTCACAGTACGTTACACAGACAAAGTTACAATGTTATAAGAAGATGCTGTTGAGCACCATTATTTCAATTTCTGTCGTGTAATTGGTAATACAATGATATATGAGATGGTAATGAAATATTTCAGTTTTTCTAAAAAAGTTTTCTGCTTTTATGTAGTTATTTGGTTGAAATATTTTAGGACAAGTGAACAGAGGGAATACAAAATTATCTTTACTTAGCTAGTAGTTTCCACACCACATCGGTCTTCTGGACGTCCTTGAACAAAGACGGCAGCGCGACGTCCCCGTAGACCTTGGTGACCTGGCGGGCGACCTCCTCCAACGTCTGCACCTGTGAGGGTTTATCAAGGACCGCCAGGAAGCCCATGAAACGGGCGGTGAAAGCGCTCACCATCACCAGCCCGAAGGCGCTCAGGAGCACGAACAGGATGTTGCCTCGGCGGTCCCTCTCACGGGTCACAAAGGCCCCGTGGATGAAGGCGTCTAAAACCTCGATCAGCACGTTCCTGGAAGAGAAATGCCATTCTATCGGGAACAGCAAATTATTATTATTAATTAAATCATTACATACCATTATGGCAATTGAAGCCATGAGGGGAAAGAGAGCTATAGATATAAGATACATTACCCCCATAACTCTTTCAATTAGCTAGAATACAGTTGTTTATACGTCCACCAAATTACATTTCAATTGGTTAAGTCTGGAGTGCGGTATATTAATAGTTTTCCTTCCTAGACGCTAGTGCAGGGAGGGGAAAAATTAGAAACGCCTAAAAAACGGGATCTCGAATTTTCTGTCCTAAAAAAAGCATTTATGGCCTTTCAATTCAAACACTTATCAGATTCAAGTCCATTAGTGCTGTTCCAAAAATGAGTAAGATTGGTGTAAGTGGCCAGAAGGTACACGTAATTTTGTTGCTGAAAATCGGGATGTCCGGGTGATGGATGAATGGATACAAGCACGTGTCACACATCATAATGAAAAGGAGGCGAACCTTACAATATATCAGGGAAAATTGAATTATTTTAGCGAACATTTTCGTGTCTGGAAACACCGGCACAGGTGCCGAATCATTGGCACAGGTGCCAAAGTTTCTGTCACGATTCTGCAATCTTCCTCAGGGCAAGAAGCAACTCGCTCTGAGGAAGGTCGGGTGAGAAAGGTCGGGTTAGTCTCCAGGACAACAGTCACTGACACCGGCCACGGGAGCCTGCGGTCACATTAGAGTTATTTTAGAAGGGCAGAATTCGTTGACACTCTAACAAAAATACTGTCAAAAGTGGCTCCGAGAATCAACTGATGTCACTGCACTGTCTCGAACCAAATTTTCTACATTATCTGTAGCGTATAAGCGAGCTGTCAGTTCAAAGCGTTGTTGCCACTCATTTCTACGCACATGGCTCCATGTACATAGTAGAAAAATTAAATCTGAAAACATTAACACTTCGTGAAAGGCTAAGACATATAATACTATGTTCAAAACTTTTGCCAGATCCAAACCTTTTCACATTCGCGACAGATGAGCTGCAAGGCTAAATCCTGACTGTAAGTGAACAAATCCTTGTAAGGTGAATGCTTCAGAGCAGGTCACGTGACGTACCACAGCACGCGGCGAGAGAACTACGCTTATACGCAGCCGGTGCTGAAGGGTTTGAGACCTGACGGTTGCAGGATTTTCGCAAGAGAGCTAGGACGAAATCAGTTGCCGTATGGAGACGATTTCCTACGGTGCCTTCTCTGATCGGCAGTTTTCCATTTATTCTGCGATCATCACCAGGCGAATGTGGTACCTTGACAAACCGACCAAGAATCGCGCACGATCTTTTCTTAATCTTCCTTGTCCTATTCTCACCCACTGCCAACACTCTCTCTCATGCACTGCACAATCACATATGACAATTCCGGAGCTGAGAGCTTTTCCCGTCTAAGACGGTGTCACGCTGGTGGGTGATACCACGCTGGGGAATGCTTACAAGCCTACGTAGGTGAGCGCTGGATCTCGTCAGTCAGCGGGTCAATATCACTTTCATTCCTCGAGAAAAAAAACAAATCACTAATCTAACAAATCTATTGAAGAAGAAGTGAATCTTACGATGAAGCATTGAGAATGGAGGTTTTGTAGGATTGGTTGGGATTCAGAGGAGGAGGATGGGTAGCGTACCTGCGGCCAATGAGCCAAAGTGCGCCTGCGAAGGCGGCGAGCCCAACTCCTGTGGCTGTCCAGGAGTCGGCGCTGAAGGCCTGCAGGATGCCCTGCTGAACCCGACGTCTTCGCCGCTTCACCACGAGGCACATGTCGCTGCGCCTGTGCGGGTAGAGGTAGCCCGTGGGGCTGTTCGATCTACGCCATCGGGCAGTCGAGCTCACGTCCAGAGACCCGTTGGACAGTCGGGCCTCCTCCAGGTGATACGGCACTTCCAGGAAGGAGGAGGTTTTAAAGCGACTCATCAGTACCTGCGTTTTAATAATTATTGCGTTTGTGAAAATTAGTGCTTAAAAAATTTATTTTTTGATACTTGTAGAAAACTTCATACTTTTTTGCAAAAATGAGTCACATAAAGCATGTATTCAGAAAGATTCAAAGCTAGAATTTCTGAAAACTAAAGAACCAGATTTTTTTCTTCTATTATGTTCCCTATATCATTTTCTTAATTTTGCAAAAAAAAAAATAAAAAAGTTAAAAATGTTCATACTTTAAAAAACACTTTCTTAATGTAGATATTACAGGAAACTAAACTATGGTATTAACTGATATCTGCTGTAAATATTACATTCTACAACATAAGTGTTCTGTAGAGTATTTTGATTGTTGAATATTGTCTTCTCTGTTGCTAGAATGTAATGCTAAAATTACATAATTTGCTTTGTTATTCGAAAAGGAATCCCAAAACCCCTTAAATTCAGAGATTCAAAATTGCAAAGCACTTGTAAGACCACGTATATATTTAAAGTTCAATTTGAATTTGACTATTTGTTTGATCAATTTCATAAGTTAAACGACGTAACGTGTTTACAATTAGTACGTTCAGATGATTCGACCTCGCAAGACAAGATCTTAGGGCAGGTTATCCAGAAAATGTGGTGGTTGGGTCAAAACGCATGTTAGACATTAACCTTAGGATCCAATGGTGACCTTCACCAAACATTTTTTTACAAAGGCATGGTCTGACATACTACTTTCGGTAAAAATATAAAAAAGCAACTAAGTTTTACATTGAAAAACTAAATTTAATCGGCTGAAATCGTATGATATGGAGTAATAAAACACATTTTGCCAGTCCGGATGGCCGAGATCGCTAAGGCAGTAGTGCCGTAGCGATTTCGGACCTAAGGATCGCGGGTTCGAGTCCCGCCTCGGGCATGGTTGTATTGTGTTCGTCCTTTCACTCCCCATCATCATCATATCGTGTCATCCTCATAGTTACCATACCGTTGCACACAATAGTGGTCGCTAATGACCTCGAAATTGATGCGACCTTAAATAAAGAAACAAAACAAAAAAAACACATTTTACTCCGCCTGGGGAGTAAAATGACCTTGACGTTGGGCAATGCCGGACAGGTCGAAGGAGAGGGGGTCAGACAAAGAAGTACTCCAGAAGAGGACCTCAACACCAAGAAGAGGACTGCATAGAAAAGCATCAGCTTTGCGGAGATGGTGAGGAGGCCTGCAGCGTAGAAGTGGAGTAGGCTAGGCGAGGCTCTGCAGGCAGCGCGAAGCCAACTCGCCTAGAGGAGACAACCTCGATAAAATATCCTTTGTCTTTTCCCTGCTTGGAAGTTGTGCGACGGACTGGTAACCCTCCCACGGAAAAAGCAATTACACTCGCAAGCTTCAAACAAGAAGGCCGGATCGAACTTATAACGAATTTTGCAAGAAAAAGGTTAAGTGATATGGAATGAAGAATATATTAATGATTGCTGTTTGGAATGTGAAGGGTCTGTCAACAAAAAAACTAGAACTAGATAGGGAACTAAAAGATAAAGGGATAATTATAGCCATTATTTCAGAAACAAAAAAGAAGCATAAAGAAACAAAAAACCTGCAAATTTATGAAATGATATATGGTGGGGTAGAACAAAAAAGAAAAGTTGTGGAAGAATATGGAAAATAATCGAAAGTTATATTTTTGTTAATGATAGAATATTGATCCTCTGATTAAAAATAGAAAGACGGTATCTTACTATATTTGCTGTATATACTCCCCTCCTCGACAGAACTAACTGAAGATTTCTAAGTTCTTCAGCAATATGACCATAAAGCTAATAAAAATGACCATATAACTTTGGCAGGAGATATTAATGCCAGATTAGGTAACATACCGATCCATCGAATAGTTGGATCTTTTGGAGAGAATCACTTAAATAGAAATGGGCGAGTGCTTAGAGAATTTGCCACCTTCAACAACTTAAAGATAACGAATACATTCTTTTGTAAGAAAGATATTCATAAGTATACATGTACAGCAAAAGGTCTTGAGATCAATTATAGATTATATAATTGTGAATAAGAAATTAGTAAGTAAAGTAAGAGATAGACGAGTATATAGAGGAAGTGATATAAGTTCAGACCATTACTTGTTGAAATGAGATATAGAAATCTCAGCAAGGTGGAAGAAGAAATATTTGTGCTCCTACAATCAGAACCAGAAATAGGCAGAAGTATTCAAGGTCCATCTCCTGCGACAAGAGAGCGTAAACTATTTGTATCAAACCAGAATGGCATAGAAGATTGAAGATACCATCACTAGCGATGATCTAGAAGAATGGGTAAATATTAAAACCATAATTAAAGACTCGGCTTCAGAAGCTTTGGGAAAATCAAGAAAATTTAGGAAAAGAAAGGGTCTTAAAGTATGGAACGAAGAGATAGAAAAAGCCGTAACACAAAAAAGGAGCATATATGAAGCATTTTGCAGTTCAAGACCAATGAAATATGGAGAGTATACAAAGATAAAAGAAATATCGCCAAACAAATTGTTAGAAATGCTCACCAATCAGCATTGGAAAGATTTATGAGCGAATTAGAAAATGACATTCACGGCAGGCAACAACTTGCATAAAAAGTATTTAGACATATCAATACTGAAATAAAAGACACAGCTAATTTGAGAATTCTGAAAGAAAGTCAGAGGATTGAACATTATCAAACTTTATGGTATAATCGTGAAGATAAAAATAGCCAATTTTAAATGCCTGTACAAGCTTCGTTAGATGTCATTGATTTAGAAGAATTAGAAACAGCAATAACGGGACTAAAGAATCGAAAAGCTCCGGGACTTGAAATAAATGTCGAACTAATTAAATACGGATGTTTGCTGTTAAAACTAAGAATTCTTCACCTATTCCATTTATTTTGGAAGCAATGTTGGGTCCCTGAAAAATGGCAAAAAGCGAAAGTAATTTCATTATATAAAGAAGGGGAAAAAACCGTCTGTAACAACTATAGAGGTATTAGATTACTTCCCACATGCTATTAAATATATGCAAAATTTTTAAATAAAAGACTTGTTAATATATCTGAAATTTTAATTTTAAAAGAACAAAAAGGTTTAAGAGTTCCAACAAAACGCCACAAAACTGACGTAATTACATAGGTGTAGTCTACTGGATGACGCGTGTTGGCGTACCCGGGAAATGACGTACACGTGATATAGGCACGGCCACAAGGTAACGTGTATTTCAATAGCTAGTCACACAGTGAAGGTACTTAGTTTCAGAAAGGGGGTGAAAAGCTTCCGGCACGTCGCACGGACGACGCTTTTGTAACTAGGGTTAATGTTTTCGTTACGGGTGAGGAGTTTCAGGTGTGTAGTAAATCAATAACTTAATTATTCCTGAATAGCATTGCCCAATAAGACACTGTGAATGTAATCAAAGAACTGGATTCTTATATTCAGAACAATGGTACAAGAACTTGTGTGAGAACAAAGATGGGCAAATATGTAAATGAATAGGACGGATATGCGACTATGGGTGAAAGAGCTCTTCACCACACCACAGAAAAGCAAAAGGTAACACGAGAAAGCCGAAGGGAATTGAAAACAAGCTAGAAAAAAGTTACTGCCAATCTGTAAGACCACTAGTTACTTTCTTGCATTCTATTTACGCAGTTTTGAGAGAGTATTGTAATTCTGTTAGGGAAAATGCGATTTTGAAGCAGGAAAACTCCTACTGGGTGAACCGGATACCATAAAAACGGATATTTGTTCCTGTATAAAAAAAATAACTTTCTCTAAAATATATAAAATAACTCCGTTATCTAGTCACAACCCACGTTTTAAGGGTATCTGTTACCGAAAAACTGGTTTACAGCAAAATATCTGTCCGTCCATGTGTCTAAAAATACACTAACGGTTAATCCGTTTAAAAGAATATTCATGGATTAGGTCTGATATTTCGTGGTACATCAAATGGAAACAACTTTTTGAATATGAAATTTTGAAAAGATGGAATTATGAGAGATTCAAAGATTATAATCTTATAAAACAAAAATGACCGTACCTGCATTATTTGTACATTTGATATCGAATATTCCTCCATTAAACGGCAAGGGATGATTGACACTGAAAAACGAATACTTTCTTCTGGAGAATGTGACCCAGTTTGATTCATTCCAAACCTTTCGTTGGTTTTTGGCAGGATTAGCAGCAACAAAAAGCGTCCTCTGTACAAGATTGGCAGAGCAGTACCAACACATTCAGCAGAACTCAATATCGCCATAGCAATCAATACTTTTCCCTTATGGAAAACCATGTCTGAATTTTCCCTTCGTCCCATTTGCTTAAAAATCACCGGCCACGTTTTCTTATAATAATAATGATAACAATATTGTTATTGTAATTATTATTACTATAACTATTAACGGAAACGTTTTGGATTTTTAGAAGCAAAAGTTCTTCTTTTCTCTGCTGCATACCCTTAATTTATTTGATGTAAGAATAAAATTACCCAGACATGTTTTTGAATAAATGACAACTGGAATCCATAAGATGTTACTACACTGGTTTACGCGTATCGCAACACACATTCAAAACTCGTTGCCTGGTTCTTGAAGCAAGACGAATTCCATTGGCGAACGGCTTATTCTTATTCAAAACGCAATGAGTGTTCACTAGATATGAATCGTAAAACAAACTTTAAAAATACTTAAACGGGTAGCCCAGGGAAACGAAAATACAATAAAAACTGTATGGATTCTTCACGCGATAAAACAATTATTCTTCATAAATATTATCGACTGGTTGAAACCCCTGGAGATACGTAAAAGTAAGACGTCCTCACATATTTTTCTATTTTCACAACGTCTATGGCGATATAAAAATGTAAAACAGCAGTCTAGAAATGCATATACTTTTTACTATTGTAGCGAAACCGATTTCGTCATACTTTTTGAAACGAAATTCATGCTGGAAAAATTAAATATAACAAACTCGGACCACCCAGAATTCTACCGGGAGTTTAAACAGATTGCATTGCACGCGTAGTCTCACTTATCGCGGGGGCCATTACCGCCTCCTTCCCATTAAGCCGGCCGTTTTGAGGACTGCTGGTGACAGATACTGTGCACGTGCGCGTGGCCAGCTGCAGATTTCGAGACCACCCACTTTCGGGGGAGCCCAGAGCGATACTTCTGTCATCGAACGCGCCCCCCTACGCCTCCGAGGGCCAAATTTCTAGAAGGTTCGAGAACAGCCCGTATGATCGCAGCCTGCACAAAGAGTGGAAGTTCCCTTTGCTTCTCACGCTGCGATTGGGTTAGAATGTTTCACTGCGACACAACTTCCGACCAATAGCGACACTGCTATCAAAGGGAAATAGGACACGTAAGAAATTGGGGTGGGGAGAAGAGCTAACCTGGTGCGATTTCAACGGAGAGAACGGCAGAAGGGATTTGATTTTTAGACGGAACAGTCGGGGCAGAAGTTTCTCTTGGGGGGGGAATATTATTCGGTTAGAGGCAAGTTCACCTCTACCGGACTTCAATTTTTTTCGACGCAGAAATTACCAGATTTGATTTGAGTTTTGGGCTGACGGGAGTCGTGAGAGAATTACTTCTCTGGGAGGAAATTATTCGTCGAGGAGAGGCCAGTTTGTCTCTGAAAGATTTAGAAAGATTTCGGAAGGAGCTAAAGCTACTAGCTGACAACAATTGAGAAAATTACTTCTCGGGGGTGGGATTTATTCGTCGGGGAGAGGCAAGTAGACCTCTGTGGCGTTTAAAAAAAGGGGTAGAGAAAAATTGTTTCTCTGGGGCGGGAGTTATCTGTCGCTAGACTTTCCGAAGTTCTGTTATAAAAATTAAAGAGACATTAGGCTGATTACTACGTTCCGGAGATAGAAATCGCCCGACTTCTGCCAGTATCAACCAGTATCAACCAGTTCTGCCAGTATCAACCAGTATCAACCAGTTCTGCCAGTATCAACCAGTATCGACCAGTATCAACCAGTATCAACCAGTATCAACCAGTTCTGCCAGAATCTTCAAGAACTTCTAGTCGCCTAGACATCGCGGGCAGTTCGCCCGGGACATCGCCTCCCCTGGTTGAATGACCGGAGGACCGCTCAGCTGACGCCACGCGCCAAGAGGGGTGAGGGACGGCCGCCGCCGCCCCCCCTCGCCCAAGGCCGCCGCCCTTCCAGACGCCGGCCGGGGGCCTGCCTGGGCACATAAAGGACCCTACGAGGTTGATGACCTGACGGGTATTCATCTACAAAACTTATGTAACGCAGTAATGTGTTTGGGCACGTCAAATTATCATTCTGTAACGCTTGTAAATATTATTTGTAATAAGTTGACCTTCTTCCTAGTTATAAGTCTTTTTCTATAATTACTAACATGCCTAATTTTCTTTTCTCTATAATTTTTCCTTTTCCATTGTTAGTGTAAGAATTGTAATCTCCCTGATGCAATTTTGTTTATTTTTTTTTGCTCAGGAATAAATTGAATCATTTTACCAGTGAACAAGTGTTTATTTTTGTTGTGTTTCTCGTGTACTGTGTAACAGTTCCTTCCATCACCGATCTGAGCTAGTGGCAGGGTCGCTAATCGATTCCACAGGTAATCGTTAGTGTTACAATTGGCTTATTCAACGTGGGGCAACGACGACCTAATTATCGCGGTGTCGGTTACAATTGGCGCTATTCAACGTGGGCCCCGACAGCCGAATAATTGAGGTTTTTTCACGCCCAAATTTTAAAATTAAATTTAACCAAAATTTTGTTATAAATAAATGGAAGGATATTGTTACGAGAGAAACAACTTGTTGACTGGTAATGATTTGTTTTATTGTTGTATTTTGTTTGTGAGTGCTATTGTGTTGTGATTCGTGTGGTGACTATCGTGTGCGTTACTCACTTAAGACATCCAAAATGCTGAAAAAATTAGGTGTTAAAGTGGCAATGAATGGTAGTCCAGAGGAACAATCATTGATTGAAACCATCTTCCAGGATTTCCTGCGAACCTTCATAAAGTATAATTCAGAGTTGGACAAAAAACAATCAGAAATTTTAGAATGTTACGAAAAATTTTCAGGAAATTACAAAAAAATCTCGGAACAAACTTCGGAGATTAACGAGAAATATTCGCAAAGACTTGATCGGTTGAGCAGCTGCATAGACGACCAAATCGCAAAAATCAAAAGATTGGAGGAAAAATTTAATTGCAAGGTTGGAACAGTGCAGAACCGCCTCGAGGGTAAACGCGGGGAAGTTGAAAATTGCGTAGAAAATCGGGGTAAAGAAATAGAGAGTTTGACAACTGAAGTAGGTTCGCACTCTGAGAATATTCAGTCAGGATTTAGTCGAAAGCTCCAGGCAGGTGACAGCAAAATTGAAGCGTACCGCGAGCCAAATATCGGAAGTATTACCGAAGTTAGGGCAGAAATGAACGACCAACTCACGAAACAAATGTCAGAAAATAAGGAACAGATTTCAGAGGTTCAGGAAACCCTCACAAAGCAAAATTCAGAAATTTCAGAAAATCAGAAATCCCTCTTGGAACAAATTTCGGAGATGAACGAGAAACATTCGCGAAGATTTGACCGGCTGGACAGTAGCCTAGCTAACAACGGTACAAAATTAGAGAAATTAGAAGCAGTAATTAATTGCGGGTTTGGAACAGTGCGAAACAGTCTCGATGATAGATTCGTGAAAATTCAGAATAGTGTAGAAAATTTGAGCAAAGAATTAGAGAATTCGAGAACTGATGTAAATTCGTATTCTGGGAATATTCAGGCAGAAAGTAGTCAAAAGCTCCAGGCAGGTGACAGCGAAATTGAAGCGTACTGCGAGCCAGTTATCGGAAGTATTACCGAAGTTAGGGCAGAAATGAGCGGAGAATTGACTAGAATTGAACCCAAATTTTGCGCAGAAGTCAGCCAATTTCATGAAAAATTCGAGAAATCAGGTACCATCGACGGGGAAAATATCAGGAAAAAGGAAGAAAATTTAAAGAGGGAAGTTGTGCAAAATTTAAATCGATTAGTGAAAGTGGAGGTAAAGAAGGGAACGGAAATTAACTCTACGGTGCATTTACTTGGAATATTAGATGTGAGATTCTCGTGGATTCCTCCACAGATTTTGTGTTTCTGGGGCAAACAGGCAGAAAATCCAAAACCGCCCTGGCTTCACCAAACGTTTCTCTCTTTTCCTAAATTTTTTAATTTTACTAAGTTTTTCAATTTTTTTTGTACTTCATTAGATTTAATTAGAAATCACATTTTTAATTTTTAACTTACAATGGTCAACTAAATTTTATTAGAGTTACGGGTAAAAGCATTCATTTCTGGTTTCGCTATTTTTTTTTGAATTTTGACTTAAACAAAAAAAATTCTCGCTTTTCGAAATTTAATTCCTCTAACTCAAATTTTTTTTATTCGGAGGGGAAGGCCAATGTAGCGAAACCGATTTCGTCATACTTTTTGAAACGAAATTCATGCTGGAAAAATTAAATATAACAAACTCGGACCACCCAGAATTCTACCGGGAGTTTAAACAGATTGCATTGCACGCGTAGTCTCACTTATCGCGGGGGCCATTACCGCCTCCTTCCCATTAAGCCGGCCGTTTTGAGGACTGCTGGTGACAGATACTGTGCACGTGCGCGTGGCCAGCTGCAGATTTCGAGACCACCCACTTTCGGGGGAGCCCAGAGCGATACTTCTGTCATCGAACGCGCCCCCCTACGCCTCCGAGGGCCAAATTTCTAGAAGGTTCGAGAACAGCCCGTATGATCGCAGCCTGCACAAAGAGTGGAAGTTCCCTTTGCTTCTCACGCTGCGATTGGGTTAGAATGTTTCACTGCGACACAACTTCCGACCAATAGCGACACTGCTATCAAAGGGAAATAGGACACGTAAGAAATTGGGGTGGGGAGAAGAGCTAACCTGGTGCGATTTCAACGGAGAGAACGGCAGAAGGGATTTGATTTTTAGACGGAACAGTCGGGGCAGAAGTTTCTCTTGGGGGGGGAATATTATTCGGTTAGAGGCAAGTTCACCTCTACCGGACTTCAATTTTTTTCGACGCAGAAATTACCAGATTTGATTTGAGTTTTGGGCTGACGGGAGTCGTGAGAGAATTACTTCTCTGGGAGGAAATTATTCGTCGAGGAGAGGCCAGTTTGTCTCTGAAAGATTTAGAAAGATTTCGGAAGGAGCTAAAGCTACTAGCTGACAACAATTGAGAAAATTACTTCTCGGGGGTGGGATTTATTCGTCGGGGAGAGGCAAGTAGACCTCTGTGGCGTTTAAAAAAAGGGGTAGAGAAAAATTGTTTCTCTGGGGCGGGAGTTATCTGTCGCTAGACTTTCCGAAGTTCTGTTATAAAAATTAAAGAGACATTAGGCTGATTACTACGTTCCGGAGATAGAAATCGCCCGACTTCTGCCAGTATCAACCAGTATCAACCAGTTCTGCCAGTATCAACCAGTATCAACCAGTTCTGCCAGTATCAACCAGTATCGACCAGTATCAACCAGTATCAACCAGTATCAACCAGTTCTGCCAGAATCTTCAAGAACTTCTAGTCGCCTAGACATCGCGGGCAGTTCGCCCGGGACATCGCCTCCCCTGGTTGAATGACCGGAGGACCGCTCAGCTGACGCCACGCGCCAAGAGGGGTGAGGGACGGCCGCCGCCGCCCCCCTCGCCCAAGGCCGCCGCCCTTCCAGACGCCGGCCGGGGGCCTGCCTGGGCACATAAAGGACCCTACGAGGTTGATGACCTGACGGGTATTCATCTACAAAACTTATGTAACGCAGTAATGTGTTTGGGCACGTCAAATTATCATTCTGTAACGCTTGTAAATATTATTTGTAATAAGTTGACCTTCTTCCTAGTTATAAGTCTTTTTCTATAATTACTAACATGCCTAATTTTCTTTTCTCTATAATTTTTCCTTTTCCATTGTTAGTGTAAGAATTGTAATCTCCCTGATGCAATTTTGTTTATTTTTTTTGCTCAGGAATAAATTGAATCATTTTACCAGTGAACAAGTGTTTATTTTTGTTGTGTTTCTCGTGTACTGTGTAACAGTTCCTTCCATCACCGATCTGAGCTAGTGGCAGGGTCGCTAATCGATTCCACAGGTAATCGTTAGTGTTACACTATTATTTAGACTGTTATGTATTATTATATTGCATCATGTATCCTAATTCTTCAGCGCTCTCTTCAAAACTATCTTCACCAAAAAAGTAAATTGCAAGATAATGCGTTTCGCTGTATTTCCACCCCCGTCCACATGCCAGGATCTGTTTCAATTTATTTATAATTATGATATTTTTTCTGCCCAGAAATGTAATGTAAATCACACCGCAAAATATCTTCCTGGTCTAATTGATAAATAACTGAATATATTGTTCATTCATTTGCAAATAAGCGTATTTTTTAAATAAAATTTTTCATGTGTCATCCATGAACGCAAGAAACAGGAGAGATCCAATTACACTCCTTTGAAGGGTCCGTGATGTAATCTTTGCTAAAGATGAAAATTGCTATCTAACACGACTATTTCCGAGCAAGTAGAAGTTGATCAGTCTACGCTACTACAGCTGTTAGAACTCGAATGCAGCAATTTCTGAACTAGTTTTTTGTGCGAAACGACATTAAATGCCTTGGAAAATTCTATAATTGCGGCATCCAAACACCCATAATCATCAACTTTGAGTGCCATGGCTTGAAACTACGATACTGCAGGCTTTTGTAAGAAATACTAGCGGTCCTAAAACAGCACGTTCTTTTTTCCCCGTATTTTCAAACAAAATTACGCGAAAAGTACAGAAATTTTCGAAAAATTACCCTGAGATATAATTTTACGTCATGATAAATAGTAATTACTTTTATACTTGCGCTGCTTTGCTCATGCTCGATCAGAGTGCAGTTAATATATTCTTGACAAATTCTATTTTCCTGGATTCGAGCACCCAGTTTACTCACTCCATTATTGCGGAACGTTGAAGTTCATACGAAGTGGCAACTTCCTAGAGATTAATTACCTGTCAATTACAATCGGATTGCACTCCATATTCTATTTATAATCAGCCTTGCTCTCATAAAAAGAACATAACATTTATTCTCTTATTTTAAAAAATCATAAACAAACGAATTTGTATTAATTTGACTGCCAAAAAGAATTAAATTGCCTTAGTTTTTTTCAGATCTGAAAAAAGATACACGAAAAAGACCCCAAACAGTTGCAGTATACCTGATCCATGATACTGTAACAAGAGAATGCATTATAATATAGGCCCAATAAGGTTCACGCTTACTGTTTCGTTACGGAGATTGTTGGAACGAAAAGTTGCATCGTGAAGGGTACCTTGTTGCACACCACTGAAGATTGAGCAGATTGTTAGAAATGCACGGCTAGGAGTTGCCGATGCCAAGTAACCTTTATGGAGGAGCAGGCCACATACTCGGCGTAAGCGAGCACCACATGCTGGAGCGTCCAGACTACCGTCATGGCGTATCCGGGCGATACTGATAGGTGTAGGCCTGCGGAGTCGGCGCGTAGAGCAATACTGGTTGCAGGATCCAGCCATTCATGTTGCCATATTTAAGCATCCTTTATTGGTGTAACAAGTTACTGATTGATGACAGATTTAGGAATGAATGTAAATAGCAATGAGTTATAAGTAGTACTTGCTATTAATAATATATTCATTGTTTATTTCTGATCCAACAACAATCTGTATATTAACCTACACGACCATACAACGAAAAAACTGAAAATTTCATACAAATGACGCAATTTGTTATAATTTCATTGCGCAATAAAATACACGAAATGCATCAAAAGATTTTAAATTTTGCAGTCTGATTGTTACTAAGGTAAGTATACATACATCAATAATATCTGCATTGTTGTGGAATAAAACAAGTTTATAAAATGAATATACAAACATAGCAAGTACCTAGAAAAAAATATTGGAATTTAACATTAAAATGTTTATTTAGTAATGTAAAATATGTAAACTATTACATAATTCACAATAAAATACAATAGATTGATGTAAACTTGATTGCAAACAAATGATAATGCAACATAGATGAATACACTCAATCATTAATGCGATTGGGAGGATTGAACATGTAAGGAGACTAAGCACATGCTTAGGGACACCAGTAATTACTTCAAAACTACTTTAATATTGGTTCATAAATACACACAAATAGACAATTTTATTACTGATCCCAATAAAAAAAATTTAATTATTTTTATATGTAAAAACACCAAGATGTTTAAATGATGGCTAAAAATTGAAATGAAAATTATTTTCATATTCATTTTTTGTATATTTCTTTGATTGGTTTTCATTTTATTGGACGAGTCCAATAATGAGTTTTCTTAAGAAATTATTACCCTTTTCTGAATTGATTTTAAATTTGGACATTCTCCCGGTTATTTTATTTAATGCAGACCATTTTTGATCACTACAAAATTTAGGAATATATTCTTCAAATATTGATAACTTTCACACACCGTGAAAAATACTGATAGCACCTCTGATTGTAATACATTTAATACAATACAATTAATTATGCTTCACAAATTATTACAACTTAATATTCACATGATTTATTTAGCCACGAAAAACAATGAAACATGATCAACATTCGCAATACATGTGTATACATCAGTCTGACACCTATTTCCATAGCCTTTGGATAATTTTCCGGAAAATTCATATGTAGGGAAGCCAACTCCTGTATAAAACAATCAATCCACATATATCACCACCACCAAGAGTTATAATCCAATACAAATTGAATTTTTCGTTATACACATTATTTCATGTAAAAATCTATGCACGATAATTTTAAAATTGTGTCAACTCTATAGTTTTTTCTCCCATTATTAGTGATTTTCTGAAAGGTGAAGTAGAGAACCCAGTTATAATATTTCCTACCCCAAATTATTGGTTTAATGGATGTACGTAACACAGATAAAACAATATTCTTTAAGTAATGTTGGCAAGCATTATAGTCATTGATGATATGTAAGCCTAATTAAAAAGTTATGTTATAAATAAATATATATATATATATATATATATATATATATATATATATATATATATATATATATATATATATATATGTATCTTAAAATTAGTGTTTACACATGTGAGTGTGACAGTTTCCACACTACATCTTTCTACTGGACGTCCTTGAACAAAGACGGCGGCGCGACGTCCCCTTAGAACTTGGTGATCTGGTGGGCGACCTCCTGCAACGTCTGCACCTGTGAGGGCTCCTCAAGGACCGCCAGGAAGCCCATGAAACGGGCGGTGAAAGCTCTCACCATCACCAGCCCGAAGGCGCTCAGGAGCACGAACAGGAAGTTACCTCGGCGGTCCCTCTCATGGGTCAAAAAGAGCCCCGTTGACCCCAGGTGAATACCGGTGCAGTACCCTAACAAAAAGGCCACGGACCGCGCGCGATCTTTCCTTCTAATTCCTTGTCCTACCCTACGCATTACCTAGAAACCTGACAGTAATATGCACTACACAACCACACATGCCGGGAGAGAGATCGGAAGCTTAGAGCTTTTCCCGGCTTACGCCGTGCCCCGTTGGTGGGAGATCATTGATTGGGGAACAGCCTGCTAGTTGACGGTAGATCGGTGCAGGATTTAGCCATCCAGGGCCGGACTTTCTCCTCCACTTCCTAAGCAAAAAGTGCTCAAAACTTACGGAAGTAATGACCTTAATATTTGGAATCAGTATCAACTAACCTAACAGCTGTCTGTCCGCCTGCTGTCAACTCGACCGTTCAGCCGATTTTCTCTCCAAAATTGATATACCCTGATCTATTTTAACGAACTTTTTTCTTGAAATGTGTTTATGAATAAAAATAAAGTCATGCTCCATTTTTCGAAAATATTAGTATTATGTGCAAAATTTGGTGTTATACATAGGAAATTTTTTTTCTGTAAATCATTTTTTCTTAAAAAGGCACAAATTTTTTGGATCAAATTTGGACCTTATAAAGGATAAAGGACACTTCAGAATATGATATAGTTCTTTAAAATGCCTAATTCTTCGAAAATTTGAAATTTCAAAGTGTTTCCTCTTCTTCCTACAACTAAATTTGTAAAGATACATTTTTGTTAATGAAGTTTGCTTATCAAAAAGAGTTCTTCAAATAAGTTCATTTTGCATTTTTTTAAATGAGTATTTCCGAGTAGTTTGGTCTGAAATTCAGACAAGTCCATGATACCATGATAGACTACTTGAAAAAAATAGAAGGGGCCCTCTCCGAATAACCTGCGCTTCGTGGACATAACAAGAGAGGCGATTCCAGGCAATTAGATGCTCAGTAAGTTAGATTTTGTGTATTATTTTATATTTCTTTCTTCATTTCTTGCATTTGATCTTTTCTTAAACGTTTACAAATTCAAGTTTTAGAAATTATTTAAAACCTATTTGAAATCCAAATAAGTAAAGTTGGGTTATTTAGGCCGACGTCATTAATAACTCAAGAACGGTTGGAGCAATTTTAATTATTTCTGATTTGTTGGATTCATATCTACTCCTAATAACAGAATAACCATTAAATATAAGGAAAATGCACGCAAATTTCAATGAACGAAACTAATGCCAAATGCAACCCGCAACACTTGGCAGGTTTATTAATCTATATCGGTAAATTAATTTTTTTAAAGGAAAAAAGTACGAGCTGTTTTATCACCATCAGATCCATTTGAGGGCGTTCAATTCTTGAAATGCACAAGAAACAACTGGTTAAATGAAGATAACGAAGATACAAATTTTTCTTTTAAATAAACGATTTACATACAGCATTTCATGTACACTTACAATCTTTTGTTCGGTAAAACGAATTATCGAATATCAGAACTATACATGGTCCCAATTAGTTAGGATAATCGACGTTTCACTGTACAATGAATTTCAAACTATTAAATAATCTGAAAATGCAAGAGCACCAAAACATATAACTAGGGGGTATATTAAATACCCCGCTTGGTAGCAGCTGAGTTAAACCAAGCGGTTAGTTGCGGTCTTAAGTAATTTAATACTGGATTTCAAATCGATCACTCCCACGGTCTCTGAGCGTGCCACATTCTTTTTCTCAATGGTCTGTAGTTAATAAGTTGTTACGGAATGCGAAAATACTTCATTCTGTCGAGATGTTACAACCACTTTACTGTGTACATTTTTATCTTATCTATAATAACTATTATTTGGTTCCTGTCGTGTATAGTTTTCTTGATCTTAGAATGTATTCTGTCACATGTGTGATAAATTTCCTTAACGACAATTGATTTTAAAATAGTAATTTTTAAAAAGTTCATTCAGTAGCAAGTTTCACGCATAATTTATGACGAGAATTTCTAATTTTGAGAAAACATAGTATGAAAGTTTATAATTGTGCAGCTACTTATGCAACGGCAATGTGTGCTTTCTGTGAAAAAGCATAAACCCTCATACATGAATTTAGTATATTTTTACAGTAAGTAGTAATGAACGGAAAGTTTTTACACATTAAATTAACTAAAATGACCATGAAGGGACAAATGAAGTATATAAACTAACACATCGACTTACACTTTATTGAAAATCTAGTACTTTTCTCATAATTTTTGCACAAAATAAGAGTAATTATTACTTTTCCATAAAATGATCTTGAAATTTTCTTCTTCAAATGTATTCTCGGATAGAGCAATGAACATATAAAAATTAATCTTGGTAAATTTTCGTTCACTTCGATTATTCGAAGTTCGCAAATGTTACAAATAATGTTAGAAAAAAGCGATTTTCTAGCTGTACTAATTTTCTTTGTAAATTAGTATTTAATAAGTGAATTAGAATGAACGTAGTTGATAATTAAATAATAGTACTGTAAGTGCGAGGGAGATTAAATAAGTGATAGACCAAACACTAGATACAGATCACACGCCACACAGTAGGTGCTTATGGAATAGAGTATAGTAAACACAAACAACTTTTTTATGGTATACAGTAGGAAACCATAAAATTATTTAACATTAAAAATTTTCACTTGCCTCACTGTTCGCAATAATTATAAAATTACGTTCGACCCACACACATCAAATTGCAATTGTGTATTGCGTAGCGCCCTCTCCACGAGGAAGGTCGCTTGCACAACCAGCGTCTCCACATCCGGCACGTCCACGCACTCGTTGCGTCCGTCTCCCAAAGGAGCAGCTAACGCGCCTGTGCAGCACCTCCTCCATCACGAAGGTCACAGTCGCCGCTTCGGACAGCAAGGGCGCAGGTTCAATGAACGCACGAAGCCCATCGAGACAGTTGTTCGGAGGCGGAGGAACAGACACTCCCTTTTCACCAAGGCTTGGCAAGAGCGCTCGCGCACAGCACTTCCAACCAGTTGCGCCAGCCTCAGCAAAGGCTCAGCAAACACAAACATCTTTTTATGCGGAGGGGCAGCGCCCTCTCCACGAGGAAGGCCACGGTCGCCGTCATGCACAGAGGCTCAATAGGCGCGCACAGTCCGACGGGGAGGCTCAGCTGGGCGGAGGCGAAGGAACAGTCGCGCCCTCTTCACCAAGGGTCGCCAAGAGCGGATGCCTAGCGCCATCTCCACGAAGAAGGCCATGGCCGCTGCCAACGCCCCCACACACAGCACAACCGCCGGTTCATGCAGGGCGGTGAGCTGAAGAGGGCGGGGTTCCTCTGGGGTAGACGCGTGGGAGGTCGATGTGGACACAGCAGGCCCCCGATTCACATGCCCCTTACCTCGGTCCGTCATTAACTGGTCGCTATGGGAAGGACAATTGAAGGAGTGAGCATGATTTTACGCTTTAATTCACAGGTAATACCAAGAGAAGGCTGAAAATAGCTACGAAAATACCTTTCTCCAAACTCGTCTCCCACAATAGATGAGAAAGCGATCAGAGGCAGTGTGATTAAGTGTACACAAAAGGTTAGGTTCTTAAGGAGAAAGAGACGTACACAGAGAGTAAAGAAGCGTGCTTAAGCGAGTTCTTATAGATCTTCTGCTCGTTGTCCGCTTCAAAGGTAATTAGCAGCAATGCAATATAGCGGATACAGAGGACCGATGTGAGGAGTATATGGTACGGTAATGGAAGCGGAGCAACCTATGTAAGAAGGTAATTGAATTTGTCTACGAATCCGATATAGAAAGCTTCAGTGTTTTGAAGCGATGGTGAGGCAGAATAGTAAAGAGAGGTTAAAGGTAGGTGTAAGCGATAATGTGTGCACAATTCCCTTCTGTAGGGCAATCAGCTTCTATGTGTTGAAGTCTTTGAGACGCTGCCTGGGAAAGGGGATATATAAGCTAGATAAGAGATTATACCTGAAGGGCTTTCACATGATTCTCTTCTGCGAGTCAATCAGGATTGCTAGTGCGTTGAAGCGATGGTGAGACCTATTTGGGGAAGAGACATACGAGCTAGGTGTGAGCGAATTCTGGAAGGGCTTGTCCATGATCCTCCATTTCCAAGTCAAACAGCAGCAGTGTGTTGACGCGATGGTGATACCTCTGATTGAAAGAGTGGTTAGAGAGAAGTGAGAACGAATACTTGAAAAGCATGCCTGCAATTCCATTCTGCTAAGCGATCAGCAGCAGAACGTTGAAGTGATGGTGAGACCGCTTGGGGGAAGAGTGGTTAGAGAGAAGTGAGAACGAATACTTGAAGAGCATGCCTTCAATTCCATTCTGCAAAGCGATCAGCAGCAGAACGTTGAAGTGATGGTGAGGCCGCTTGGGGGAAGAGTGGTTAGAGAGAAGTGTGAGCATATACGTGAAGAGCTTGCCTACAATTCTGTTCTGCAAAGCGATCAGCCAGAGGTAGACCACGCGATGGTGTGGCAGCGAGAGCAAAGAGGTAGGATCGTGGAATCCCTATTGTGCCGCGTACCTGTCCAACTTAGTGAAGATGCCTGCCGGCGCCAACTTCCCCAGCAGCACGTCAAAAAGGTGCCGTTGCGGCCAGTGGGGCCTCGTCGGGTAAGAGACGTAGGCCGGAGAAAGGAGGCACTGAGGGACCGGATACACGAAGGATGTGCCCGTCGCCGCGTCATTATGTAGCGGACCGTTCAGGAACATCATCGCCTGCTCCATGGAAAGGATGATCGCCGGGCCAGGCCAATCCCCTTCAAATTCTCGCATCATTTTTTTCATCACTTCAATATTGTAAAGCGACTCGAACCTGCAAACAGACACTCTCATGAGCTATAATTTTTCGATGTTGTACGCCTGTACGAGATCCGAGAACAGACGATTGCGAAGGGAGGTCTGACATTTCTGAAAGTCAACGGCGCTGCAATCATATTTAATTTCTACACGCGGTGTGCTTGCTGATAGACATAGGTTTAAGATTTGCAAATTGGTAAAACAGTGTTCACGAAGGCAGGGTGGTAGTAGGAAGAATGAGGAAAACGTATTCAGAGAATGATTTTGAAAGTATTTGCTTGGAGATCCACCTCAGATAGCCGGGAAGAAATACATTTGAACTAACTCGAATCATTTTTGCTTTCTCGTCGGCAAATTTTTGACAGAAAAACTCGCATTCTGAGACCCTGTTTTTCAAAAAGTGGATTTATATTCTTCTTGTATGGAAGAAAATTCCACTAATATGATGTGTAGTTAGAATTTGTGTTTTATTTATCCTTAATACCGAAAACATTGCTGACAGAAAATAATCTCTCTGATCAAAACTAAGTTATTAACTGCGTAAATGACTTCAAAATTTGCATTCTCCGAATTTGTCTCGAAGATTTAAATGCTGTGTAAGTTTGAAACTAATATTGATTTTACGGGGTACGATACAAGAAGCATCAACTTTTTCAACATTTTCTCATCAATGGTTTCAAATTTTCTGATTTAATTAATTAGACCGCTCTTGAAGTAGATACCTTCTAATAATTAAATACTGTAAATAAAAGATGTCTGCAATCAAAAATGCATTATTCTAAAGATATTTTCGATGGCATGGCATTTTAGTGGTCATCTTCAAAGATAAAAATAAAATTACAGAAATAAAATTACATTAATACACGAATTATAAAAATGAAGTATAAATTATTATATTTTTTAAAATTATTATTTTAATTTTCCCTCGGTCAGGGCAACAACGCTTAAATATCGCCCTGGTGGAATTTACGCTGAATTCTAAATTTTTGAAAGTGCCAAAAATGACAATGCGGGAAAATATGTTGCTATTGTAGCGCAAGTATGTTTGTACGTGCGATTTCTAGAACCAGTTAGTCTGGCCTTCTAGCTGTCCGTTCGTGTGTGTCTGTCTCTCGCTCTCTCTATCAGTCGCCAGTCAATCGAACCGACCGCCGATTGGTCCACCTACCGGTTGTCATCAATCATCTACTGTCTATCATTTGTCCGACTACCATCTCTCGACCGATCTGTTTGTCGGCCAGCCCGTCTGTGGAAAACGTTTGGACCTAAACGGTTCAAACTGAGTTTTTCCAAAATTGATATTCCCCTGATCAATCTAAGAAAACGCAAGTAACTTAAACTTTCAAATAGATATTTTGAATATTGGATGTACTCTGCAGTATCTCTAAACATCTTCTTTTCCTATTTTCAAAATGGCTTCACTAAAAAAAATTATTTTCTCGGATATCATATAACAAACTTAAAAAAAACGGCGGAAGGCTTATTTTCGTTGATATTTTAATTCTGCAACATTGATGAAGGTTTTTTTCCTTAATTATGGCGGCTCTTTAAAATTAGATCTTTACTAATGTAAGTAATAAAAAAAATTTTTCAACATTTCAAATAAAAGTTATCAACCTTTTTCAAGGGTCCAAAAGGTTGAATTCAGCTTTGTGATTGGTGGTGTACGTGCCTGGCGTCCTAACTGTCGCGTTTTTTTACTCGTATATTGGCACGGAAAATAATCATTGTTGGAAATATTTTGTCGAATTCATGTCCTATTATAATTTTTTTGGCTGTTTAAAACAAAGGTGCGTTTAAATATTCCGCGTTTAAAAAACGCTCAGGTCGGTTTTTTGTTGAGCTTTCCAAATTTTCGGTAATTGCAATATTTGAACATGTTTCCCGCATTACAACTTACAACTACATTGAAGGTAGATATTTCCGTGATCAAATCTGTTCTACAATATTGGTCTTAAATAATGTCATTTCAAAAGAAGAATGGTAAGTGTGTAATTTTTTAAAAAAAAGCAGTTTTAAAAATAAATTTTCTCAAAAGCGGTGACAACTTTTCTCTTTAATTTCTTTTATCGAATACTGAAAAGTACACTTATTAAAATGGAGGATGTCAGAATTTTTGAAGTCTAAATTTTACAAAATTTTAAAGTTTAAAAACAATGCGAGAAAGTAAGTGCTGTTGTAGCCTCACTAATTCAGTTTTTCTCGAATTATTGACAAAACAATGATAGATTAGATGAAAATATAATATTTCTATTTTTCTAATAATGTTTTTTGCTTTTATGTAGTTATTTGGTGAAAAACTTTTAGGTCAAGTGAACAGGACCAAAAAAAATCCTCTTTACTTAGCTAGTAGTTTCCAAACCACATCGGTCTTCTCGACGCCCTTGAAGAAAGACGGCAGCGCGTCGTACCCGTAAACCTTTGTGACTTGTTGGGCGACCTCCTCCAACGTCTGCATCTGCTGGGGCTTCTCAAGGACCGCCAGGAAGCCCGTGAAACGGGCGGTGAAAGCGGTCACGATCACCAGCCCGAAGGCGCTCAGGAGCACGAACAGGAAGTTGCCTCGGCGGTCCCTCTCACGGGTCACAAAAGCCCCGTTGATGAAGGCGTCTAAAACCTCGATCAGCACGTTCCTGGAAGAGAAATGCCATTCGATCAGGAATTGCAAATTGCGCAAAATACAGATGTATCATATCATTACATGTAACAATGGCAATTGAAGTCATGAAAGGAAGAAGACCTATAGACATAAGAAAATTTTATCCTCAGAACGCTTTCAGTTAACTGCTATACAGATGTTTATACTTCCACCAAATAACATTTCAACTGGTCAAGTCTAGCATGCAATATGCCTCCCTGGACTCTGGTGCAGGGAGGGGAAAAATTAGAAACGCCTCAACCATGGGATCTCGAATTTTCTGGCTTAAAAACAGCCTTTGTGGCTCTTTCAACCCATACATTCAAACTCTTATCAGATTCAAGGCTATTATTGGTGTTTCGAAAATGTTTACGATTGGGGCAAGTGGTTGAGAAGGTACCCGTAATTTTGTTCCTGAAAATCGGTATGTGTGGGTGATGGAAGAATGAATAGAAGAATGTGTCACACATCGTAGTGCAAAGGAGGTGAACCTCTCAAAATCAACTGAAAACACTGCAATGTCTCTAACAAAAGGTCCCACAGTACCATAAACGACTTTGTCATTATAAGCATTGTTCCCACACATTTATACTTACATGGCACCACTTACATCACAGAAAAATTAAATCTCAAAACATTTAACGTCCCAAAAGACTAAGACACGTTTTGATATCATGTTCATAACTTTCACCAAAGCCGAACCATCTCGCCTCTGCTACCTAATGAGTGGCAAGGTTAAACTCTTGCAGTAAGGAAACAAATCTTTGCAAGGTGATTGCTTCAGAGCTTGCCACATAACGTATCACAGCACATGGCTAGAAAACTGCGCTTATACGCAACCGATACTGAAGGATTTGAGACTGGGTGGCAGGATTTTGTCTAGAGAGCTAGGAGCCGTATGGAGGGGAGTTCCTAGGTCTATGTGCTCTGGTCGGTAGTTTTCCATAATTTCTCCGATCAACACCAGGCGAATGTCGTAGTACCTTAACCAAACTTCCAAGAAACGCGCCATCCTTGTCCTATCCTCATCCCGTACTAACACTCACTCTCACATGCACTACACAACCACGTATGACAGGAAACCATTCGGGAGCTGAGAGCTTGTCCCGGCTAAGACGGTGCCATTCTGGTGAGAGATGCCTGGTTGAGGCAAGCTTGTAAGCCTTTGATCTCTCCAGCCAGCGGGGCAAGATCACTTTCACTTCTCGCTATAAAAACGTGCCCTAAATTTAGATTTATAGATTTATATTTGTTTAGTAAAAAACAGTATGTTAAGTTATTTAAAAAACGAGAGGTAAGTAATATTTGAAAAAAAACAGACATTTTCGTTCCAGATTTACAGATTTTTTTTCATTGGTAAACGAATTGCATATACGATTTTTCTGCATTGCTAACAAAATAGTTACTCGCCCTTACCTCTACTCCTACCATTACATGCAACAGGAGAGTTTAAAAAAACGTGCGCATAATGAAACAAGCTTCATTTACGTCCAGAAGCAAAGCAAGGGGCCATCCCAGCATTTGCTCAAGGGATCAGGGAACTTGGACAAAAACCTGATCGAGGTGGCGCTTATTGACCCGGAAGCAGTACAATTTTTGTTACAAAAATATTAAGTCTTTTTAAAAAAAATAATAAATACGAATGTAAACTAATTAAATTTATATCACTGTTTTGTTGAAATAAAAATTATTTTCATTTTTGATAATTACTACAGTCTCTAATTGTATAGAAACAGTTATGCTGCAGAAAATATTTTACTTTTAACATAAATTTGTGTACTGACTTTAATTGTTTAATTTCATTTGGCAATAAGTAACGTACATGTATGTGGATTTCTGATAATGAGCAGTTGATGACACTTGATGAACGTGATTTCTACGACTTGTGTTGTAATTATAAATATCAGTAATGCGTGAAAATATGTTCCCACCATTAAGCAAGTCAGTTTTGACAAATATTACAGATTCGTAAATAAATAGCCAAGGCAGTGCTAAGATTCCAAGCGCAATGAAACGAAGTTTGCAGGAATCAGGCGAATGGCATTTTTTTCTTTATTCGAATAATTTTCTTTTGCAATCAAAAGGTCTGGGTACTACAGGATGAGTTTCACCAGAATAGCATTCCATATCTCAGGCGGGAATACGCATTTGCAAAATACACGCAACGAGCTGCATGAAGGCTGACAGAATTAGAAGGAATTCTGAATGCGTAACGCAATGAACTTAATTTAGTGTTTAATTCTGTAGTATGTGCATTCCATTTGAGGTTTTACTGAATTAGAGACCTAGAATTGTTACCTGAACATCAGTTAATTGTATATTGTTCATTTTCAATAATGTATGCGTTTGCTGATTTGAAGCGCAAAAATGCATTGAAACTGTTTTTCCTTTGTTAACTATTAATTTGTTATTACAAAACCAACTTGAATCTTCTGAAATCGTACTATTTATTGTTTCTTGTTTTGCAAATAACATTCGTGTCACCGGCAAACAAAAACCGTTCTTCTGTTTTTAATAGAGGGAATATCGTTTACGTATAATATACAGAGAATGGGACTTAAGATCGAGCCTTGCAGGACCCTATATTCAATTGGTAAAGAATTGGAATGATAAGTAAATAATGTCCTTATGTATCAGCACGGTATTTCTACTCTTTGAGATCTATGTTTAAGGTACGAGGTTATCCAATTTAGGGCGATACCACGAATTCCATTAGATAGTAATTTTAATCTTATGGTCAATAACTTCAAAAGCTTTAGAAAGATCTAAACATATTCCAATGTGTACTTCATTTTGGTCCATTGAATAAGCAACATCTTTAAGAAGAGAAAAAATGTCTGTTTCCGTAGATTTTTATTTTCTAAAACCGTGTTGCGCGTCTGAAAACGGTTTGTTTTTCTTGAAAAAAGTTTCCTTTAGCATACAAAAAGCCTCTCTAATATTTTTGAGAAACCTGACCAAAGATAAATTGGCCGGTAATTTTGAATTTCATTTTTGTTCTCTTTTTTTACGTGGCTTAATATTTGGTGTTTTGAATCTATCTGGAACTATTTCTGTGCATAAAGAAACATTGAAAATGTGAGTTATGGGTGTAAAAAAGGCAGGTACACAAGTTTTCAAGAAACAATCCGGAAATTCATGTAAACCAGATGAATATTTATTTTTTAGTTTACAGACTATTCTCAGGATTTATTTAGAAGAAGTTTCGGAAATAAACATTGTGTCGAACATTTTTGGGGAAGGTAATGATGGTTAAATTCTGCCGTTCTAGTCCCTTTGTGAGTTCAGCCAATATTCTATATAAGTATTGGTTGAAGAGATTTGCCAATTTTTCAAGATTACTTGCTTTTCTTTCATTATCCTTTAAAACAACTCTACTAAGTAACGAGGCGAAGTGGTCATATTTTTTACGAAATTCCACAATTTTGTTCTCGGAAGTAGACATGGAAACCATGTGATACGTTACGATGTTTAGAAATAAAGTAAAGCGTACGTTTGTTTTTACACGAGGTTTTAGTTCATTGGGTGATCCAAGTATTATTTGTCCGTGAAATATTTAACTTTCTCTTTTTGCGAGGAAAGCATGTGTTAAAGTGAAATGACAGTTTTGAGAAAAATATATTATATTTTTCATTTGTGTCAACAGCGTTATAAAATGTGGCCCATGATTCCTTCAGCAAGTAGCCAGTAATTAATTTTATGTTAACTTTAGTTAATGCTCTTCACATTCGTGAATAATTGGTTTTACGGGACTAGAGCTAGCTTTTGACGAGCCCGGAATCACTAATCTAAAAGATCTATTGAAGAAGAAGTGAATCTTACGATGAAGCATTGAGAATGGAGGTTTTGTAGGATTGGTTGGGATTCAGGGGAGGAGGATGGGTAGCGTACCTGCGGCCAATGAGCCGAAGTGCGCTTGCGAAGGCGGCGAGGGCAACTCCTGTGGCTGTCCAGGAGTCGGCGCTGAAGGCCTGCAGGATGCCCTGCTGAACCCGACGTCTTCGCCGCTTCACCACGAGGCACATGTCGCTGCGCCTGTGCGGGTAGAGGTAGCCCGTGGGGCTGTTCGATCTACGCCATCGGGCAGTCGAGCTCACGTCCAGAGACCCGCTGGACAGTCGGGCCTCCTCCAGGTGATACGGCACTTCCAGGCAGGAGGAGTTTTTAAAGCGACTCATCAGTACCTGCGTTTTAATCATTATTGCGTTTGTGAAAATTAGTGCTTAAAAATTATATTTTATGATACTTGTCAAAAACTTCATAATTTTTGGAAAAATGAGTCACAGAAGGCATGTATTCAGAAAGATTCAAAACTAGAATTTCTGAAAACTATAGAACCCGATTTTTTCTTCTATTATGTTCCTTATATCATTTTTTAATTTTGCAAAAAGAATAAAAAAGTTAAAAATGTTTATACTTTAAAAAAACACTTTCTTAATGTAGATATTACAGGAAACTAAACTATTGTATTAACTGATATCTGCTGTAAATATTACATTCTACAACATAAATGTTCTGTAGAGTCTTTTGATTGTTGACTATTGTCTGCTCTGTTGCTAGAATGTAATGCTAAAATTACATAATTTGATTGTTATTCGAAAAAGAATCCCCAAACCCCTTAAATTCAGAGATTCAATATTGCAAAGCACTTTAAAGACCACGTATATATTAAAAGGTCAGTTTTTAGTTTTACTATTTGTTTGATAAATTTATTAAGTTACAACGCCGTAACATGTTTACAATTAGTACGTTCAGGTGATTCGACCGCGAAAGACAAGGTCTTAGGGCAGGTAATCCAGAAAATGTGGTGGTTGGGTCAAAACGCATGTTAGACATTAACCCTAGATTCCAATGGCGACCTTCACCAAACGTTTTTACAAAGGCATGGTCTGACATACTACTTTCGGTAAAAATAAAAAAAAAACAACTAGGTTTGACATTGAAAAACTAAATTTAATGGGCTGAAATCGTATGATATGGAGTAATAAATTACATTTTATTCCGCCTGGGGAGTAAAATGACCTTGACGTTGGGCAATGCCGGACAGGTCGAAGTAGAGGGGGTCAGACAAAGAAGTACTCTAGAAGAGGACCTCAACACCAAGAAGAGGACTGCATAGAAAAACATCAGCTTTGCGGAGATGGTGAAAAGGCCCTGCAGCGTAGGAGAAGTCTCGCCTAGAGGAGACAACCTAGATAAAAAATCCAGTCTTTTGCCTGCTTGGAAGTTGTGCGACGGACTGGTAACCCTCCCACGTAAAAAGCAATTACACTCGCAAGCTTCAAACAAGATGGCCGGACCGAACTTATAACGAATTTTTCAAGAAAAAGGTTAAGTGATATGGAATGAAGTATATATTAATGATTGCTGTTTGGAATTTGAATGGTCTGTCTACAAATGAACTAGAACTAGATAGGGAACTAAAAGATAAAGGGATAATTATAGCCATTATTTTTTTTGGAAGCATTGTTGGGTCCCTGAAGAATGGCAAAAAGCGAAAGTAATTTCATTATATAAAAAAGGGAAAAGAACCGTCTGTAACAAACTATAGAGGTATTAGATTACTACCCACATGCTATAAAATATATGCAATAATTTTAAATAAAAGTCTTGTTAAGATATCTGAAATTTTAAATATAAAAGAACAAAATGGTTTAAGAGTTCCAACAAAACGCCACAAAAACTTACGTAATTACAAAGGTGTAGTCTACTGGATGACGCGTGTTGGCGTACCCGGGAAATGGCGTACACTGGATATAGGCACGGCCACAAGGTAACGTGTATTTCAATGGCTAGTCACACAGTGCAGGTACTTAGTTTCAGAAAGAGGGAGTGAGGCAATGGGGGGGGGGGGAAGCTTCCGGCACGTCTCACAGACGACGCCTTTGTTACTAGGGTTAATGTTTTCGTTACGGGTGAGGAGTTTCAGGTGTGTAGTAAATCAATAACTTAATTCTTCCTTAATAGCTTTGCCCAATAAGACACTGTGAATATAATTAAAGAACTGGATTCTTATATTCAGAACAATGGTACAAGAACTGGTGTGAAAACAAAGATTGGCAAATATGTAAATGAATAGGACGGATATGCGACTATGGGTGAAAGAGCTCTTCACCACACCACAGAAAAGCACAAGGTAACACGACAAAGCCAAAGGGAATTAAAAACTAGCTAGAGAAAAGTTACTGCCAATCTGTAGGACCACTAGTTACTTTCTTGTATTCTATTTACGCAGTTTTGTGAGGGTTTGTAATTCTGCTAGGGAAAATGCGATTTTGAAGCATAAAAACTTCTACTGGGTGAACCGGATACCATAAAAACGGATATTTGTTCCTGTATGAAACAAATAACTTTCTCTAATCCGTTACCTAGTCACAACACACGTTTTAAGGGTATCTGTTACCGAAAAACTGGTTTGCCACAAAACGTCTGTCCGTCCGTCTGCCTAAAAATACACTAGCGGTTAATCCGTTTAAAAGATTATTCATGGATTAGGTCTGATATTTCGTGGTACATCAAACGGAAACAACTTTTTGAATATGAAGTTTTGAGAAGATTATGAGAGATTCAAAGATTATAATCTTATAAAACAAAAATGACCGTACCTGCATTATTTGTAAATTTGATATCGAATATTCCTCCATTAAGCGGCAAGGGATGATTGACACTGAAAAACAAATACTTTCTTCTGGAGAATGTGACCCAGTTTGATTCATTCCAAACCTTTCGTTGGTTTTTGGCAGGATTGGCAGCAACAAAAAGCGTCCTCTGTACAAGATTGGCAGAGGAGTACCAACACATTCAGCAGAACTCAATATCGCCATAGCAATCAATACTTTTCCCTGATGATGAACCATATCTGAATTTTCCCTTCGCAAAATTAGGTTCGAAACCACCGATCACGTTATTTTTTAATAATAATAATAATAATAATAATAATAATAATGATATTGTGATTAATATTACTATTAGTTTTAACGGAAACTTTTTGAATTTTTAGGAACAAAAGCACTTCTTTTCTCTGCTGAATACCCTTAATTTATTTGATGTAAGAATAAAATTACTCTGATATGTTTTTGAATAAATGACAACTGGAATCCACAAGATGTTACTACACTGGTTTACGCGTATCGCAACACACATTCAAAATTCTTTGCCTGGTTCTTGAAGCAGGACGAATTCCATTGGCGAACGACTTATTCTTATTCAAAACTCAATGAGTGTTCACTAGATATGAATCGTAAAACAAATTTTAAAAATACTTAAACGGGTAGCCCAGGGAAACGAAAATACAATAAAAACTGTATGGATTCTTCACGCGATAAAACAAGTATTCTTCATAATTATTATCGACTGGTTGAAACCCCTGGAGATTCGTAAAAGTAAAACGTCCTCACCTATTTTTCTATTTTCACAACGTCTATGGCAATATAAAAATGTAAAATAGCAGTCTAGAAATGCACATACTTTTTACTATTATTTAGACTCTTATGTATTATTATATTGCATCATGTATCCTAATTCTTCAGCGATCTCTCAAAACTCTCTTCACCAAAAAAAGTAAATTGCAAGATAATGCGTTTCGCTGTAGTTACAACCCCGTCCACATGCCAGGATCTGTTTCAATTTATTTATAATTATGAAATTTTTTCTGACCAGAAATGTAATGTAAATCACACCACAAAATATTATCCTGGTCTTATTGTTAAATAACTGAATATGTTGTTCACTCATTTGCAAATAAGCGTGTTTTTTAAATAAAATTCCTCGTGTGTCATCCATGAACGCAAGAAACAGGAGAGATCCAATTACACTCCTTTGAAGGGTCCGTGATGTAATCTTTGCTAAAGATGAAAATTGCTATCTATCACGACTATTTCCGAGCAAGTAGAAGTTGATCAGTCTACGCTACCACAGCTGTTAGAACTCGAATGCAGCAATTTCTGAACTAGTTTTTTGTGCGAAACGACATTAAATGCCTTGGAAAATTCTATAATTGCGGCATCCAAACACCCATAATCATCAACTTTGAGTGCCATGGCTTGAAACTACGATACTGCAGGCTTTTCTAAGAAATACTAGCGGTGCTAAAACAGCACGTTCTTTTTCCCCCGTATTTTCAAACAAAATTACGCGAAAAGTACTGAAATTTTCGAAACATTACACTGAGATGTAATTTAACATCATGATAAATAATAATTACTTTTATACTTGCGCTGCTTTGCTCATGCTCGATCACAGTGCAGTTAATATATTCTTGACAAATTCTATTTTCCTGGATTCAAGCACTAAGTTTACTCACTCCAATATTGCTGAACGTTGACGTTCATACGAAGTGGCAACTTCCTGGAGATTCATTACCTGTCAATTACAATCGGATTGCACTCCATATTCTATTTATAATCATCCTTGCTTTCATAAAAAGAACATAACATTTATTCTCTTATTTTAAACAACATAAACAAACGAATTTGTATTAATTTGGCTGCCAAAAAGAATTAAATTGCCTTAGTTTTTTTCAGATCTAAAAAAAGATACACGAAAAACCCCCCAAACAGTTGCAGTAGACCTTATTCATGATACTGTAACAAGAGAATGCATGATAATATAGGCCCAATAAGGTTCACGCTTACTGTTTCGTTACGGAGATTGTTGGAGCGAAAAGTTGCATTCTGAAGGGTACCTTGTAGCGCACCAAGCACACCACTGAAGATTGAGCAGATTATTAGAAGTGCACGGGTAGGAGTTGCCGAGCCCAAGTAACCTTTATGGAGGGGCAGGATACATACTCAGCGTAAGCGAGCACCACATGTTGGAGCGTCCAGCCTACCGTCATGGCGTATCGGGGCGATACTGATAAGTAGAGTAGGCCTGCGGAGTCGGCGCGTAGAGCAATACAGGTTGCAGGATCCAGCCGTCCATGTTGTCTTATTTAAGCATCCTATATTGATGTAACAAGTTACTGATTGTTGAAGAATTTAGGAGTGAATGTCGATAGGTATGGGTTATACGTAGTACTTGCTATTAATAATATATTCATTGTTTATTTCTGATCCAACAAGAATCTGTATATTAACCTACATGACCATACAACGAAAAAACTGAAAATTTCATACAAATGACGCATTTTGTGATAATTTAATTTCGCCGTAAATTACACGAAATGCATCAAAAGATTTTAAATTTTGCAGTCTGATTGTTACTAGGGTAGGTATACACTCATCAATAATATCTGCATTGTTGTGGAATAAAACAAGTTTATAAAATGAATATACAAACATAGCATGTACCTAGAAATAAAATATTGCAATTTAACATTAAAATGTTTATTTAGTGAAGTAAAATATGTAAACTATTACATAATTCACAATAAAATAGAATATATTGATGTAAACTTGATTGCAAACAAATGATAATGCAACATAGATGAATACACTCAATCATTAATGCGATTGGGTGGATTGAACATGTCAGGAGACAAAGCACATGCTTAGGGACACCAGTAATTACTTCAAAACTACTTTAAAATTGGTTCATAAATACATACAAATAGCCAATTTTATTATTGATTCCAATAAATACAAATTTAATAATTTTTATATGTAAAAACACCAAGATGTTTAAATGATGGCTAAAAATTTAAATGAAAATTATTTTCATATGCATTTTTTTGTATATTTCTTTGATTGGTTTTCATTTTATTAGACGAGTCCAATAATGATTTTTCTTAACAAATTAATACCCCTTTCTAAAGTGATTTTAAATTCCGACATTCTCCAGGTTATGTTATTTAATGCAGACCATTCTCGATCGCTACAAAATTTAGGAATATATTCTTCAAATATTGATAACTTTCACACTCCTAAAAAAATACTGATATCACCTCTGATTGTAATACATATACTATAATACAATTAATTATGCTTCACAAATTATTACAATTTAATATTCACATGATTTATTTAGCCAAGAAAAACAATGAAACATTATCAACATTACGCAATACATGTGTATACATCCGTTTGACACCTATTTGCATAGCCTTTAGATAATATTCCGGAAAATTCATATGTAGGGAAGCCAAGTACTGTATAAAACAATCAATCCACATATATCACCACCACCAAGAGTTATAATCCAATACAAATTGAATTTTTCGTTATACACATTATTTCATGTGAAAATCTATGCACGATAATTTTAAAATTGTGTCAACTCTATAGCTTTGTCTTCTATTATTAGTGATTTTCTGAAAGGTGAAGTAGAGAACCCAGTTATAATATTTCCTACCCCAAATTATAGGTTTAATGGATGTACGTAACACAGATAAAACAATATTCTTTAAGTAATGTTGGCAAGCATTATTATCATTGACGATGGTAAGCGTAATTAAAAAGTTATGTCATAAATATATGTACCTTAAAATTAGTGTTTGCACATGTGAGTGTGACAGTTTCCACACCACATCGTTCTACTGGACGTCCTTGAACAAAGACGGCAACGCGACGTCTCCGTAGACCTTGGTGACCTGGCGGGCGACCTCCTCCAACGTCTGCACTTGTGAGGACTCCTCAACGACCGCCAGGAAGCCCATGAAACGGGCGGTGAAAGCGCTCACCATCACCAGCCCGAAGGCGCTCAGGAGCACGAACAGGAAGTTGCCTCGGCGGTCCCTCTCACGGGTCACAAAGAGCCCCGTGTGCTCCAGGTGAATACCGGTGAAGTACCCTAACAAAAAGGCCACGGACCGCGTGCGATCTTTCCTTACAATTCCTTGTCCTATCCTACGCATTACCTACAAACACTGACAATAATATGCACTACACAACCACACATGCCGGGAGAGAGATCGGAAGCTTAGAGCATTTACCTGCTTAGGCCGTGTCCCGTGTGAGATCATTGATTGGGGAACAGCCTGCTAGCTGACGGTAGGTCGGTGCAGGTTTTAGCCATCCAGGGCAACACTTTCTCCTTCACTTCCTGAGCAAAAAGTGCTCAACACTTACGGAAGCAATGACCTTAGCATTTAGAATCAGTATCAAACAACCTAACAGCTGTCTGTCCGCCTGCGGTCAACTCGAGCACCTGTACCGTTCAGCCGATTTTTTGTCCAGAATTGATACACCCTGATCGATTTGAACGGACTTTTTTCTTGAAATGTCTTCATGAATAAAACTACAATCATGCTCCATTTTCCGAAAATATTAGTATTTTGTTCAAAATTTTGTGTCAAACATAGGCCATTTTTATTTTCTCTAAATCATTTTTTCTTAAAAAGGCACAAATTTTTTGGATCAAATGAATAGAGGACGCTTAAGAAAATGATATAGTTCTTTAAAATGCCTAATTATTCGAAAATTTGAAATATTCAAGGTTTTTCCTCTTCTTCCTACAACTAAAATTGTAAAGATACATTTTTGTTAATGAAGTTTGCTTATCAAAAAGAGTTCTTCAAATAAGTTCATTTTGAATTTTTTTTAAATGAGTATTTTCGAGTAGTTTGGTCTGAAACTCAGACAAGTCCATGATACCATGATAGACTACTTGAAAAAAATAGAAGTCGCCCTCTCCGAATAACTTGCGCTTCGTGGACATAACAAGAGAGGCGATTCCAGGCAATTAGATGCTAAGTAAGTTAGATTTTGTGTATTATTTTATATTTTTTTGTTCATTTTTTGCATTTGATCTTTTCTTAAACGTTTACAAATTCAAGTTTTTGAAATTATTTAAAACCAATTTGAAATCCAAATAAGTAAACTTGGGTTATTTAGGCCGACGTCATTAATAAATCAAGAACGGCTGGAGCAGCTATAATTATTTCTATTTTGTTGGATTCATCTCTACTCCTAATAACAGAATAACCATTAAATACAGGGAAAATGCACGCAAAAGTTCAAAGAACGAAACTAATGCCAAATGCAACCAGCAACACTCGGCATGTTTATTAATCTATATCGGTAAATTAATTTTTTTAAAGGAAAAAAGTACGAGCTGTTTTATCACAATCAGATCCATTTGAGGGCTTTCAATTCTTGAAATGCACAAGAAACAACTGGTTAAATGAAAAAAAAGGAAGATACTAATTTTTGTTTCAAATAAACTTTATACATACAGCATTTCATGTACACTTACAACCTTTTGTTCGCTACACCAATTATCGAATATCAGAACTATAGATGGTCCCAATTAGTTAGGATAATCGACGTTTCACTGTACAATGAATTTCAAACTATTAAATAATCTGAAAATGCAAGAGCACCAAAACATATAACTAGGGGGTATATTCAATACCTCGCTTGTTAGCAGCTGAGTTAAACCAAACGGTTAGTTGCGGTCTTAAGTAATTTAATACTGGATTTCAAATCGATCACTCCCACGTTCTCTGAGCGTGCCACATTCTTTTTCTCAATGGTCTGTAGTTAATAAGTTGTTACAGAATGCGAAAATACTTCATTCTGTCGAGATGTTACAACCACTTTACTGTGTACATTTTTATCTTATCTATAATAACTGTATTATTTGGTTCCTGTCGTGTATAGTTTTCTTGATCTTAGAATGTATTCTGTCACATGTTTGATAAATTTACTTAACGACAATTGATTTTAAAATAGTAATTTTTAAAAAGTTCATTCAGTAGCATGGTTCACGCATAATTTATGACGAGAATTTCTAATTTTTAGAAAACAAAGTATGAAAGTTTATAATTGTGCAGCTACTTATGCAACGGCAATGTGTGCTTTCTGTGAAAAAGCATAAACCCTCATACATGAATTTAGTATATTTTTGCAGTAAGTAGTAATGAAAGGATAGTTTTTACACATTAAATTAACTAAAATGACCATGAATGAACAAATAAAGTACATAAACTAACACATCGACTTACACTTTATTGAAAATCTAGTACTTTTCTCATAATTTTTGCTCAAAATAAGAATAATTATTACTTTTTCATAAAATGATCTTGAAACTTTCTTCTTCGAATGTTATCTCGGATAGAGCAAGGATCATATGAAAATTAATCTTGTTAAATTTTCGTTCACTTCGATTATTCGAAAAATTTTAAATGTTGCAAATAATGTTAGAAAAAAGTGCTTTTCTAGCTCTACTAATTTTCTTTGTAAATTCGTATTTAATCAGTGAATTAGAATGAACGTAGTTGATAAATAAATAATAGTATTATAAGTGTGAGGGAGCTACAGTGGGTGATAGACCATAGTTAAATATTATTTGTGGTATACAGTAGATCACACGCCACACAGTAGGTGATTATGGTATAGAGTGTAGTAATCACAAACAACTTTTTATGTTATACAGTAGGAAACCATAAAATTATTTAACACAAAATTTTCCCTTGTCTCACTACTCGCAATAATTATAAAATTGCGTTCGATCCACACACATCAAATTGCAATTGAGTATTGCGTAGCGCCCTCTCCACGAGGAAGGTCGCTTGCGCAACCAGCGTCTCCACTTCCGGCGCGACCACGCACTCGTTGCGTCCGTCTCCCAAAGGAGCAGCTAGCGCGCATGCGCCGCTCCTCCACCATCACGAAGGTCACAGTCGCCGCTTCGGACAGCAATGGGCGCGGGCTCAATGAACGCACGAAGCCCATCGAGACAGTTGTTCGGAGACGGAGGAACAGACACTCCCTTTTCACCAAGGCCCGGCACGAGCGCTCGCGCACAGCACTTCCAACCAGTTGCGCCAGCCTCACCAAGGCTCAGCAAACTCAAACATCTTTTTATGCGGAGGGGCAGCGCCCTCTCCACGAGGAAGGCCACGGTCGCCGTCATGCACAGAGGTCGCAGGCTCAATAGGCGCGCACAGTCCGACTGGGAGGCTCAGCTGGGCGAAGGCGAAGGAACAGTCGCGCCCTCTTCACCAAGGGTCGGAAAGCGAGCATTCGCAGCGCCCTTTCCACGAGGAAGGCGGCGGTCACGTCATGCACAGCCTGGTCTCAATCTCAATAGGCGCGCACAGCCAACGGGGAGGCTCAGCGGGGCGGAGGCGAAGGAACAGTCGCGCCCTCTTCACCAAGGGTCGCCAAGAGCGGATGCCTAGCGCCATCTCCACGAAGAAGGCCATGGCCGCTGCCAACGCCCCCACACACAGCACAACCGCCGGTTCATGCAGGGCGGTGAGCTGAAGAGGGCGGGGTTCCTCGGGGGTAGACGCGTGGGAGGTCGATGTGGACACAGCAGGCCCCCGATGCACAAGCCCCATAGCTCGGTCCGTCATTAACATGTCGCTATGGGAAGAACAATTGAAGGAGTCAGCATGCTTTTACGCTTTATTTCACAGGTAATACCAAGAGAAGTCTGAAAACAGCTACGAAAATACCTTTCTCCAAACTCGTCTCCCACAATAGATGAGAAAGCAATCAGAGGCAGTGTGATTAAGTGTTCACAAAGGGTTAGGTACTAAAGGAGAAGGAGACGTACACAGAGAGTAAAGAAGCGTGCTTAAGCGAGTACTTGTAGATCTTCTGCTCGTTGTCCGCTTCAAAGGTAATTAGCAGCAATGCAATATAGCGGATACAGAGGACCGATGTGAGGAGTGTATGGTACGGTAATGGAAGCGGAGCAACCTTTGTAAGAAGGTAATTGAATTTGTCTACGATTCCGATATAGAAAGCTTCAGTGCTTTGAAGCGATGGTGAGGCAGAATAGTAAAGAGAGGTTAAAGGTAGGAGTAAGCGATAATGTGTGAACAATTCCCTTCTGTAGGGCAATCAGCTTCTATGTGTTGAAGTCTTTGAGACGCTGCCTGGGAAAGGGGATATATAAGCTAGATAAGAGATTATACCTGAAGGGCTTTCACATGATTCTCTTCTGCGAGTCAATCAGGATTACTAGTGCGTTGAAGCGATGGTGAGACCTATTTGGGGAAGAGACATACGAGCTAGGTGTGAGCGAATTCTGGAAGGGCTTGTCCATGATCCTCCATTTCCAAGTCAAATAGCAGCAGTGTGTTGACGCGATGGTGAGACCTCTGATTGAACGAGTGGTTGGAGAGAAGTGAGAACGAATACCTGAAAAGCATGCCTGCAATTCCATTCTGCAAAGCGATCAGCAGCAGAAAGTTGAAGTGATGGTGAGGCCGCTTGGGGGAAGAGTGGTTAGAGAGAAGTGTGAGCGAGTACGTGAAGAGCTTGCCTACAATTCAATTCTGCAAAGCAATCAGCAGCAGGACGTTGAAGTGATGGTGAGGCCGCTTGGGGGAAGAGTGGTTAGAGAGAAGTGTGAGCGAGTACGTGAAGAGCTTGCCTACAATTCAATTCTGCAAAGCGATCAGCAGCAGAACGTTGAAGTGATGGTGAGGCCTCTTGGGTGAAGAGTGGTTAGAGAGAAGTGTGAGCGAGTACGTGAAGAGCTTGCCTACAATTCAATTCTGCAAAGCGATCAGCAGCAGAAAGTTAAAGGGATGATGAGGCCGCTTGGGGGAAGAGTGGTTAGAGAGAAGTGTGAGCGAGTACGTGAAGAGCTTGCCTACAATTCAATTCTGCAAAGCGATCAGCAGCAGAAAGTTGAAGGGATGGTGAGGCCGCTTGGGGGAAGAGTGGTTAGAGAGAAGTGTGAGCGAGTACGTGAAGAGCTTGCCTACAATTCAATTCTGCAAAGCGATCAGCAGCAGAAAGTTGAAGGGATGGTGAGGCCGCTTGGGGGAAGAGTGGTTAGGGAGAAGTGTGAGCGAGTACGTGAAGAGCTTGCCTACAATTCAATTCTGCAAAGCGATCAGCAGCAGAAAGTTGAAGGGATGGTGAGGCCGCTTGGGGGAAGAGTGGTTAGAGAGAAGTGTGAGCGAGTACGTGAAGAGCTTGCCTACAATTCAATTCTGCAAAGCGATCAGCAGCAGGACGTTGAAGTGATGGTGAGGCCGCTTGGGGGAAGAGTGGTTAGAGAGAAGTGTGAGCGAGTACGTGAAGAGCTTGCCTACAATTCAATTCTGCAAAGCGATCAGCAGCAGAAAGTTGAAGGGATGGTGAGGCCGCTTGGAGAAAGAGTGGTTAGAGAGAAGTGTGAGCGAGTACGTGAAGAGCTTGCCTACAATTCAATTCTGCAAAGCGATCAGCAGCAGAAAGTTGAAGGGATGGTGAGGCCGCTTGGGGGAAGAGTGGTTAGAGAGAAGTGTGAGCGAGTACGTGAAGAGCTTGCCTACAATTCAATTCCGCAAAGCGATCAGCAGCAGAAAGTTGAAGGGATGGTGAGGCCGCTTGGGGGAAGAGTGGTTAGAGAGAAGTGTGAGCGAGTACGTGAAGAGCTTGCCTACAATTCAATTCCGCAAAGCGATCAGCAGCAGGAAGTTGAAGGGATGGTGAGGCCGCTTGTGGGAAGAGTGGTTAGAGAGAAGTGTGAGCGAGTACGTGAAGAGCTTGCCTACAATTCAATTCTGCAAAGCAATCAGCCAGAGATAGACGACGCGATGTTGTGGCAGCTAGAGCAAAGATGTAGGATCGTGGAATACCTATTGTGCCGCGTACCTGTCCAACTTGGTGAAGATGCCTGCCTGCGCCAACATCCCCAGCAGCACGTCAAGCAGGTGCCGATGCGGCCAGTGGGGCCTCGTCGGGTAAGAGATGTAGGCCGGAGAAAGGAGGCACTGAGGGACCTGATACATGAAGGATGTGCCCGTCGCCGCGTCATTAAATAGCGGACTGTTCAGCATCAGCATCGCCTGGTCCATGGAAGCGATGTACGCCGGGCCAGGCCAATCCCCTACAAATTCTCGCATCATTTTTTCTATCTCTGCATCATTGTTAAGCGGCTCGAACCTGCAAACAGACACTCTCGTGAGCTATAATTTTTCGATGTTGTACGCCTGTACGAGATCCGAGAACAGACGATTGCGAAGGGAAGTCTGACGTTTCTGAAAGTCAACGGCGCTGCAATCATATTTAATTTGTACACGCGGTGTGCTTGCTGATAGACATAGGTTTAAGATTTGCAAATTGGTAAAACAGTGTTCACGAAGGCAGGGTGGTAGTAGGAAGAATGAGGAAAACGTATTCAGAGAATGATTTTGAAAGGATTTGCTTGGTGATCCACCTCAGATAGCCGGGAAGAAATACATTTGAACAAACTCGAATCATTTTTTCTTTCTCGTCGGCGAATTTTTCACAGAAAAACTCGCATTGTGGGACCCTGTTTTTAAAAAAGTGGATTTATATTGTTGTTATATGGAAGACAATTTCTATAATACGTTGTGTAGTGAGAATTTTGGTTTTATTTATCCTTAATACCGAAAACATTGCTGACAGAAAAGAAACTCTCTGATCAATACTAAGTTATTAACTATGTATTAAATGACTTAAAAATTTGCATTCTCCGATTTTGCTTCAATGCTCTGTAAGTTTGAAACTAAAATATTGATTTTACGTGGTACGTTACAGGAAGCATCAACTTTTTCAACATTTTCTCATCAATGGTTTCAAATTTTCTGATTTAATTAATTAGACCGCTGGTGAAGTAGATACCTTGTAATAATTAAATAATGTAAATGAAAGATATTGTCTGCAATCAAAAATACAATATTCTAAAGATATTTTCGGTCACATAGCGTTCATCTTCAGAGCTAAAAATAAAATTACAGAAATAAAATTACATTAATACACGAGTTATAAAAATGAAGTATAAATTATTATATTTTTAAAAATTATTATTTTAATTTTCTCTCGGTCAGGGCAACAACGCTTAAAAATCACTTGGTGGAACTCGAATCATTTTTGCTTTCTCGTCGGCAAATTTTTGACAGAAAAACTCGCATTCTGAGACCCTGTTTTTCAAAACGTGGATTTATATTGTTCTTGTATGGAAGAAAATTCCTCTAATATGATGTGTAGTTAGAATTTGTGTTTTATTTATCCTTAATACCGAAAACATTGCTGACAGAAAATAATCTCTCTGATCAAAACTAAGTTATTAATTGCGTAAATGACTTCAAAATTTGCATTCTCCGATTTTGTCTCGAAGATTTCAATGCTGTGTAAGATTGAAACTTATATTGAGTTTACGGGGTACGTTACAGGAAACATACATTTTTTCAACATTTTCTAATCAATGGTGTCAAATTTTCTGATTTAATTAATTAGACCGCTGGTGAAGTAGATACCTTCTAATAATTAAATACTGTAAATAAAAGAAATTGTCTGCAATCAAAAAAACATTATTCTAAAGATATTTTCGATGGCATAGTGGTGTCTTCAGAGATAAAAATAAAATTACAGAAATAAAATTACATTAATACACGAATTATAAAAATGAAGTATAAATTATTATATTTTTTAAAATTATTATTTTAATTTTCCCTCGGTTAGGGCAACAACGCTTAAATATCGCCCTGGTCGAATTTACGTTGAATTCTAAATTTTTGAAAGTGCCAAAAATGACAATGCGGGGAAATATGTTGCTATTGTAGCACAAGTAGGTTTGTACGTGCGATTTTGAACCAGTTAGTCTGGCCTTCTAGCTGTCCGTTCGTGTGTGTCTGTCTCTCGCTCTCTCTATCAGTCGCCAGTCAATCGAACCGACGGCCGATTGGTCCACCTACCGGTTGTCATCAATCATCTACTGTCTATCATTTGTCCGACTACCATCTGTCGACCGATCTGTGTGTCGGCCAGCCCGTCTGTGGAAAACGTTTGGACCTAAACTGTTCAAAAGATTTTTTCCAAAATTGATATTCCCCTGATAAATCTAAAAAAACCCAAGTAACTTCAACTTTCAAATAGATATTTTGAATATTGGATGTACTCTGCAGTATCTCTAAACATCTTCTTTTCCTATTTTCAAAATGGCTTCACTAAAAAAAAAATTATTTTCTCGGATATCATATAACAAACTTTAAAAAAACGGCGCAAGACTTATTTTCGTTGATTTTGTAATTCTGCAACATTGATGAAGGTTTTTTTCCTTAATGATGTCGTCTCTTTAAAATTAGATCTTAAATAATGTAAATAATAAAACAAATTTTTCAACATTTCAAATAAAAATTATCAACCTTTTTCAAGGGCCCAAAAGGTTGAATTCAGCTTTGTGATTGGTGGTGTACGTGCCTAGCGTCCTAACTGTCGCGTTTTTTACTCGAATATTGGCACGAAAAAAAAATCATTGTTGGAAATATTTTTTCGAATTCATGTTCAATTATAATTTTTTTGGCTGTTTAAAAAAAGGTTCGTTTACAAATTCCACGTTTAAAAAACGCTAAAGTCCGATTTTTGTTAAAGTTTCCAAATTTTCGATAATTACAATATTTGAATATGTTTCCCGCATTACAACTTACAACTACATTGAAGGTAAATATTTCCGTAATCAAATCTGTTCTACAATATTGGTCTTTAAATGATGTCATTTCGAAATAAGAATGGTAAGTGTGTAATTTTTTTGAAAAAAAGCAGTTTTAAAGGTAAATTTTCTCCTAAGCGGTGCCAACTTTTCTCTTTAATTTCTTTTATCGAATACTGAAAAGTACACTTATTAAAATGGAGGATGTCAGAATTTTTGAAGTCTAAATTTTACGAAATTTTAAAGTTTAAAAACAATGCGAGAAAGTAAGTGCTGTTGTAGGCTCACTAATTCAATTTTTCTCGAATTATTGACAAAACAATGATAGATTAGATGAAAATATAATATTTCTATTTTTCTAATAATGTTTTCCGCTTTTATGTAGTTATTTGGTGAAAACCTTTTAGGTCAAGTGAACCGGGCCAATAAAAAAATCTTCTTTACTTAGCTAGTAGTTTCCACACCACATCGGTCTTCTCGACGCCCTTGAAGAAAGGTGCCGGCGCGCCGGCCCCGTAAACCTTTGTGACTTGTTGGGCGACCTCCTCCAACGTCTGCATCTGCTGGGGCTTCTCAAGGACCGTCAGGAAACCCGTGAAACGGGCAAGGAAAGCGCTCACCATCACCAGCCCGAAGGCGCTCAGGAGCACGAACAGGAAGTTGCCTCGGCGGTCCCTCTCACGGGTCACAAAGGGCCCGTGGATGAAGGCGTCTAAAACCTCGATCAGCACGTTCCTGGAAGAGAAATGCCATTCGATCAGGAATTGCAAATTGCACAAAATACAGATGTATCATTACATGTAACAATGGCAATTGAAGTCATGATAGGAAAGAGACCTACAGACATAAGAAACTTTTAATCTCAGAAAGCTTTCAATTAACTGCTATACAGATGTTTATACTTCCACCAAATAACATTTCAACTGGTCAAGTCTAGCATACAATATGCCTCCCAGGTCTCTGGTGCAGGGAGGGGAAAAATTAGAAACTCCTCAACCATGGGATCTCGAATTTTCTGGCTTAAAAACAGCCTTTGTGGCTCTTTCAACCCATACATTCAAACTCTTATCAGATTCAAGGCTATTAGTGGTGTTTCAAAAATGTTTACGATTGGTGCAAGTGGCGAGAAGGTACCCGTAATTTTGTTCCTGAAAATCGGAATGTGTGGGTAATGGAAGAATGAATTGAAGAATGTGTCACACATCGTAGTGCAAAGGAGGTGAACCTCTCAAAATCAACTGAAAACACTGCAATGTCTCTAACAAAAGGTCCTACAGTACCATAAACGACTTTGTCATTCAAAGCATTGTTTCCACACATTTATACTTACATGGCACCACTTATATCACAGAAAAATTAAATCTCAAAACATTTAACGTCCCGAAAGACTAAGACACGTTTTCATATCATGTTCATAACTTTCACCAAAGCCGAACCATCACGCCTCTGCTACCTCTGGGAGTCAAATGAGTGGCAAGGTTAAACTCTTGCTGTAAGAAAACAAATCCTTGCAAGGTGATTGCTTCAGAGCTTGCCACAGCTATCACAGCACGTGGCTAGAGAACTGCGCTTATACGCAACCGGTACTGAAGGATTTGAGAATGGGTGGCAGGATTTTGACTTGAGAGCTAGGACAAATTTAACCGCCGTATGGAGGAGAGTTCCTACGTCTGTCTGCTCTGGTCGGTAGCTTTCCATAATTTCTCCGATCAACACCAGGCGAATGTCGTAGTACCTTAACCAAACTTCCAAGAAACGCGCCATCCTTGTCCTATCCTCATCCCGTACTAACACTCACTCCCACATGCACTACACAACCACGTATGACAGGAAACCATTCGGGAGCTGAGAGCTTGTCCCGGCTAAGACGGTGCCATTCTGGTGAAAGAAGCCTGGTTGAGGAAAGCTTGTAAGCCTTTGATCTCGCCAGCCAGCAGGGCAAGATAACTTTCATTTCTCGCTAGAAAAACGTGCCCTAAATTTAGATTTATAGATTTAGATTTGTTTAGTAAAAAACAGTATGTTACGTTATTTTTAAAAACGAGAAGTAAGCAATATTTGAAAATAACAGACATTTTCGTTCCAGATTTACAGAATTTTTTTTTCATTGGTCAACGAATTGCATATACGATTTATCTGCATTGCAAACAAAATAGTTACTCCCCCTTACCTCTACTCCTACCATTACAAGCAACAGGAGAGTTTTAAAAAACGTGCGCATATGAAACAAGCTTCATTTACGTCCAGAAGCAAAGCAAGGGGCCATCCCAGCATTTGCTCAAGGGATCAGGGAACTTGGACAAAAACCTGATCGAGGTGGCGGTCATTGACCCGGAAGCAGTACATTTTTTGTTACAAAAATATTAAGTCTTTTTAAAAAATTTAAAAAAAACGATTGTAAACTAATTAAATTTATATCACTGTTTTGTTAAAATAAAAATTATTTTCATTTTTGATAATCACTACAGTCTCTAATTGTATAGAAACAGTTATGCTGCAGAAAATATTTTACTTTTAACTTAAATTTGTGTACTGACTTTAATTGTTTAATTTCATTTGGCAATAAGTAACGTACCTGTATGTGGATTTCTGATAGTGAGCAGTTGATGACACTTGATGAACGTGATTTCTACGACTTGTGTAGTAATTTTAAATATCAGTAATGCGTGAAAATATGTTCCCACCATTAAGGAACTTAGTTTTGACAAATATTACAGATTCGTAAATAAATAGGCAAGGCAGTGGTAAAATTCCAAGCTCATTGAAGCGAAGTTTGTAGAAATCAGGCGAATGGCACTTTTTTCACTATTCGAATAATTTTCTTTTGCAATCATAAGGTCTGGGTACTACATGGTGAGTTTCACCAGAATAGCATGCCATATCTCACGCGGGAATACGCATTTGCAAAATACACGCAACGAGCTGCATGAAGGCTGACAGAATTATAAAGAATTCTGAATGCGTAACGCAATGAACTTAATTTAGTGTTTAATTCTGTAATATGTGCATTCCATTTGAGGTTTGACTGAATTGAGAGACCTAGAAATTTTGTTACCTGAACATCAGTTAATTGTATATTGTTCATTTTCAATAATGTATGCGTTTGCTGATTTGAAGCGCAAAAATGCATTGAAACTGTTTTTCCTTTGTTAACGATTAATTTGTTATTACAAAACCAACTTGAAACTTCTGAAATCGTACTATTTATTGTTTCTTTTTTTGAAAATAATATTCGTGTCACCGGCAAACAAAAACCGTTCTTCCGTTTTTAATAGACGAGGGAATATCGTTTACGTATAATATACAGAGAATCGGACTTAAGGTCGAGCCTTGCAGGACACCGTATTCAATTGGTAAAGAATTGGAATGATAAGTATTTGTATCAGCTCCTATAAGTATTTGTATTTGCTCCGTTTGTATCAGCACGGTATTTCTACTCTTTGAGATCTATGTTTAAGGTACGAGGTTATCCAATTTTAGGCGATACCACGAATTCCATTAGAAGGTAATTTTAATCTTATGGTCAATAACTACAAAAGCTTTAGAAAGATCTAAACATTTTCCAATGGGTACTTCATTTTGGTCCATTGATGAAGCAACATCTTTAAGAAAAGAAAAAATGTCTGTTTCCGTAGATTTTTATTTTCTAAAACCGTGTTGCGAGTCTGAAAACGCTTTGTTTTTCCTGAGAAAAGTTTCCTTCTGCGTATAAAAAGCCTCTCTAATATTTTTGAGAAACCTGACCAAAGAAAAATTGGCCGGTAATTTTGAATTTCATTTTTGTTCTCTTTTCTTTACGTGGCTTAATATTTGGTGTTTTGAAAATATCTGGAACTATTTCTGTGCATCAAGAAACATTGAAAATGTGAGTTAATGGGTGTATAAAGGCAGGTACACAGGTTTTCAATAATCAATCCGGAAATTCATGTAAACCAGATGAATATTTATTTTTTAGTTTACTGACTATTCTCAGGATTTATTTAGAGGAAGTTTCGGAAATAAACATTTTGTCGAAAATTTTTCGGGAAGGTAATGATGGTTAAATTTCGCCGTTTTAGTTCCTTTGTGAGTTCAGCCAAAATTCTAGATAAGTGTTGGTTGAAGAGATTTGCCACTTTTTCAAGATTACTTGCTTTTCTTTCATTATCCTTTAAAACAACTCTACTAAGTAACGAGGCGAAGTGGTCATATTTTTTACGAAATTCCACAATTTTGTTCTCGGAAGTAGACATGGAAACTATGTGATACGTTACGATGTTTAGAAATAAAGTGAAGCGTACGTTTATTTTTACACGAGGTTTTAGTTCATTGGGTGATCCAAGTATTATTTGTCCGTGAAATATTTAACTTTCTTTTTTTGCAAAGAAAGCATGTGTTAAAGTGAAATGAAAGTTTTGCGAAAAATAGATTATATTTTTCATTTGTGTCAACAGCGTTATAAAATGTGTCCCATGATTCCTTCAGCAAGTAGTCAGTAATTAATTTTATGTTAACTTAAGTTAATGCTCTTCACATGCGTAAATAATTGGTTTTACGGGACTAGAGCCTACTTTTGACGAGCCGGGAATCAATAATCAAATAAACCCATTAAATAAGAAGTGAACCTTTCGACGAAGCATTTAGAATGGAGGTTTTGTAGGATTCGTTGGGATTCAGGGGAGGAGGATGGGTAGCGTACCTGCGGCCTACGAGCTGAAGTGCGCCTGCGAAGGCGGCGAGGGCAACTCCTGTGGCTGTCCAGAGGTCGGAGCTGAAGACCTGCAGGCTGCCCTGCTGAACCAGACGTCTTCGCCGCTTCACCAAGAGGCATATGTCTGTGTGCCTGTGCGGGTAGAGGTAGTCCATCTGGCTGCTGGGCCTGCGCAATTGGGCGTCCGTGCTCACGTCCAGGGACCCGTTGGCCAAGTAGGTCTCGTACAGGTGAGAAGGCACGTCCAGGCAGGTGGAGCTCTTAAAGCGACTCATCAGTATCTGCGTTTTTAATCATTATTGCATTTGTAAAAATTTATATTGTTTGATTTGATTGTTGACTATTGAGTGCACTGTTGCTAGAATGTAATGCGAAAATTACTTAATTTGCTGTGTTAGTCCAAAAATAATTCCAAAACCCTTGGAATTCAGAGATTCAATATTGCAAAGCACTTAAAAACCACGTATATATTAAAAGATCAATATTAGTTACACTATTAGTTATATCAATATATTATGTTGCATCGCCGAGACATGTTTACAATTAGTATGTTCAGGTGATTCGAATTCATAAGACAAGGCCTCGGTGCAGGTTATACAAAGCACGTGGACATTATGGCCGTTGATTCGAAACGTATGTTAGGTTTATTTAGTTTTATTTCGTCGAAAAACAGTAAATGTATGTGACGTATGGGGGCGGGAGATAATCTGTCCTCGTTTCGTGAGTTCCAGAATCCTTTCCCATCATTTTAACGATAAATAGTTGAAACATGAGTAAAATTTATGATAAATAAATAAATAGAAATACATTATTTTAAAAAACGAGAGTAGCGAGTTTTGAAAAAATTGACATTTTTGTTGCCGAGTACTAGAAAAATTATTTGCAACCGTAAACGAACTCAAAATTTTATTTTCTGCATTGCTAACAAAATAGTTACTCGCCCTTACCTCTATTCCTAATACTACAAGCAAAAGAAGAGTTCATCGAAACGTGTGCATAGTGAAGCTACATATAAGTCGAGAAGCAAAACAAGGGACCATATCAGAATTTACTCAATGTATCAGAGAAACTAGACAAAAACCTGAACGAGACGGACGTCATTGACCCGGAAGCTGAAGTACATTATTTGTTACAAGCGTATTAAGTCTTTTAAAAAATATATAATACAAATGTAAACTAATTAACTATATATCATTGTTTTGTTAAAATAAACATTATATTTTATTTTTGATGATTAGTATAGTCTCTAATGGTATAAAAACAGTTATGCAGCAGAAAAGATTTTACTCTTATTGTCATCTGATTAATCGTGGTAAAGTAACGTACACGTGTTGTATGTGGATGTTGTTAGACATTAATCCTAGGTTCTAATGACGACCTGTTTCAAACGTTATTACAAAGTCAGACGTTGTCTGACAGACTATTGTAAAAATAAAGAAAAACTCATTTTTACATTGAAAAACTAAATTTAATAAATTAAAAACGTATGACATGGAGTTTCAAAATACATTCTAATGGTTTTTATTAAGACCCGTAAGTAACTTGGCTCTCATAGCGGACACGTGCTTGGTGCTGTCCACACATGGCTTTTGAGAAGGGTCCGCAATAGTACCTCGTCATGCTACCTTTCTTAAGATCGCCGTCACCCTTTGTCATTGCTAAATGCCAAACCTAAATGACAAACTTTAAAAGCTACAACGCGTTATATTTGTTCCTTTTCGTATTCATTATCGCACAATAATAGGCAATAGAGCGCGTGAAATCTGACGTAATTACAAAGACGTACTCTATTGGACGACGCGTGTTGGAGTACCTGGGAAATGGTTTTCCTATCCACTTGGAAGCCTTCCATTATTCTTCCGGTTCCGAAACCAAATAAAAATTCAGCAAACACCGACAGCTATTGCCCAATAAGCCTTCTACCATCTCTGTCTAAAATAGATAACAAAAGAAATCTCAAGAGAGCAATTTCGATTCACTGAACATACGTCCACACAACGCCAAATCGTCAGAATCACAGAACATCTCATTAGAGCATTTCATATAAAACATCACTCAATACTCATATCACACGACATAACACAGGTATTTGATAGATTCTGACACCAGGCACTAATATATAAATTAAAGAAAATTGGCACACCACACTACATCACTTCAGTAATCCAAAACGACTTATCCAACAGAACCTTTGCAGTAAAAATCAACAACTATCACTCAAATTCCAGAATAATCGAAGCAGAAATACCACAAAGATCACCCCTATCACTCACACTGTTCAATATCTATGTAGCAGACATACTCATAGATGAAACAGTAAAAAGCGCACAGTTTGGAGATGACACATTTATCTTCCCTTCCAACCATTCTCTAATCAACATTAAAACAATATGTAATAAATAGGCAATTGGTCATCCAAATTACAAATAAAACATTAAAAAACTGCAGCAAATTATTCTCTTTAAGGCCATACACTTCACCAACTACATCAACGTTAAATAATGATCCCATCCCATGGTACCCCCCAAACAGGCCCATTCATTATCTTGGACTGCACACAGGCACCAAAATGAACTGGAAACAACACAGAGACATCAAAACCATTCCAACTAAAAACTAACTGCATCAATTAAAAACTCTAATAAATGGGAATAATAACTTCCATACAAAACTGCAATAGCATTATACAAAACAATAATCAGACCTGCTCTTCTCCACGCCTGCCCAGTATGGATCAATGCTGCAAAAACAATCAACAAAATTCAAATAGTATAGAACCAATTCCTCCGCACAATCTTTAAAGCATCCTGGTTCATATCTAATCACCAATTACACAATGAATTCAACCTCGATCCCGTCATGCACCACATCACCTACCCATCCCACAACTTCTTATGTAATATACACCATATTCAAATTTTATCCTCATTCAAACTTTGCAAAAAACCCATCCATCCTACTCGCATCAAAAATAAATATCCCTACCACATATTTTGTAAATTGTTTTCTGGTCTAGAATAGATCCTATGAGGTGCCATTATGGTTTCCTCAACCTCTGTAGTAGTGTTAAGTTAGGTTAATTTATTTATTTATAAGTCATCAATACATATTTAAAGTTTTTAAAAACTGGTTTATGTACATAACAATCAAATAAATAAATACATTTAAAAAACGGAAAATGGCATACACTAGATCTAAGTACGCCCACAAGGTAACGTGTATTTCAATGGCTAGTCACACAGTGAAGGTATCTAGTGTTTCAGAAAGGGGGAGTGAGGGGTAGGGGTGCGGGAAGCTTTCGGATCTACAATCGTCTCACAGATGACATCTTTGTATCTAGAGTTAATGTTTTAGTTATGGGTGAGGCATTTCAGATTTGTGGTAAATCTATTCCATAATTCTTCCTAATCGCTTTGCCCATAAGACAATGTGAATGTAATGAAAGAACTAGATTTCTATATTCAGAACAATGTTACAAGAATTGATGTGGGGCCAGAGATGGGCAAATATGTAAATGAATAAGACGGATATGCGTCTATGTGATGTTCGGGCTGGGTGAAAGAGCTTTTCCCCACACCACAGAAAATGTAACGCAAAAAAGGCGAAGAGAATTGGAAACTAGACAGAAAAAAATTACTGCCAAAGCGGAAAAGGTGATTTTTTAGCAGCAAAACTCCTACTGCGAGAACTGCATACCGTAAAAACGGATATTTGTTTCCGAATGAAAAAAAGGTACTGCCTCTACTCCGTTATGTAGTTTTAAGGATACTTGTTACCGAAAAACTGGTATACTGCAAAACATCTACCCGTCGGTTTGCCAAAAAATACACTAACGATTAATCCGTTTAAACGATTTTTCATGAATTAGGTCTGATATTTCTTGGTACATGAAACGGAAACAACTTTTTTTAATGTGAAGTTTTGAGAAAATGTGAATATAAGAGATTCGATGATTATAATCTTAGAAAACAAAAATTACCATACCTGCATTATTTGTATTTCTGGTTCCGGGAATTTGTCCATTAAGTTGCAAGGGAAGATTGTCACTGAAATGTTTTCTTCTAATGGACGCGGCGCATTTTGATTCATTTCAAGCCTTTCGTTGGTTTTTGGCAGGGTGGGTATCAACAAAGAGCGTCCTCTGAACAAGATTGGCGGAGGAGTACCAACACATTCAGCAGAACTCAATATCGCCAGAGCAATCAATATTTTCCCCTGATGGTGAACCATATCTGAATTTTCCCTTCGCTAAATTTGTTTAGAAACCACCGACCACGTTATCTTATAATAATAATAATAATAATAATAATAATAATAGTAATAATAATACGATATTTTTATTGTTATTATTATTACTATTATCATAAAGGGAAAGACTTTGTATTTTAAGAGCAAAAATACTTCTTTTCTCTAGTAATCTCTAGTCGTTAATTTATTGTTTTAAGAATAAAATTACTCTGACTTATTTTCGAACAAATGACAGCCGGAATCTATGAATTGTTACCACACTGGTTTACGCGTATTGCAACAAACATTCAAAATTCGTTGCCGGGTTCTTGTAGCAAGACGAATGCATTTTCCAATGGCCTATTTACACGCAAAACTGAAGGATTGTTCACTAGACGCGAATGGCAAAACGGACTTTAAATATATCCAAACGGGTAACCCAGGGAAACGAAAATACAATCAAAACAATGCGGATTCTACACGCGATAAAACAATTATTCATCATAATTATTATCGATTAGTTGAATCCCTTGGGGCTCATCAAATTTAAAACGTCCTTATCTAGTTCTCAATCTTCACTATGTTTACTGCGTTAAAAAATGTAAAATTGAAGTCTAGAAGTGCCTATTTTTTACTATTATTTAGACTGTTATGTATTATTATATTGCATCTTCTATCCTAATTCTTCAGCGATCATTGAAAACTCTTTTTAACTAAAGAATAAGTTGTAAGGTAATGCGTTTCATTGTGGTTACAACCTATTCCAAATTCCATTGTTTTTTTTTCGGATTTTTCGGAAATTCGGATTTTAATTATTATGATATTTTTTGCCCAAAAATGTTTTGAAAATTTATTTGAATCTTCTGTCCGGATCCGAAAACAAATATTCAGTTCCCTAAAAGGAGGCCGAGTCGCTTCGAATGACACCTCACACGTCTCAATTAGTACACTGGAAGGGGTCTCTCCGGGTTAGTTTTAGAAGAAGTGGTAAATGGGATTGGGTGTACTTCGTGATTTATAAAATAAACATAGATTATCCTGTCAAGCATGTGGTTCCTGAAGGGTTACTACCTTCTTATTGAAATTTAAAATTGGTTGCCGGAAATTTACAAGTGTATGATGACAGAAATAAGAAAACCCTTTTTGATATCTTTCCAACAAATTTCTAAAATGTTACATGCGTGATTATTCCTATATTCTTCTTTCTTGCAGTTGTACAATAAAGATCTTGAAATGTTTAAAATTGATTGACTTGAAGGAATTTTATCACCCACGCATTTTACAAAAACTATCGTTACGACACCTGGAGGTTGTCAGCGGCGGAGGGAGTCACGGCTGTTCAGGCGGCGAAATAGTCGAAGGAAAGTTGGGAGAGCATTTTTGATGGCAATGGCAATGGAACATCGCCTCTTCTATCACAGTAGTTTTTGTCAGAAAAGAGTGTTCTGGAAAAGAGATGACACACAATTGACAAGGATTGTTACTTGGAGAAAGAATTAACGAGTATTGAAGAAGTTGTAACAGTTACCTCTGTCCAAACGAAAACTGACCCTTTCCTTACGAATTCCGTGGCCTTTAGCTACGTGTTTCTACTACATCCAGAGCCGGACATACTCTGGGTCAAACCTTGAAGACGTTCAAAACGCTTTTACCCAGCTTTCCGCGTTAGCTTGTCGTAACAAGGCGAGCCGGCGTCTGCCATAGAAAACTCATTTCGACAATGCCAATTTTTAGCAGGAATTTTTTAGCAATCCAGGAGCTGGTGCGCTCTTTCGGTGACGCTCCAAACTAATAGAAAGAAATTGATAAACGACTCCAAGGACTTTGCATGAAGAAATGGATGTTTGGTCGGCAGAGAAGAAATTTGCGCGGCTTTTTGGAGAAAATTAAGACTATCTCGGAGGCGCCAAGTTTAAAATGTATAATCTATTCCTTTGAAACGCCTTCAAAGAACATCAAACGCCCTGTTAAAGAAAACAAGGCGCCAAATTCGAAGTAATTTGGCCGGCAATGTGTCAACAGCGGCCGTTTGTAGACTGACGCCGCGTGAATTCATCGCCTGCATGGCACAATGATCGGAGGCCGCAGTCTGCTGAGAGGTTCGCTCGGGAAAACCTGATGAACCTTTCGGCCAGGCGTTGTGTGACATCGTGGACAGGGATATACACCACAAGAACACAGATACGAGTGAGCTCTTAGTACTGTATATTTACATGACTATATACAATATACAGGTCCTACAATTTCGTACAGCATCTGTCGTGCCCTTTGAGATACACCCTCTGCCCTACAGTGATAGAGAACCACTCAACCGGGCCAAGAATTCATCGAAGCACCTCGTGCACACAGCAATCCGCGCCAACCTTGTCGCCTGGGACGTCACACTTGTGGTATGTAAAAGTACCCTGGCGGTTTGTCCGGGAAAATTAAATCTCTCCGACAACATCCTACTCTAACGAGATCTCTCTTCCAATCAGAAAGTTCGGATATAGCTAACTGAAACCGACATCCGGCGGAGAAAGTGATAGTCAAATCCCAGGCACATTAAGGGGAGCGACCGCGATTTTCGTCTGCTCGATAACGATCCTCAGACCCGCATCGGGAGTACGCTTCCAAGGAAGCCTTGGTCGAGAAACTTGGGTGCGGAACAACTGCCTAAGGACTCCCCCGAATGGTCCCATAAGACAAATAAAATCCCTTCAGGACATCGTATCCCTGCTGGGTGATGTGTGAGCGGTGTGGAGGAGACGGCGTTTGACAGCTAAGGAAGGGGCAGTCAACAAAAGGCGGGAGTGTTTTACAAGCTTCTCGAACCCCTTGAAAGAAAGAACCTGAAACAGAGGCGATGTGATGACGAGGGTTTTTGGGTACGTTGAACGAAGCTGCAACGCGATAGTATGTGTGGGTGGTTTCACTATTGAGCAGAAAATTATAAAGGCATCAGATATAATTTCTCAGTCTTGCTTTCAACCTTCTTTATCGATTTTTTTTGAACTAATTTTATGAAATATTTTGTGATGAAAAGGAAAAAAAATGTTTCACTTCATCATGAAATTTTTCTGTCAAAGTGATTTCCATTATAATTTCCCAGAGGATATTTAAACGTGTAACTTTGATTGTAATTTAAAAATTGGGTTATTGAGTTCAATTGGGTAACATATTACCTTATATTAGAAACGAGTTTTTTTTACATTTTGAAAATTTTTCTTGCAATTGTTCAGTTTCAATTGCAATTGCCTAAAGTCTAGAAATATAGCTGCTTGTAATTGTATTTGCCACTTTGTAACTGTTCACTACTTTCTTTATTTCGCACTTTGTGTTATTTCACACTTTGTACGTGATTTTGCATATTGCGCTCGATATTGCATTAAATCGAAGATTCAAAATCTTCGGAAATATACTGCACCAACCGTCAAACACTCAATCACCCAGTTTTTCACCATTTCGTAACATTTTGCATTTTTAGCAATTTATAAAATATCCATCTCTTTACATGATTCATTTTCTGTAAGAATTCCGTCATGTAACGCACATAAAGTTTCTGTACGAAGTTTCTCAAAAAATCAAATGTTTTCTGTAAAATGTGGTTTACATTTCGCGTTTTCAGTAATGCTCAAACGTTTTTTTACTAAAAAGGTCTCCAAATTTTTAAACGAAAACTTCGGTTAAAGACTAAATTTTACATTTATTTAATTTTCTTGGACTAATGCTTCGGTTCTACCATTATAAAACCGAATAACAGAGAAAAGTTCAAAAAATATAATTTGGGCGGCGATAGATTTCAGCACGACGATGGGGCAAGGCCTAAAAGGTATCTCAAACCAAATGTGTTAGGAATCTAACTAATAAGAAAAAAGATTTAGAAAAATCATTTAGATACTTCAAAGATATGAACCACTCTTATAAATTCGCAATTGTAAAATATGACAAAACTTTGAATTTAAAATTGTGATAATGTTCATCCCTTTTTAGTAAAAATTAACTGTTAATTGCATTAAATTAATTTAAATGTTACAAAAATTGCTTTCTGTGTAATATTTTTTTAAGACTGCGAAGAAAGTAAGTGAACTTTGATTGACAGTGAACATCCGGTAAAAGATTCGTTTGCCGCAATGATTATCCATGTGCTGTCACTGCGTCAGTCAACAGGCCTTACACTAGTGTCTAGTTGGCATTGCTTACAATTAGTATACTTAATTAGAAATTAGTGATACTTGATTCCTAACTTAGAATTATTTATTTTTCGAATTTGGAATGTATTCTGTAACATGTTTAAAAAAATCCATAGACATATTTCCTTGACAAGAGTTTATGACGAGAATTTCTAGATTCGAGAAAACTAAGTATGAAACTTTGTAATTCTGCAGATACTTATGGAATAACCATGTGTGCGTTTTGGGGAAAAGCATGAACCCTCTCATATGTAATTAGTGTCTTTGTACGGTAAGTAGTTATGAAAGGGAGGTCATCAAAAATTATATTACATATTTCAAAAATGTTCAAGAGTGGTTATACAAAGTGTGCGGCCTAAACCATCGATGTACACTCGTCATTTTCGCCTAGTTTTTGTTCGGAATAATGACAGTTATTTTGTTTGTTTTTTCAAAAATATCTTTAATTTTTCTTTAAACTTCCCTTTGATAGAGCAAAGAACGCTTGAAAATTGAACTTGTTACATTTTCATTGACATGTTCAAGTTTTTGAAAATTTCAAACGTTACAAATAACAGGAAAAATATATACTACTGTAGCACCACTAATTGTCGTTGGAATTGAATATTTTACCAGTGAATTAGAAGCACCGCAGATGATAAACAAATGTAGATACTATAGTTGCGAGGGAACATAAATAAGTGATACACCATATTTATGTACAAAAAAATCATTAATTATATACCAACCAATAAATTTCGTGAACATAAAATTTCCATTTGTCTCACATATCGCAATGTGCGTACCATTGCGTTCGACCAACACACACTAAATTACGATTGTATATTTCGTTGTGTCACTTTCCATGAGGAAGCGCCACCTCGTCCAGCACGGGCTTGCGTCCAACCAGCCGTGTGGCGCCCGTCTCCCCAAGGACCCTCAAGCATTCATCCGCAGCTCCCAGTCCACGAGGAAGGCCACGGCCGCAACCAGCGCCACCACGTCCAGAACGGCCGTGCGTCCAACCAGCGGTGTGACGCCCGTCTCATCAAGGACCCACAAGCACTCATCCGCAGTGCCCTATCCACGAGGAAGGACACGGCCACCGCCCTCGCCATCCTTCATTCGACGTACGTCTCACCATGACCCAGCAAGTGTAAAGGTGCAGTGCTCTCTCAATGACGGCCACGGTCGCTTCCAACACCGTCACACAGGCTCAAGGTCTCAGTGTCAAGATCTCAGGATCAAGGTCCTAGATAGGTCAAAGGCTCAATATGCGTGCACAGCCCATCGAGTCGGGGCCGCTGGGCGAAGGCGTAGGAACAGTCACCCGCTTCTCACCGAGACCCGGGAAGCGTGCATGCTCAGCCCCTTCTCCACGAGGAAGGCCACGGCCGCCGCCAGCGCCCCCACGCACAGGACGATCGCGGGGTCATGCAGCGCGGAGAGCCCGAGGGGGCGTGGCTCCTCGGCGGTGGGCGCGTGGGAGGCGGACGAGGACACCGCAGGCCCCCGATGCAAAAACCCCAGTGCACGCAACTTGATCCACATGTCACTAGAAGAACACATGTGAATGCGTAAAAACGTAGCTTATTTAGTAGGTAAGGTCAAGAAAAGACTGAGAAACCTAATTGAAAATACCATTCTTGAATTGAATTCAATTTGCCTTATTTTACGTGGCGAGACTCGGGCCATCAGGCCCGCTCTTCCGTCTGACCACGCAAATTTCGCTACGCTCCTTTCATCAAGTAGCAGAGAAAGGAGGTATATCTTGGGCGAGAAACAGGCGATTGGAATTTAGCTCAGAGGCGTCATTTAGGCTTGAGGATCTTTTACATGCAAGTAAATCTACGAACATGGGACAGCTGGCTTTACTCCTCCTCCGAAGGAAGGCGTACGAAGGATTTTTTCGCCCTTAAAAATCCACGGCTTCGATCGGGTTTGAACCCCCGAACATGTGTACAACAGTTCGGTACGCTAACCGTTACACCATCGCCGCCGCGATTCTTCACAGCTCACTCGCAGCAATGGCATTGAGAAGGCAATCAGCGGCATTGTGTTCAAGCGTAGAGAAAGCGATAGGTAATGATTGAATAGTAAAGGTGTTCAGAGAGTAAAGCAGTGAATGTAAGTTTTCTGCACCTTGACCGCCTAAACGGTGATTAGCTGCAGTGAAAAATTTCGGTGACATTGGAGTGGCTTGAGGAATGATGGGTAGTTAAGTGAAAGCGGAGTAGCGGGTGTGAGGGAGTACTTGAATTGGCCTACGATTCCGCTCTGGGCTGATCCCGGGATTACGGTGTACCTTAGCCAACGCTTCCTCGATTACAGTGCCTTGGCGTGGTCTGCTTCTCTTCCAATCGGTTAGATGGAATGTTATCGTTCACCAGACAGAAATCGATTATATTATTATGAGAAACATTTAAATGAATGAACATACATACATTCATATACCTGCCATATTATTTTCAAGATGAGTATTCGCATAAAATACGTTGGTAATTATGCGTTGTCAAGGATGTATTATGTTAACACGAGGCCCGAGTCTCGTCCTCAACTGTAACACGCGTAGCAAAGCGCCTTAATTCCGCATGCGTGCACCGGAACACCGCAAACTTCCCATTTACCTCCAAAGCTAGTGTTTAGAGGAAAATGATAAATCATTTCTATCATTTACGATACAAAAATCAGAAATGAACGATATATATAGTAGTATTAAGGAGGCTCTGACTTCAAAAGCTGTCAAAACTAAAGGTTCACCTTAAACTCGGGATTAAGCCCGTTCTGCAAAGCGACAAACATCACTGAGTTTGTGCCATGAAGAGGGTGTGAGGGAAGGATTGGTAGGAGGAAGGTGTGAGTACCCGAAGAACTAGTCCACATCTCCCTTCAGCAAGCATCGCTTTGTTGAAACAACGGCGAGGATGCAGGGGGAAGAGTCAAAAGGAAGAAGTGAGAGCAAGTACTGGAAGTGCTTGTCTACAGTTCCATTTTGCAAGAAAGTGAGCTTCCCTAAGTTGACCCTACCGAGACACCGCACTGCGTAGTAGGTGAAAGGGGATACCTGAAAGGGTCGTTCACTATTCTCTTGTGCAAAGCCAACCACTGCAGTGTCTTGTTAAGCCGCGTTGAGAAAGGAAAGAAAGGGGAGTTGGGATCGCGGTGTCTCCCTGTTGTGCCGTGTACCTGTCCAACTTGATGATGCCAGCCTGCGCCACAATTCCCAGGCGCGCGTCAAACAGGCGCTGTTGAGGCCAGTGAGGCCGCGTGGGGTAAGAGATGTAGGCCGGCGAGAGGAGGCACTGCGGCACCGGGTAGGCCAACGAAGCGCCCGTCTTCGTGTCCCAAAGGTCGGGACCGTCCAGCAGCGGCCGCACCTGGTCCAAGGTAACGACGACCGCCGGGCCTGGCCAATCCTCTACAAATTCAAGCACCACCATTTCCATCGTCTTTTCTTCGGAATAGGGCTCGAACCTGGAAAGCAACCCTGGCTTAAGCTGTACTACTTATACGCTCTACGCGTTTGCAAATGTGCGCCGGATGCGAATTGAGAACTGACGACCGCTAGGGACGTGCGGAAACTCAGAAATAAATCAACGGTTCTCGCACCAAATTTTGCGTACTCCTGCAATTTCATTTGTAGATATACAATTTAATTTGTGACGTGATGTGTTCACCGATAAGTATCTGTTGAAGACCAGCAAATGCAAATACTGGGTAATATGAAAGGCATTCTGGTAGAAGGAGGACTATGCATAAGTTTAAAGAATGATTTTAAAAGTGAACGGATTTTCTTGGATGCACATCGCAGAGAGAATTGGCGAAATGTATATTCACTGACTTCATTATTTTTTGCACACTGATCATGCTACATATTTGGATAGAATAGAGAAAACCTTGTAATTCTGCGACCAAAAGGCGAATATGTTACAGGAAAACTGGAATTTTGGAACCTTGTTTTAAAAAAGAAGGAGACATATCTCGTTTCTGTATGTAGGAAATTACTTACTCTGAGATTTGTAATCAGCATCTACGTTTTATACCCAATATACGGTTATACCTAATAAATGGTTGACGGAAAATCATCTGCGTCTGTGATCAAAGCTAGGTTACAAACCGTTCAGGCGACTTTCTCGACAGGTTACATTCTCCAATTTCTCTGGAGGAACTCAAGGCCCTGTGTGTTTGAAACGATTGTATGAATTTTTGGGGTACTTAACAGGAAGCCTCAACAAGATTTTCGTATAAATGATTTCAATTTTGTATGAATTTTTTTCTTGGAGAGAACAAAAACGCGAAGAAATTACCCAGGTCTTATTTTCGTTGAAATCATTGAATTTTCGAAAATTGCAAAAGTTGCAGTGCGAGAAAATATGTGCTGTTGTAGAATAAGTGCTTTTGGTCGCGCGATCACTGGAACCGATTAGTGGGTATTTCTGCCTGTCGGTCCCTGTGTGTTGGTCAATCTGAACAAACTCAAGATACCCCGAGTTTCTAATAGGTATTTGGATTGTGGAGGTACTTTAAACATACCTCCTTTTTCAATATTTTAAAATGGCTCCAAATGTTTGGATTAATATTTTTCCTCGGATAGAACATACTAAACTTTAAACTAGGGGTAATACAACAGCACAGGCTATTTCGCATTATTTCAAAATTTAAATTTTTGAAAATTCAGAGTTCATGGAAATTGAGACCAGCACAAGTCTTTTAAGCATCTCTTCTAATTGTAAAAAAAATAATAATTTGGAGGGTATTTTGGAAAAATTATTTCATTTCAAAGTTGCATAAATTTTAATTGTAAATTATACGAAAACTACTCTTTTCTTCAAAAAGGTACATGATATTTTTTAAGATCTATTTTTTTTAAACAGATTTTTCTTCTTCAAAACTCTCTATCTTCAATTTTATCATTTTGAAATTTTGTCACGAAATTTTGAACATTTGTCAATTTTCGTAAAAGTGGAGAGATAACCGAAACTGGGACTACCATCACACTTTCGACAGTCATTTATTACATATCGGGATTATTTTAAAGAAGAAAATTGGAGCGATTTTTTGAGAAAAATGTTAATTTTTTTAAATTGCCAATATTTCGGGCAAAAACACATGAAAACTCATATTTTCGAAATATTCAACATGATCTCATTTTAATATGTGCCTTGACAGAAAAGGTTAAGGATAAAAATCTCATATCCTCAATATTATTGTTCCAGGAAGACGCCGAAAAAAATGTTACCAATTTTCGAAAAATCAGGGATTTCAACAAAAATTAGCCCTGCGCCATGTTTTTATCAGGCTTCTCACTGGCAACAAAATCCAGTAACAAAATTTGGACTAATTTCTTAAGATTTTGAAAATGTCCCACTGGCTTCATGTAGAGTACACTTCACAATAGAAAGTTACAATGCGAAAAAGTAAGTGCTGTTGCAGCCCCACTATTTCAATTTTTCTCGAATTATTGACAAAACAATGATAGATTAGATGAAAATAAAATATTTATATTTTTCTAATAATGTTTTCGGCTTTTATGTAGTTATTTGGTGGAAACCTTTTAGGTCAAGTAAGAGGGAATAGAAAATTATCTTTACTTAGCTAGTAGTTTCCACACCATATCGTTCTTCGTGACGTCCTTGAACAAAGACGGCAGCGCGACGTCCCCGTAGACCTTGGTGACCTGGCGTGCGACCTCCTCCAACGTCTGCACCTGTGAGGGCTCCTCAAGGACCGCCAGGAAGCCCATGAAACGGGCGGTGAAAGCGCTCACCATCACCAGCCCGAAGGCGCTCAGGAGCACTAACAGGCAGTTGCCTCGGCGGTCCCTCTCACGGGTCACAAAGAGCCAGTGGATGAAGGCGTCTAAAACCTCGATCAGCACGTTCCTGGAAGAGAGATGCCATTCGATCGGGAACAGCACATTATTATTAATTAAATCATTACTGCCGTGGCCGAACAGACACCCTTAAAGTTGCCGCCAGATGACGGTACCAATACCGCCCAAGAGAGTGCGCTGTCCGACAGCGCGGCAGCACCGTCACGCTCGGGCAGACATCGGCGCGCGAGAACTCACCCGTATCACCGGGTTGGCCAGCGGACCTTCGCCTCGAGCGGGCTATAAAAGAGCCGCTCGGGCAAGCAGGACTCAGTCGATAAGCGAGCGCCAGCGAGAGTATAGTGAGTGACATTGTGATAAAGTGATACGTCGAAGTGCTAACGGATTCTGGACTGCCCCACGGTTAATTGGTGAACAAGCGACGTATACGGACTCTCCTCAGGAATTTTGGTTGAACTTGGCTATTGTTATTGGATTTGCTCTTTTGGATTGTGAAATAAAACACGTTTTAAGAAACCGTGTTATTCTTTGTTGTTTCTGGTCACAACAACTTGGCGACGAGGAAAAGTAAAATGGAGGCCGGCGACCCGATAGTGCAAATGTTAGCACTCATGCAGCAGCAGATGCAGCTGCAACAGGAGGCGTTCGCACAGCAGCAACGGCAACAAGCTGAGGCGCAGCGGCAGCAAGCAGAGGCGCATGCGCAGCAGCTGGCGATTCTGTTGGAGGCAATCAACAGACGCCCCCCGCCCCAATTCCACTGTTTCCAGCCCGACTCGGAGGAGTGGTCAGAGTACCTAGAGAGGTTCGAACAACATTTACTATACAATCAGGTAGGAGACGCAAAGACAAAGAAAGCGTTCTTCCTGAGCAGCGTAGGAAGCAAAGTGACTAGTTTGTTAAGAAAGCTTCTCCCAGAAAAAGACTCAGCAGAGTGGAGCTGGGAAGAGATTAAACACAAATTAGACGCATACTTTAACAAAACGCCACATGTACTGGCGGCCAGGTATAAGTTCTTCCAGTGCAGGAAAAGTGAAGGACAGACGCACAGTGAGTGGATTACAGAGTTAGCTGGCCTGGCGCGGCAGTGTCAATTCAGATGCCCGCCATCAGAGGGAGAGACATCATACGCTGAAACACTGATCAGAGATATGGTAGTCTTGCACACGCCGGAAGACAAAATTAGGTTTTTAGCTTTGCAGAACGGAGATCCTTCATTAGAAGAAGTAAAAACCTTGTGCAAAACTTACGAGACCACGCGTGAGACAGCCCGCCAAATCACGGCCGGATCATGCGTGTGTAGTGTTAGCACTAACGATTCAGTGAAAGACAGTAGCTCGGACAGTGTTAACAGTTTAAGTAGTAGGGTCAGCATGAGAACTGTGCGGGAGAGAAGAGGTAAAGTGAGAAAAGATAGGCAGAATAACCAGATAGGGGCAAGGTCGGCAAGGTGGGGCAACAACTCAAAGGAAAGAAAAAGTACGAACATTTTCGAGAGAAAGAAATCTTGTAGAGGTTGCGGAAAGTATCACAATAGAGCCGAGTGCAGGTTCAGGGAAGCACAATGCTTCTACTGCAAGAGAGTGGGTCACATCCAAGAAGTTTGTGAACAAAAACGGCAGGCGGCGCGAAGCGCAAGACACGAAGAAGAGATGGAGATAGCCATGGTTAGTGAGGTCATTAGTGGAGAAGGGCAGAAAAAATTAACGGTGCGAGTTAAGTTAGGCAATCAACCGGTAGACTTCCTATTAGATACGGGAGCACCGGTTACGCTAATCAATCTAAACACGTACCACCGATTAGGGTCTCCCAGTTACGCAAAAGTGCAAAAAAGATTGACCAGTTTCGGGAAGACGCCCATTAAGGTGCTAGGAAGCGTGCTAGCAAGCGTGCAAGCATCATACAAGAGCAAGCAGGCAGCCATAGAAATATTAGTGGTCGACCGGTATGACGTGACGAATATCCTGGGGCTGGACTCATTCGATAAACTGGGGTTCGGAGTTATAGACGAGATAAACCAAGTATCAGACCAGGATGAAGCTCAGGTCATCAAGGATTTGGTTTCTGAGTTCGCGGAGGTGTTTTCGCCCGGGCTGGGAGAGTGCAAGAACTTCCAGGCGAAGATCCAGCTTAAGGAGGGCCATAGACCACGGTTTTACAAAGCGAGACCGGTGCCATGGGCACTTAGGGACAAAGTGAAAGAAGAACTGACACGGCTGCAGAAAGAAGGGGTGATTACGCCGGTAACAGTGAGTCAGTGGGCCACGCCTTTAGTTCTGGTGAAAAAATCGAGCGGGAAGATCAGGTTGTGTGGCGACTTCAAAAGCACTGTGAATCAACAAGTGGAAGTTGAGCAATATCCGATACCCAAACCAGAAGACCTTTTCTACAAACTGTCAGGCGGACAACAGTTTTCCAAAATAGACCTCAGAGATGCTTACCTGCAAATACCTTTGGATCCCGCGGCCAAGGAAGTATTGGTAATCAACACACCGCTCGGTTTGTTTAGCTACAATAGATTGCCTTTTGGGGTAAACTCAGCGGCAGCAATCTTCCAGCGCTGTCTGGAGCAAATTACCTCGACCCTGGATGGTTGCTGCAATTATCTGGATGATATCATCGTCACGGGACGCAGTTTAGAAGACCATAAGCAAAACCTGAGAAAGTTGTTCACGGTTTTGCGAGACAATGGTTTTAAGGTTAACCACGAGAAATGTGAGTTCTTCAAAGAAAGAGTAGTTTTTCTGGGGCACGTGTTAGACCGCACGGGGATAGCCCCAACCCAGCAGCACGTGCAAGCTATTATTCAGATGCCCCCGCCAACAGATCTAAAACAACTGCAAGCGCTTTTAGGCAAAGTGAACTACTATAATAAATTCATTAGAAACTTTTCGTCGATAGCAGCTCCTTTAAACCAACTGAGAAAGAAGGGGGTCAAGTTTGTATGGTCAGAGGAATGCAGCAAAGCTTGGAACAGTTTAAAAAAAGAATTACTGCGCACAGTAAGACTAAACCATTTTATCCCAGGAAGGATCACAACTGTGGCGGCAGATGCCTCAGATTACGGTCTGGGGGCGGTGTTATCCCAAAAAGATGAGAAAGGGGTCGAGAGACCGATCGCCTTTATGTCAAAAACTCTAAACAAACACCAGAGAAACTACTCCCAGATCGAGAAGGAAGCATTGGCGATCATCTTTGCGGTGAGAAAGTTCAACGATTTCCTTTACGGTACCAAATTTCACATCATCACTGACCACAAACCGTTGGTGCAACTCTTTCACCCAGGGAAGAAGATCCCTGAATGCACAGCCAAGAAGCTGCAGAGGTGGGCGTTGTTTCTAGCAGATTACGACTACCATATTCATTATAGGAGCACGTCGCAACACGCGAACGCGGACGCGTTGTCTAGACTACCCGCCGGCCCAGACCCAGAATTCGACGCGTCTGAAGAAGAATGTTTCCAGTTGGACCTGGAGGATCTGGGAAATCTAGCAGATTTTCCGTTAGAGGCAAGAATCATAGCGAGGGAGACGGACAAAGACCCGGAACTAAACCAGGTACGGCGCTTCATCAGAGAAGGTTGGCCAACAAGAAGATTAAGAAGCAACGCCGGGTGGTTTAACAAACAAGACAGATTGTCGTGCAAAGCTGGAGTTCTATTGTTAGAGGGCGAAGAGTTTATAAAGGTAATCATACCCAAGAGCCTCAGACAGGCGGTGCTTAAATTGCTACATCAAGGGCACTGGGGGGTAGTACGTACGAAGCAGCTGGCGCGACGGCACTGTACGTGGGCAGGTATGAACAACGACATTGAACAAATGCTAAAGAGATGCGAGGCTTGCCAGCTTAACCAAAGCGCCCCCCCCAAAGACTTGACACCTTGGCCGGAACCGGCGGAACCGTGGGAAAGGGTCCACGTAGACTTCGCCGGCCCCTTTTGGGGGTCCATGTGGTTAGTGGTAGTGGACGCGAAGTCCAACTACCCCTATGTGGTTGAGATGGGAAGCACCACCTCTTCACAGACCATAGAGATGCTGGAGAGGATTTTTGTTACAGAGGGTCTACCTGTGGTATTGGTTTCAGACAATGGTCCGCAGTTTTCGTCCCAAGAGTTCGCAAGATTTTGTGCGAGCAACGGCATCCAGCACATCTGTGCTCCGCCTTTCCACCCACAGTCGAATGGAGAGGCGGAGAGGTTCGTCCGAACCTTCAAAACTGCTATGGGGAAAGCGCGGGCAGCGGGGACACCAAAGTCCCGAGCACTCTTAAGGGTCCTGGCAACGTACAGGGTCCTGCCAGGCTCAACGGGCAGAAGCCCAGCTGAAGTGCTCCACGGCAGGCAGCCCCGGACCCTGCTATCACTGCTGAGCCCTACCGACCCACATAGAGCTGGAGGTATTAGCCCAAAATACAAGGTAGGTGACAAGGTATATATACAGTCACTTAAAAAAGAGCCAGCATGGGTGCCCGGGGTAATACAAGAGATTCGAGGTAGCAGGGTTTACGCGGTACGAACCTTAGAAAGACTGGTCACACGCCACCAGGGGCAGATCAGACCTAGAACTAACGAAAGTGAGGTAGACAACAGGCCATGGATATCATCCGAGGAATTTCGCAGGAAAGTGATGAGAGAAATAATTTATTCCCCACAGGAGCGCACGACCGTAGGAGCACCAGCAGTTGCAGCGGACGCGCGGGAGGGAGCAGCCACCAGCAGCAGCAGAGAATCCGCCTGTTCGACCAGGACGGAACTCCGGCCCAGGAGGGCTACCCGTTCAGTGCGTTTTGCGCCATACGCAACGCATTTGGGCGCGGAGGGTGCCGTGGCCGAACAAACACCCTTAAAGTTGCCGTCAGATGACGGTACCAATACCGCCCAAGAGAGTGCGCTGTCCGACAGCGCGGCAGCACCGTCACGCTCGGGCAGACATCGGCGCGCGAGAACTCACCCGTATCACCGGGTTGGCCAGCGGACCTTCGCCTCGAGCGGGCTATAAAAGAGCCGCTCGGGCAAGCAGGACTCAGTCGATAAGCGAGCGCCAGCGAGAGTATAGTGAGTGACATTGTGATAAAGTGATACGTCGAAGTGCTAACGGATTCTGGACTGCCCCACGGTTAATTGGTGAACAAGCGACGTATACGGACTCCCCTCAGGAATTTTGGTTGAACTTGGCTATTGTTATTGGATTTGCTCTTTTGGATTGTGAAATAAAACACGTTTTAAGAAACCGTGTTATTCTTTGTTGTTTCTGGTCACAACAATTACATACAATAATGACAATTGAAGCCATGAGAAGAAAGAGACCTATAGATATAAGATGCATTAATCCCCAGAACTCTTTCAATACCTAGTATACAGTTGTTTATACGTCCACCAAGTTACATTTCAATTTGTTAAATCTAGCGCGCGGTATATTATTACTTTTTCTCCCTGGACCCTAGTGCAGGAAATCAGGTAAACTTTGACCTAGGGGAAGCCTGGCGGTCTTTGCATTTTACTATGCGAATAGTAAAAAAGAATACTGCGAAAGCGAGATAATTATCTTACTTATCTCTAGTTCGCTAATTAATGGAATACGGGGTGATTTATTAGGATGCTTATAGAAAATCACAAAAAGAATATTTGAATAGAGTACAGAGAGAAGCATATACATTTACTTTCCGCAGCAGCAGGAACAAAGTAGAATGGGAGTCTCTAGAAATCAGCGGGGTTAAGGCAAGACTCTGTGCCCTGTACAAAACGTATGCCGGTTATCTAGATTGGAAAGACATTTTCATCCGACTCGATAAACCCACTTCTTTAGTAGAGGGGATCAGAAGCAAAAAATTCAGTTCAGATCACAGAGAACAGACGTTGGAAAAATTTCCTTCACAAATAGAACAATAATTGACTGAAATAAGTTGCCTGCGACAACCATCGAAGCCTTTCCTTTAGGTGTACAAAGATTTAAAAGCATATTAACTAAGGGTATTTGTAAAATTTATTAATTAGTATCTTAGGCTTATTAAAATAGTTATTATTTTATTATTATTGGTGTTATTTTATTATGAGTATTATGATAATTAGTATTGAATGCATTTTTTATTATATATATATATATATATATATATATATATATATATATATATATATATATATATATATATTAAAGTAGTAATTGAGTTTGAGTGTCGTGACGTATTGTGAAGCCTAGTGCAATAAAGATGTAGACGCTTTGAAATGTGAACGACGATGAGGTGAACCTTACAATATAGCAGGAGAAATTGAGTTAGTTTAATAGTGCAGGATTCATTGACATTCAAATAAGGAAGAGGTGAACTTTACGACGAAGCATTTAGAATGGAGGTTTGGTTGGAGTGGTTGGGATTCAGAGGAGGAGGATGGGTAGCGTACCTGCGGCCAATGAGCCAAAGTGCGCCTGCGAAGGCGGCGAGCCCAACTCCTGTGGCCGTCCAGGAGTCGGCGCTGAAGGCCTGCAGGATGCCCTGCTGAACCCGACGTCTTCGCCGCTTCACCACGAGGCACATGTCGCTGCGCCTGTGCGGGTAGAGGTAGCCCATCTGGCTGCTGGGCCTGCGCCAGTCGGGGGTCGTGCTCACGTCCAGAGACCCGTTGGACAGGCGGGCCTCCTCCAGGAGATACGGCACTTCGAGGCAGGTGGAGTTCTTAAAGCGACTCGTCAGCACCTGCGATTTTATTCATCATTGCATTTGTGAGGAAAAGTGCTTGATGATAATGAAAAATTTCTACGGTTCTCGAAAAGTCAAACTTTTTTTCATTTGAATATGACCTAAACATTTTGTAACGCTCAAAACGGCAGTTTCTAAAAAAAGGCCCGAAACTTTTTAATGAAAATCACATATAGAACGTGATTTTTACTTTTTATTCTCCCCCTTTTACAAAGATACTTCTTAAGAAGAGAAAGTTGTGTAATCGTGCACCGGAAAACGTCGAATGTTCGGCAGAAAAAAACTCTTATTTCTCGGTCTTGGTAACGGAAAGGGGATAAATCGTGTTCCATTCTACATAGTAAATTAATTCTTCTAACACGTGGTGTAGCTAGAACCTATGTTATGTGGATCCTAGCCTACATGAAAGACATTAGAAACCTAGTACAAAAAATCTGTGCCACTTATAGCACTACTAGTATAATTTTGTACATATTTCACTCAATATATCTCGAAAATGCTAAACATTTCGAAAAAATGTTGATGACCTTAATGAAAAAAACTAATTATTGTAAACAAATTTTTCTTGTAGGAAAAAACTATATAAATCTTTAATTTTCTAGTTATAAGAAGATCCTGAAAAAATTTTAAACGTTTGCAATTTCCGTAAATTCAGAGCTAACAGTAAACATTGGATATATGCCACCTTTGAGTGTATACCATGCTATTTGTAAAAGAAATTTGAAGAAAAGCTTTGGAGCAATTTTTGTGAAAATTTTGAAAATGTCTCGGGTATAAGTTGAAAATTATGTAAAGTGACCTCAATATTTTAAGAATGACATTCACTATCGCAGAGTTTTGAGTGAGAACAGATCGACAGGGTTGTTTTAAGTTTGGAAAAAATCGTACGCATAGTGCAGGCGCTAGTGTTCTTCACAGAGGATCCGACAGATGGATGGATGTTTTGGAAAAAAACAATATTTTTCGATACCAATGACTCACTATTCGTGAAGTATCACTACATAATGTGTTAAAGGGATTAATTTAGTACATATTGGAACTGAATGTATCTTTTTTCTATATCAGTGCCCCACATTACATGTTTTTCTGTCGAAAAATCGCTGTTTTTTGCCGCACAACTATATAATTTCCTTATGCTACTCTCTATACTACTAGTACTCGTACTACTACCTGTCTACTTCTATCTACTCTCCTATCTACTACTTATATCTACTCTATACTACGTTCTCTATACGTATATTGCTCCGTAAAGTATTGCTCCATATCATAAAGACCACGCAGATAGTATGAGAGTAAAGTACAAATTGTAAATATAATTTTAGCATGAAGTGTAGACATAGGAAAATTTGAATGTTTAAGATAATGTAGATATTGAGCATACCATCAACAACCCGCAAAATCAGTTTTATCTGGCGATGAATTGATACTATTTGCTTTTTTATTTTACTCTTTTTTATTTGGATTACTTATGAGTGAACATAAAAGGTTTTGGCCTAATCAAAAATTATCTGTATGTTTTGGTGGTCTATACAGAGAATAACGCAATTGCATTTGAATTCCAAACCACGTTTGTTGTACTGTCCACGCGGTTCATCATTCAAGGCATTTAATTTATTAACACTGTATTCCCCAATGTAGGTTAGATTTCTACCGAAACTTTGTACGTGCTAAATGATTTAAGTGTAATATTTGGTGGAACATGAAACGGTAACAACAATGATGTTTTGATAATAAAGGAACAGAAAAATTCAAACATGATAATCTTAGAATACGAAAATGACCTTACCTGCATTATGTACACATTTGATACTGGCAATATAGCCAATAGACTGCAAGGGATGCCTGACAGAAAAACGAATAGTTTCGTCCAAAGATCTGTTTTGCTTCATCGTAAGCCTTTTACTGTTTTCTGAGACGATGGGTAGCAACAAAAGGCGACCAGTATACAGTTTTGGCGAAAGACTTCCAACACACACGACAGAACCCAACAACACAATGCCAACCAATATTTTCCCCTGATGGTGAACCATGTCTAAATTTTTCCTTCACATGATTTGCTTAGAAGCCACCGAACTCGTTTCCTTATTATTTATTAAGAAGGAGATGTAAGGTTTTGTGTGTAAAAGCACTTTTCTCCGTAGTGTAGTCTTCATTTATTGTTCTGAGGATAAAATTACTGTGACGTGTTTTCAAATAAAGGTGACGTGAGTGGACAGGAAGCCCCGGGGAACGTAAAAACACTGAAAACTTTGTGGATTCTTCATGCGATAAAACAATCATTCCTCATTATTATTATCGACTGGTTGACTCCTCGGGAGTTAATTAAATGCAAAACTTCCTCCCCATGTTGTCTCCACAATGTTTACAGCGGAATAAAAATGTAAAATTCAAATGTAGAGGTGGACGTATGAATGATTATATTTTATTATATTTCAACTTGTATATCCTTCTAATTTTTCACCGATCTCTTCAAAAGCTCTTTTCAATAGAAGAAGTGTAAAAGTTGTATCATAATGCGTTTCGCTGTGATTACATCTCGTTCCAAATGGTATTGATTTACCATTGATTACCATTGATTCACCATGATTGATATGAAAAATGTTATTATATTTTTTTCTTTTAGAACTAAATATGATTCGATTGTGTGTCCTAAGAGTTTATTGTTGCAAAAACGTTTTCAATGCTACAGAAGTTTTTAAATTACAATTAAAATTTAAATATACTAAAGTATATTATTCGTGAATTTTAAAGAAAAATTATAATATAAATTGTAAAATAGAAACATAATTTTAAGAAAGAGGTATGGTAGGACTTATAGTATATCTCTAAAGGCTAACCGGGTAAGGTGGCATAGGGTATAAACTAATGTCTCTGTGGTGCCTTTTAATCGAGAGGTCTTGGGTTCGAGTATCGACGATGGCAGGATTTTCGACACTAGCCACGTAGTTAAGTCGACTTCAGTCACTGTCTGGAGAAGAGCCAATCAACACCAGGGGAATACCGGAGCAGTACCCTAACTAACAGGCCACGGACCGCGCGCGATCTTTCATTCTAATTCCTTGTCCTATCCTACACATTACCTAGAGACACTGACAATAATATGCACTACCCGACCACACAAGCCGGGTGACAGATAGGAAGCTTAGAGCTTTTCCCGGTTTACGCCGTGCCCCGTTGGTGGGAGATCATTGATTGGGGAACAGCCTGCTAGCTGACGGTAGGTCGGTGCAGGATTTAGCCATCCAGGGCAGGACTTTCTCCTCCACTTCCTGAGCAAAAATTGCTCAACACTTACGGAAGTAATGACCTTAATATTTGGAATCAGTATCAACCAACTTAACAGCTGTCTGTCCGCCTGCGGTCAACTCGACCGTTCATCCGATTTTCTCTCCAAAATTGATATACCCTGATCTATTTGAACGAACTTTTTTCTTGAAATGTGTTCATGAATAAAAATAAAATCATGCTCCATTTTTCGAAAATATTAGTATTTTGTGCAAAATTTTGTGTCAAACATAGGCAATTTTTATTTTCTGTAAATCATTTTTTCTTAAAAAGGCACAATTTTTTTGGATCAAATTTGGACCTTATGTGGGATAAAGGACGCTTAAGAAAATGATATAGTTCTTTAAAATGCCTAATATTTCGAAAATTTGAAATATGCAAGGTTTTTCCTCTTCTTCCTACAACTAAAATTGTAAAGATACATTTTTGTTAATGAAGTTTGCTTATCAAAAAGAATTCTTCAAATAAGTTTTGAATTTTTTTTTAAATGAGTATTTTCGAGTAGTTTGGTCTGAAACTCAGACAAGTCCATGATACCATGATAGACTACTTGAAAAAAAATAGAAGTCGCCCTCTCCGAATAATCTGCGCTTCGTGGACATAACAAGAGAGGCGATTCCAGGCAATTAGATGCTAAGTAAGTTAGATTTTGTGTATTATTTTATATTTCTTTGTTCATTTCTTGCATTTGATCTTTTCTTAAACGTTTACAAATTCATGTTTTAGAAATTATTTAAAACCTATTTGAAATCCAAATAAGTAAACTTGGGTTATTTAGGCCGACGTCATTAATAACTCAAGAACGGCTGGAGCAATTATAATTATTTAATTTGTTGGATTCATCTCCACACCCAATAACAGAATAACCATTAAATATAGGGAAAACGCACGCAAAAGTTCAAAGAACGAAACTAACGCCAAATGCAACCCGCAACACTCGGCAGGTTTATTAATCTATATCAGTAAATTAATTTTTTTTTAAGGAAAAAAGTACGAGCTGTTTTATCACCATCAGATCCATTTGAGGGCGTTCAATTCTTGAAATGCACAAGAAACAACTGGTTAAATGAAGATAACGACGATACTAATTTTTCTTTTAAATAAACTTTATATATACAGCATTTCATGTACACTTACAATCTTTTGTTCGGTAAAACGAATTATCGAATATCAGAACTATAGATGGTCCCAATTAGTTAGGATAATCCACGTTTCACTGTACAATGAATTTCAAACTATTAAATAATCTGAAAATGCAAGAGCACCAAATCATATAACTAGGGGGTATATTCATTACCCCGCTTGGTAGCAGCTGAGTTAAACCAAGCGGTTAGTTGCGGTCTTAAGTAATTTAATACTGGATTTCAAATCGATCACTCCCACGTTCTCTGAGCGTGCCACATTCTTTTTCTCAATGGTCTGTAGTTAATAAGTTGTTACGGAATGCGAAAATACTTCATTCTGTCGAGATGTTACAACCACTATACTGTGTACATTTTGATCTTATCTACAATACCTGTATTATTTGGTTCCTGTCGTGTATAGTTTTCTTGATCTTAGAATGTATTCTGTCACATGTTTGATAAATTTCCTTAACGACAATTGATTTTAAAATAGTAATTTTTAAAAGTTCATTCAGTAGCATGTTTCACGCATAATTTATGACGAGAATTTCTAATTTTTAGAAAACAAAGTATGAAAGTTTATAATTGTGCAGATACTTATGCAAGTTCTTTCTGTGAAAAAGCATAAACCCTCATACATGTATTTAGTATATTTTTACAGTAAGTAGTAATGAACGGAAAGTTTTTACACATTAAATTAACTAAAATGACCATGAAGGGACAAATGAAGTATATAAACTAACACATCGACTTACACTTTATTGAAAATCTAGTACTTTTCTCATAATTTTTGCTCAAAATAAGAGTAATTATTACTTTTCCATAAAATGATCTTAAAATTTTCTTCTTTAGATGTTTTCTCGAATAGAGCAAAAAACATGTAAAAATTATTCTTGGTAAATTTTCGTTCACTTCGATTATTAGAAATTCTCAAATGTTACAAATAATGTTAGAAAAAAGTGCTTTTCTAGCTGTACTAATTTTCTTTGTAAATTAGTATTTAATCAGTGAATTAGAATGAACGTAGTTGATAAATAAATAATAGTACTATAAGTGCGAGGGAGCTTAAATAAGTGATAGACCATAGTTACGTATCATTTGTGGTATACAGTAGATCACACGCCACACAGTAGGTGATTATGGTATAGAGTATAGTAAACACAAACAACTTTTTTATGGTATACAGTAGGAAACCATAAAATTATTTAACATAAAATTTTCCCTTGTCTCACACCTCGCAATAATTATAAAATTGCGTTCGACCCACACACATCAAATTGCAATTGTGTATTGCGTAGCACCCTCTCCACGAGGAAGGTCGCTAGCGCAACCAGCGTCTCCACTTCCGGCACGAAACGCACTCGTTGCGTCTGTGTCACAAAGGAGCAGCTAGCGCGCCTGCGCAGCACCTCCTCCATCACGAAGGTCACATTTGCCGCTTCGGACAGCAAGGGCGCAGGCTCAATGAACGCACGAAGCCCATCGAGGCAGTTGTTTGGAGGCGGAGAAACAGACACTCCCTTTTCACCAAGGCCCGGCAAGAGCGCTCGCGCATAGCCATTCCAACAAGTTGCGCCAGCCTCAGCAAAGGCTCAGCAAACACAAACATCTTATTATGCGGAGGGGCAGCGCCCTCTCCACGAGGAAGGCCACGGTCGCCGTCATGCACAGAGGTCGCAGGCTCAATAGGCGCGCACAGCACAACGGGGAGGCTCAGCTGGGCGGAGGCGAAGGAACAGTCGCGGCCTCTTCACCAAGGGTCGGAAGGCGAGCATGCGTAGCGCCGTTTCCACGAGGAAGGCCACAGTCACGTCATGCACAGCTTGGTGTCAATCTCAATAAGCGCGCACAGCCCAACGGGGAGGCTCAGCGGGGCGGAGGCGAAGGAACAGTCGCGCCCTCTTCACCAAGGGTCGCCAAGAGCGGATGCCTAGCGCCATCTCCACGAAGAAGGCCATGGCCGCTGCCAACGCCCCCACACACAGCACAACCGCCGGTTCATGCAGGGCGGTGAGCTGAAGAGGGCGGGGTTCCTCGGGGGTAGACGCGTGGGAGGTCGTTGTGGACACAGCAGGCCCCCGATGCACAATCCCTATAGCTCGGAACGTCATTAACTGGTCGCTAAGGGAAGGACAATTGAAGGAGTGAGCATGCTTTTACGCTTTAATTCACAGGTAATACCAAGAGAAGGCTGAAAATAGCTACGGAAATACCTTTCTCCAATCTCGTCTCCCACAATAGATGAGAAAGCGATCAGAGGCAGTGTGATTAAGTGTACACAAAGGGTTAAGTTCTTAAGGAGAAGGAGACGTACACAGAGAGTAAAGAAGCGTGCTTAAGCGAGTACTTATAGATCTTCTGCTCGTTGTCCGCTTCAAAGGTAATTAGGAGCAATGCAATATAGCGGATACAGAGGACCGATGTGAGGAGTGTATGGTACGGTAATGGAAGCGGAGCAACCTTTGTAAGAAGGTAATTGAATTTGTCTACGATTCCGATATAGAAAGCTTCAGTGCTTTGAAGCGATGGTGAGGCAGAATAGTAAAGAGAGGTTAAAGGTAGGTGTAAGCGATCATGTGTGCACAATTCCCTTTAGTAGGGCAATCAGCTTCTATGTGTTGAAGTCTTTGAGACGCTGCTTGGGAAAGGGATATATAAGCTAGATAAGAGATTATACCTGAAGGGCTTTCACTTGATTCTCTTCTGCGAGTCAATCAGGATTGTTAGTGCGTTGAAGCGATGGTGAGACCTATTTGGGGAAGAGACATACGAGCTAGGTGTGAGCGAATTCTGGAAGTGCTTGTCCATGATCCTCCATTTCCGAGTCAAACAGCAGCAGTGTGTTGACGCGATGGTGAGACCTCTGATTGAAAGAGTGGTTGGAGAGAAGTGAGAACGAATACTTAAAAGCATGTCTGCAATTCCATTCTGCAAAGCAATCAGCAGCAGAATGTTGAAGTGATGGTGAGGCCTCTTGTAGAAAAATTGGTTGGAGAGAAGTGAGAACGAATACTTGAAAAGCATGTTCTGCAAAGCAATCAGCAGCAGAACGTTGAAGTGGTGGTGATGCCGCTTGGGGGAAGAGTGGTTAGAGAGAAGTGTGAGCGAGTACGTGAAGAGCTATCTACAACTCAATTTTGCAAAGCAATCAGCCACAGATGGACGACGCGATGCTGTGGCAGTGAGAGGAAATAGATGGGATCGTAAAATCCCTATTGCGTTGCGTACCTGTCCAACTTAGTAATGATGCCTGCCTGCGCCAACGTTCCCAGCATTGCGTCAAATTTGTTCCCATGAGTCCAGTTTGGCTTTGTCGGGTAAGAGAGGTAGGCCGGCGAAAGGAGGCACTGAGGGACGGGGTACGTGAATGGTCCCGCCTTCTCCGTTTTCCAAAGAGTTGGACTGTTCAATATATGTATTAATGGGTTCCCATCATCTATGGATTGTATTATCGCCGGGCCAGGCCAATCCTCAACAAATTCTCGTATCACCACATTCATAGAAATTCTCTTCAACTCCAACCTGCAAACATACATCCTCGTGAACTATAATTTCTTCTATGTTGTAGGCATTTGCGAGAGTGAATTCCGAGAACCGACGATGGGTCCGACAGTTCTGAAAGTCGACGGCGCTGCAATCATGTTTAATTTGTACACGCAGTGTGCTTGCTGATAAATATAGGTTTAAGATCCGCCAATGAATAAAACGCGATCACGATGGCAGGGTGGTAAGAGAAAGAACGTGCAAAACGTATTCAGAGAATGATTTTGAAAGTGAACGGATTTGCTTGCAGCTCCCCCTCAGACAGCTGTGAAGAAATATATTTGAACTCGAATAAATTTTGCTTTTTTGTCGGCGAATTGTTGACAGAAAAACTGGCATTGTTGGACCCTGTTTTTCAAAAGAAAAGGGTTTATTTTGTTCTTATGTGTAAAAATATACCTCTAACACCTTGTGTAGTCAGAATTTGCGTTTTATATATCCTTTATACCGAAAACATTGTTGACAGAAAATCATATCTCTGATCAAAGCTTGGTTATAAACCGTTCAGACAACTTCACAATTGGCATCTCACATTTGTCTCGAATAATTCATGCCAACAATTTTTTTCATTATTTTTTTCATGGAATAGAGCAAATAGCGATTACAAATTGCCATTCTGTTGCCAGGGAACTCGTTTGTGTTTTCGAAATTTGGAAACAAAAAAAATTTTGTAATTCTATAACATTGATGATAGTTTTTTCCTTAACGATCTTTAATCTGTAAACTAGATCGTAAATAATGTAAATAACAATGGATTTTAGAAAATTTCAAATAAAAATTATCAACCTTTTTCAAGGGTCAAAAAGATTGAATTGAGCTTTGTGGTTGGTGGTGATCGTGCCTGGCGTCCTGTCGCGACCTTAATTCGAAACTCGGCGTGGAGGAAAAAGTGATTGTTGGAAATATATTTTGGGGTTCATGTTCTATTATAATTTCTTTGGCTGTGTAAAAAAGGCGCGGTAAAAAAGTCCGCTTTGAAATACGCGCCAGTCGGATTGTTGAGCTTTCCGCATTTTCGAAAATATCAAAACTTGAATATCATAATGAAATCTGTTCTCCAATATTTGTCTTCAAAATAGGAGTGGTAGATGCATACTTTTTCGAGTAAAAAGCAATTTTAAAAATAAATTTTCTCAAACGCGGTGCCACGTTTTCTCTTTAATTTGTTTTATCGGATAGTGCAAAGTATACTTACTAAAATGGAGGATGTCAGAGTTTTTGAACTTTTAATTTTACGAAATTTGCTAGTTTAAAAAATCAATGCAAGAAAGTAATTGCTGTTGTGGCACTACTATTTCAATTTTTTTCGAATAATTGAAATCACAATGATAGATGAGATGGAAGTGAAATATTTCAGTTTTTCTAATAATGTTTTCTGCTTTTATGTAATTATTTGGTTGGCATCTTTGGGATCAAGTGAACAAAGGCCAATAAAAAATCCTCTTTACTTAGCTAGTAGTTTCCAAACCACATCGGTCTTCTCGACGCCCTTGAAGACAGACGGCAGCGCGGCGTTCCCGTAAACCTTTGTGACTTGTTGGGCGACCTCCTCCAACGTCTGCATCTGCTGGGGCTTCTCAAAGACCGCCAGGTAGCCCGTGAAACGGGCGGTGAAAGCGCTCACCATCACCAGCCCGAAGGCGCTCAGGAGCACGAACAGGAAGTTGCCTCGGCGATCCCTCTCACGGGTCACAAAGGCCCCGTGGATGAAGGCGTCTAAAACCTCGATCAGCACGTTCCTGGAAGAGAAATGCCATTCGATCAGGAATTGCAAATTGCGCAAAATACAGATGTATCATATCATTACATGTAACAATGCCAATTGAAGTCATGATAGGAAGGAGACCTATAGACACAAGAAACTTTTATCCTCAGAAAGATTTCAATTAACTGCTATACAGGTGTTTATACTTCCAGCAAATAACATTTCAACTGGTCAAGTCTAGCGTGCAATATGCCTCCCTGGACTCTGGTGCAGGGAGGGGAAAAATTAGAAACGCCTCAACCATGGGATCTCGAACTTTCTGGCTTAAAAACAGCCTTTGTGGCTCTTTCAACCCATACATTCAAACATCAGATTCAAGGCTATTAGTGGTGTTTCAAAAATGTTTACGATTGGTGCAAGTGGCAAAACAGTACTCGTAATTTTGTTCCTGAAATCGGAATGTGTTTGTAATGGAAGAATGAATAGAAGAATGTGTCACACATCGTAGTGCAAAGGAGGTGAACCTCTCAAAATTAACTGAAAACACTGCAATGTCTCTAACAAAAGGTCCCATAGTACCATAAACGACTTTGTCATTAAAAGCATTGTTCCCACACATTTATACTTACATGGCACCACTTACATCACAGAAAAATTAAATCTCAAAACATTTAACGTCCCGAAAGACTAAGACACGATTTGATATCATGTTCATAACTTTCACCAAAGCCGAACCATCACGCCTCTGCTACCTCTGGGAGTCAAATGAGTGGCAAGGTTAAACTCTTGCTGTAAAAAAACAAATCCCTGAAAGGTAATTGCTTCAAAGCTTGCCACATAACGTATCACAGCACGTGGCTAAAGAACTGCGCTTATACGCAACCGATACTGAAGGATTTGAGACTGGGTGGCAGGATTTTGACTAGAGAGCTAGGACAAATTTAACCGCCGTATGGAGGAGAGTTCCTACGTCTGTCTGCTCTGGTCGGAGGTTTTCCATAATTTCTCCGATCAACACCAGGCGAATGTCGTGGTACCTTAACCAAACTTCCAAGAAACGCGCCATCCTCGTCCTATCCTCACTTCGTACTAACACTCACTCTCACATGCACTACACAACCACGTATGACAGGAAACCATTCGGGAGCTGAGAGCTTGTCCCGGCTAAGACGGTGCCATTCTGCTGAGAGATGCCTGGTTGAGGAAAGCTTGTAAGCCTTTGATTTTGCCAGCCAGCAGAGCAAGATCACTTTCATTTCTCGCTATAAAAACGTGCCCTAAATTTAGATTTATAGATTTAGATTTGTTTAGTAAAAAACAGTATGTTAAGTTATTTTTAAAAACGAGAGATAAGCAATATTTGAAAAAGCAGACATTTTCGTTCCAGATTTACAGATTTTTTTTCATTGGTAAACAAATTGCATATACGATTTTTCTGCATTGCTAACAAAATAGTTACTCGCCCTTACCTCTACACCTACCATTACAAGCAACAGGAGAGTTTAAAAAACGTGCGCATAATGAAACAAGCTTCATTTACGTCCAGAAGCAAAGCAAGGGGCCATCCCAGCATTTGCTCAAAGGGATCAGGGAACTTGGACAAAAACCTGATCGAGGTGGCGGTCATTCACCCGGAAGCAGTACATTTTTTGTTACAAAAATATTAAGTCTTTAAAAAAAATAAAAAATACGAATGTAAACTAATTAAATTTATATCACTGTTTTGTTGAAATAAAAATTATTTTCATTTTTGATAATAACTACAGTCTCTAATTGTATAGAAACAGTTATGATGCAGAAAATATTTTACTTTTAACTTAAATTTGTGTACTGACTTTAATTGTTTAATTTCATTGGCAATAAGTAACGTACATGTATGTGGATTTATGATAGTGAGCAGTTGATGACACTTGATGAACGTGATTTCTACGACTTGTGTAGTACTAAAAAGATTATAAATATCAGTAATGCGTGAAAATATGTTCCCACCATTAAGCAAGTCAGTTTTGACAAATATTACAGATTCGTAAATAAATAGGCAAGGCAGTGGTAAGATTCCAAGCTCAATGAAACGAAGTTTGCAGGAATCAGGCGAATGGCATTTTTTTTCACTATTCGAATATTTTCTTTTGCAATCAAAAGGTCTGGGTACTACATGATGAGTTTCACCAGAATAGCATGCCATATCTCAGGCGGGAATACGCATTTGCAAAATACACGCAACGAGCTGCATGAAGGCTGACAGAATTAGAAAGAATTCTGAATGCGTTACGCAATGAACTTAATTTAGTGTTTAATTCTGTAATATGTGCATTCCATTTGAGGTTTGACTGAATTGAGAGACCTAGAAATTTTGTTACCTGAACATCAGTTAATTGTATATTGTTCATTTTCAATAATGTATGCGTTTGCTGATTTGAAGCGCAAAAATGCATTGAAACTGTTTTTCCTTTGTTAACTATTAATTTGTTATTACAAAACCAACTTGAAACTTCTGAAATCGTACTATTTATTGTTTCTTTTTTTGCAAATAACATTCGTGTCACCGGCAAACAAAAACCGTTCTTCCGTTTTTAATAGACGAGGGAATATCGTTTACGTATAATATACAGAGAATGGGACTTAAGATCGAGCCTTGCAGGACCCCATATTCAATTTATACAGATTTGGAATGATAAGTAAATAATGTCCTTTTGTATCAACACGGTATTTCTACTCTTTGAGATCTATTTTTAAGGTAAGAGGTTATCCAATTTTAGGCGATACCACGAATTCCATTAGAAGGTAATTTTAATCTTATGGTCAATAACTTCTAAGCTTTAGAAAGATCTAAACATATTCCAATGGGTACTTCATTTTGGTCCATTGAATAAGCAACATCTTTAAGAAAAGAAAAAAATGTCTGTTTCCGTAGATTTTTAATTTCTAAAACCGTGTTTCGAATCTGAAAACGCTGTGTTTTTCTTGAAAAAAGTTTCCTTTAGCATATAAAAAGCCTCTCTAATATTTTTGAGAAACCTGACCAAAGATAAATTGGCCGGTAATTTTGAATTTCATTTTTGTTCTCTTTTTTTACGTGGCTTAATATTTGGTGTTTTGAAAATATCTGGAACTATTTCTGTGCATCAAGAAACATTGAAAATGTGAGTTAATGGGTGTATAAAGGCAGGTACACAAGTTTTCAATAAACAATCCGGAAATGCATGTAAACCAGATGAATATTTTTTTTAGTTTACAGACTATTCTCAGGATTTATTTAGAAGAAGTTTCGGAAGTAAACATTGTGTCGAAAATTTTTGGGGAAGGTAATGATGGGTAAATTTTGCCGTTCTAGTCCCTTTGTGAGTTCAGCCAAAATTCTAGATAAGTGTTGGTTGAAGAGATTTGCCACTTTTTCAAGATTACTTGCTTTTCTTTCATTATCCTTTAAAACAACTCTACTAAGTACCGAGGCGAAGTGGTCATATTTTTTACGAAATTCCACAATTTTGTTCTCGGAAGTAGACATGGAAACCATGTGATACGTTACGATGTTTAGAAATAAAGTAAAGCGTACGTTTGTTTTTACACGAGGTTTTAGTTCATTGGGTGATCCAAGTATTATTTGTCCGTGAAATATTTAACTTTCTCTTTTTGCGAGGAAAGCATGTGTTAAAGTGAAATGACAGTTTTGAGAAAAATAGATTATATTTTTCATTTGTGTCAACAGCGTTTTAAAATGTGTCCCATGATTCCTTCAGCAAGTATTCAGTAATTAATTTTATGTTAACTTTAGTTAATGCTCTGCACATGCGTGAATAATTGGTTTTACGGGTCGAGAGTCAGCTTTTGACGAGCCCGGAATCACTAATCAAACAAACCCATTAAAAAAGAAGTGAATCTTTCGACGAAGCATTGAGAATGGAGGTTTTGTAGGATTGGTTGGGATTCAGAGGAGGAGGATGGGATAGCGTACCTTCGGCCAATGAGCCAAAGTGCGCCTGCGAAGGCGGCGAGCGCAACTCCTGTGGCTGTCCAGGAGTCGGCGCTGAAGGCCTGCAGGATGCCCTGCTGAACCCGACGTCTTCGCCGCTTCACCACGAGGCACATGTCGCCGCGCCTGTGCGGGTAGAGGTAGCCCATCTGGCTGCTGGGCTTGCGCCATTCGGCGGTCATGCTCACTTCTAGGGACCCGTTGGCCAAGTAGGTCTCGGACAGGTGATGCGGGACGTCCAGGCAGGTGGAGCTCTTAAAGCGACTCATCAGTATCTGCGTTTTTAATCATTATTGCATTTGTAAAAATTTATATTGTTTGATTTGATTGTTGACTATTGAGTGCACTGTTGCTAGAATGTAATGCGAAAATTACTTAATTTGCTTTGTTACTCCAAAAAATAATTCCAAAACCCTTGGAATTCAGAGATCCAATTTTCCAAAGCACCTAAAAACCACGTATATATTAAAAGATCACTATTAGTTACACTATTAGTTATATCAATATATTATGTTGCATCGCCGAGACATGTTTACAATTAGTACGTTCAGGTGATTCGACTTCATAAGACAAGGCCTTGGTGCAGGTTATACAAAGCACGTGGACATTATGGCTGTTGATTCGAAACGTATGTTAGGTTTATTTAGTTTTATTTCGTCGAAAAACAGTAAATGTATGTGACGTATGGCAGGGGAGGAGATAATCTGTCCTCGTTTTCGTGAGTTCCAGAATCCCTTCCCATCATTTTAACGATAAATAGTTGAAAGTTGAGTAAAAGTTAATGATAAATAAATAAACAGAAATACATTATTTTAAAAAACGAGAATAGCGACATTTGAAAAAATTGACATTTTTGTTCTCGAGTTATAGAAAACTTATTTGCAACCGTAAACGAACTCAAAATTTTATTTTCTGCATTGCTAACAAAATTGTTACTCGCCCTTACCTCTATTCCTACTACTACAAGCAAAAGAAGAGTTCAACCAAACGTGTGCATAGTGAAGCTACATATACGTCGAGAAGCAAAACAAGGGACCATATCAGCATTTACTTAATGTATCAGAGAAACTAGACCAAAACCTGAACGAGACGGGCGTCATTGACCCGGAAGCTGAAGTACATTATTTGTTACAAGCGTATTAAGTCTTTAAAAAGAATTATATAATACAAATGTAAACTAATTCACTAAATATCATTGTTTTGTTAAAATAAACATTATATTTTCTTTTTGATGATCAGTATAGTCTCTAATGGTATAAAAACAGTTATGCAGCAGAAAAAATTTTACTATTAATGTCATCTGGCAAAGCGTGGTAAAGTAACGTACATGTGTTGTATGTGGATGTTGTTAGACATTAATCCTAGGTTCTAATGACGACCTGTTTCAAACGTTATTACAAAGGCGTTGTCTGACAGACTATTGTAAAAATAAAGAAAAATTCATTTTTACATTGAAAAACTAAATTTAATAGATTAAAAACGTATGACATAGAGTTTCAAAATACATTTTAAAGGTTCTTATTAAGACCCGTAAGTAACTTGGCTCTCATAGCGCACACGTGCTTGGTGCTGTCCACACATGGCTTTTGAGAAGGGTCCGCAATAGTACCTCGTCATACTACCTTTCTAAAGATCTCCGTCACCCTTAGTCATTGCTAAATACCAAACATAAATGACAAACCTTAAATGCTACAACGGGTATTATTTGTTCCTTTGCGTATTCATTATCCCACAATAATAGGCAATAGAGCGCGTGAAATCTGACGTAATTACAAAGACGTACTCTATTGGACGACGCGTGTTGGAGTACCTGGGAAATGGTTTTTCCTATCCACTTGGAAGCCTTCCATTATTCTTCCGGTTCCGAAACCAATTAAAAATTCAGCAAACACCGACAGCTATTGCCCAATAAGCCTTTTACCATCTCTGTCTAAAATAGATAACAAAAGAAATCTCTAGAGAGCAATTTCGATTCACTGAACATACGTCCACACAACGCCAAATCGTCAGAATCACAGAACATCTCATTACAGTATTTCATATAAAACATCACTCAATACTCATATCACACGACATAACACAGGCATTTGATAGAGTTTGCCACCAGGCACTAATATATAAATTAAAGAAAATTGGCACTCCACATTACATCACTTCAGTAATCCAAAACGACTTATCCAACAGAACCTTTGCAGTAACAATCAACAACTATCACTCAAATTCCAGGATAATCGAAGCAGAAATACCACAAAGATCACCCCTATCACTCACACTGTTCAATATCTATGTAGCAGACATACTCATAGATGAAACAGTAAAAACCGCACAGTTTGGAGATGACACTTTTATCTTCCCTTCCAACCACTCTCTAATCAACATTAAAACATCATATAATAAATAGGCATTTGGTCATCCAAATTACAAATAAAACTTTAAAAAACTGCAGCAAAAATGTTCTCTTTAAGGCGATACACTTCACCAACTACATCAACGTTAAATAATGATCCCATCCCATGGTACGTCCCAAACTGGCCCATTCATTATCTTGGACTGCACACAGGCACCAAAATGAACTGGAAACAACCCAGAGACATCAAAATAATACCAACTAAAAACTAACTGCATCAATTAAAAACTCTAATAAATGGGAATAATAACATCCATACAAAACTGCAATAGCATTATACACAACAATAATCAGACCTGCTCTTCTCCAAGCCTGCCCAGTATGGATCAATGCTGCAAAAACTATCAACAAAATTCAAATAGTATAGAACCAATTCCTCCGCACAATCTTTAAAGCATCCTGGTTCGTATCTAATCACCAATTACACAATGAATTCAACCTCGATCCCGTCATGCACCGCATCACCTACCCATCCCACAACTTCTTATCTAATATACACCCTATTCAAAGTTTATCCTCATTCAAACTTTGCAAAAAAACCCATCCATCCTACTCGCATCAAAAATAAATATCCCTACCACATATATTGTAAATTGTTTTCTGGTCTAGAATAGATCCTATGAGGTGCCATTATGGTTTCCTCAACTTCTGTAGTAGTGTTAAGTTAGGTTAAGTTTTATTTAATACGTCATCAATACATATTTAAAGCTTTTAAAAACTGATATATGTACATAGCAATAAAATATAATAAATAAATTTAAAAAAACGGAAATGGAATATACTAGATCTAAGTAGGCCACAAGGTAACGTGTATTTCAATGGCTAGTCACACAGTGAAGGTATCTAGCGTTTCAGAAAGGGGGAGTGAGGGAAAGGGGTGCGGGAAACTTTCGGATCTACAATCGTCTCACAGATGACATCTTTGTATCTAGGGTTAATGTTTTAGTTATCGGTGAGGCATTTCAGATTTGTGGTAAATCTATTCCATAATTCTTCCTAATCGCTTTGCCCATAAGACAATGTGAATGTAATGAAAGAACTGGATTTCTATATTCAGAACAATGTTACAAGAATTGATGTGGGGCCAGAGATATGTAATGATGTGATGGGGCCAGAAATATGTAAATGAATAAGACGGATTTGCGTCTATGTGATGTTCGGGCTGGGTGAAAGAGCTCTTCCCCACACCACAGAAACGCGAAATGTAACGCAAGAAAGCCGAAGAGTATTGGAAACTAGCTGAAAAAAATTAATGCCAAAGCGGAAAAGTTGATTTTTTAACAGCAAAACTCCTACTGCGAGAACTGCATACCGTAAAAACGGATATTTGTTTCCGAATGAAAATGTAACTTCCTCTACTTCGTTATGTAGTCGCAACACACGTTTTTAGGATACTTGTTACCGGAAAATTCGTATACTGCAAACGTCTACCCGTCCGTTTGCCAAAAAATACACTAACGGTTAATCCGTTTAAACGATTTTTTGTGAATTAGGTCTGATGTTTGTTAGTACATGAAACGGAAACAACTTTTTTTAATGTGAAGTTTTGAGAAGATGTGAATATAAGGGATTCGATGATTATAATCTTAGAAAAAAAATTACCGTACCTGCATTATTTGTGTTTTTGGCGGAGGAGTACCAACACATTCAGTAGAACTCAATATCGCCAGAGCAATCAATATTTTCCCCTGATGGTGAACCATATCTGAATTTTCCCTTCGCATAATTTGTTTAGAAACCACCGACCACGTTATCTTATAATAATAATAATAATAATAATAATAATAATAATAATAATAATAATAGTAATATTAATACGATATTTTTATTGTTATTATTATTACTATTACCATTACGGGAAAGACTTTGTATTTTAAGAGCAAAAATACTTCTTTTCTCTAGTAATCTCTAGTCGTTAATTTATTGTTTTAAGAATAAAATTACTCTGACTTATTTTCGAACAAATGACAGCCGGAATCTCTGAATTGTTACCACACTTGTTTACGCGTATTGCAACAAACATTCAAAATTCGTTGCCGGGTTCTTGAAGCAAGACGAATGCATTTTCCAGTGGCCTATTTACACGCAAAACTCAAGGAATGTTCACTAGACGCGAATGGCAAAACGGACTAGACGCGAATGGCAAAATATCCAAACGGGTAACCCAGGGAAACGAAAATACAATAAAAACTATGTGGATTCTTCACGCGATAAAACAATTATTCATCATAATTATTATCGATTAGTTGAATCCCCTGGGTCTCATCAAAATTAAAACGTCCTCATCTAGTTCTCAATCTTCACAATGTTTACTGCGTTAAAAAATATAAATTGAAGTCTAGAAGTGGCTATTTTTTACTATTATTTAGACTGTTATGTATTATTATATTGCATCTTGTATTCTAAATCTTCAGCGATCTTTGAAAACTCTTTTTAACTAAAGAAGTAAGTTGTAAGGTAATGCGTTTCATTGTGGTTACAACCTATTCCAAATTCCAGTGTTTTTTTCGGATTTTAATTATTATGATATTTTTTGCCCAGAAATGTTTTGAAAATTTATTTGAATCTTTTGTCCGGATCTGAAAACAAATTTTCAGTTCCCTATAAGGAGGCCGAGTCGCTTCGAATGACACCTTATACGTCTCAATTAGTACACTGGAAGGGGTCTCTCCGGGTTAGTTTTAGAAGAAGTGGTAAATGGGACCGGGTGTACTTCGTGATTTATAAAATAAACATAGATTATCCTGTGAAGCATGTGGTTCCTGAAGCGTTACTACCTTCTTATTGAAATTTAAAATTGGTTGCCGGAAATTTACATGTGTATGATGACAGAAATAAGAAAACCCTTTTTGATATCTTTCCAACAAATTTCTAAAATGTTACATGCGTGATTATTCCTATATTCTTCTTTCTTGCAGTTGTACAATAAAGATCTTGAAATGTTTAAAATTGATTGACTGGAAGGAATTTTATCACCCACGCGTTTTACAAAACTATCGTTACAACACCTGGAGGTTGTCAGCAGCGGAGGGAGTCAGCGGCCGTTTGTAGACGGACGCCGCGTGAATTGATCGCGTGCATGGCACAATGATCCTAGGCCGCAGTGTGCTGAGAGAGGCGCGCTCGGGAAAACCTGATGAACCTTTTGGCCAGGCGTTGTGTGACATCGTGGACAGGGATATACACCACAAGAACACAGATACGATTGAGCTCTTTGTACTGTATATTTACATGACTATATACAATATACAGGTCCTACAATTTCGTACAGCATCTGTCGTGCCCTGTGAGATACACCCTACAGTGATAGAAAAACACTCAACCGGGCCAAGAATTCATCGAAGCACCTCGTGCACACAGCACTCCGCGCCAACCTGGGCGCCTGGGACGTCACACTTGTGGTATGTAAAAGTACCCTGGCGGTTTGTCCGGGAAAATTAAATCTCTCCGACAACATCCTACTCTAACGAGATCTCTCTTCCAATCAGAAAGTTGGGATATAGCTAACTGAGACCGACATCCGGCGGAGAAAGTGATAGTCAAATCCCAGACACAATAAGGGGAGCGACCGCGAGTTTCGTCTGCTCGATAAAGATCCTCAGACCCGCATCGCGAGTACGCTTCCAAGGAACCCTTGAAGAACTTGGGTGCGGAACAACTGCCCAAGGGCTCCCCTCGAATGGTCCCATAAGACAAATAAAATACCTTCAGGACATCGTATCCCTGCTGGGTGACGTGTGGGCGGCGTGGAGAAGACGGCGCTTGACAGCTAAGGAAGGGGCAGTCAACAAAAGGCGGGAGTGTTAGATAGATAGATAGATAGATAGATAGATAGATAGATAGATTTATTAAAGTTCGCTTTTTAGCTAATGCTCGGTGGCAAACATGATAACAATTAAAATTAGAATTACTAAACATTTTCAACATTTACAATTGGGTTTACTATTAGAAATAGGGTGTCGATATAATAGTTCCAATTTATTTCTAGCTAATTCTAAATTCACTTCTAGTTTACATAACACTTCACTACACTACACTACACTGCACTCCCCTTCACTACACTACACTCCCTTCCCCCCCCACTACACTACACTTCACATCACTTCACTGTATAAGGGCCATGACAATAATTATGACAATAATAATAAATTTCCCTTCCCTTCTCTTAGATAAGGACTCACATTCTTCTCGTTCGTCACCAACGCACCCGTGATTTACAAACTTTGAGGCCCGTTTTTGAATTTTATCTAACGCTTCGATTTGCCCTTTTCTGTACGGGTCCCAGCATGCCGCTCCGTATTCTAAAATTGGACGAACAAGTGTAGTATATTCTAGGGATCGGGCATTTGGACTACTATTTTTTAGAATACGCATTACAAAGTGCAGCGCTCTCCAGGATTTTTTAACCGTATTGTTAATATGATCCGACCAAACTAAGTCGCTTCGCAGGACCAAACCCAAATACTTACAGTTTTTTACACGTGGTATAACGTTAGTTCCTAGTTCATAACTGGAGCGTACGTTCGAGCGAGACTTGGTAAAGCAAATGAATTTACTCTTTTCCGGATTTAATTCCATCTTATTTCTGCACGCCCAGTCCCATAAACAGATAAGATCGCTCTGTAAAACATTTTCGTCCTCAGACGAGCCAATACTTTTATATATTATGCAATCGTCGGCGAATAATCTAACTTTTGATTTTAATCCAGTTGCAATGTCATTAATAAACGCTAAGATTAGCAAAGGCCCTAACACTCTCCCCTGGGGAACCCCCGAGGTTACATCGGCTTTCGATGAATATTTGTCTCCTATTCTGACTGTTTGAGTGCGCCCCGTAAGAAATTCTTTTATCCACAAGATTATTCGATGATCTATTCCCGCTTCTGACAGTTTGGAAATTAAAAGGCCATGTGGAACAAGATCAAATGCCTTAGAAAAATCTAATATTATTGCGTCGACCCTACTCTCTTCGTCTAATGAATCTGCTATGTCCTGACAAAGAGCAATTGTCTGGCTGTCGCACGAATACCCAGGACGAAAACCGTGTTGATTTTGAAATAGCCAATCAGGAAGGTTTTATACCAAACTCGTCTAATATACTCCGCGATTATGTGTTCCATCTGTTCGCATACGACTGATGTCAAACTTATAGGCCTGTAATTGTTAACAATCCTTCTGTCTCCTCCCTTGTGAATCGGCACTACGACTGCCTCTTTCCAATTTTGAGGAATCATGCTCTTATTTACAGTAACCACCATTAAGCGCGCAAGGTACGGAATCATGGCTTCCCCTTCCAGTTTTAGTATTTATCCTGGTATTCAATTAGGACCTACAGATTTATTTCTCCTAATTTTTGCAATTCGTTTTCTAATAATTCCTCCATCGATTCGAAAAAATTCTATTACGGGTGTTGTTTCACTTACTAGGGTTTGATCCTTCGGCATGAAAACAGAAGAATAATGTCTGTATAAACAAGCCGCCTTTTCACTGTCAAGGTGTTTTGTACTGTTTTACAAGCTTCTCGAACCCCTTGAAAGAAAGAACTTGAAACAGAGGCGATGTGATGACGAGGGTTTTTGGGTACGTTGAACGAAGCTGCGACGCGATAGTAGGTGTGGGTGGTTTCACTATTGAGCAGAAAAATATAAAGGCATCAGATATAAATTCTCAGTCTTGCTTTCAACCTTCTTTATCGATTTTTCTTGAACTAATTTTATGAAATATTTTGTGATGAAAAGAAAAGAAAAACTTTTTTACTTCATCATGCAATTTTTCTGTCAAAGTGATTCCCATTATTATTTCCCAGAGGATATTTAAACGTGTAACTTTGATTGTAATTTAAAAATTGGGTTATTGAGTTCAATTGGGTAACATATTACCTTATATTAGAAACGAGTTTTTTTTACATTTTGAAAATTTTTCTTGCAATTGTTCAGTTTTAATTGCAATTGCCTAAAGTCTAGAAATAGAGCTGCTTGTAATTGTATTTGCCAGTTTGTAACTGTTCATTACTTTATTTATTTCGCACTTTGTGTTATTTCACACTTTGTACGTGATTTTGCATATTGCGCTCGATATTGCATTTAATCGAAGATTCAAAATTTTCGGAAATATACTGCACCAACCGTCAAACACTCAATCACCAAGTTTGTCAGCACTTCGTAACATTTTGCATTTTTAGCAATTTATAAAATATCCATCTCTTTACATGATTCATTTTCTGTAAGAATTCCGTCATGTAACGCACATAAAGTTTCTGTACGAAGTTTCTCAAAAAATCAAATGTTTTCTGTAAAATGTGGTTTAAATTTCGCCTTTTCAGTAATGCTTAAACGTTTTTTTTACTAAAAAGGGCTCCAAATTTTTAAACGAAAACTTCGGTTAAAGACTAAATTTTACATTTATTTAATTTTCTTGGACTAATGCTTCGGTTCTACCATTATGAAACGGAATAACAGAAAAAATTCAAAAAATATAATTTGGGCGGCGATAGATTTCAGCGTGACGATGGGGCAAGGCCTAAAAGGTATCTCAAACCAAATGTGTTAGGAATCTAACTAATAAGAAAAAATCTGTACTATACTATACTATCACTTTTTGAGGGTGTGTGCCCCTGGGAGAACATTAAAACCAACAGGTTAAATCAAAAAAACAAGAAATTACTTTTCATGATGTGGAAAATGGATTTGTGTATAAAACATCATTTAGATACTTCAAAGATATGAACCACTCTGAGAAATTCGCAATTGAAAAATATGACAAAACTTTGAATTAAAATTGTGATAATGTTCATCCCCTTTTAGTAAAAATTAACTGTTAATTGCATTAAATTAATTTAAATGTTACAAAAATTGCTTTCTGTATAATATTTTTTTAAGGCTGCGAAGAAAGTAAGTGAATTTTGATTGCAGTGAACTGCCGGTAAAAGATTCGTTTGCCGCAATGATTATCCATGTGATGTCACTGCGTCAGTCAACAGGCCTTACACTAGTGTCTAGTTGGCATTGCTTACAATTAGTATACTTAATTAGAAATTAGTGATACTTGATTCCTAACTTAGAATTATTTATTTTACGAATTTGGAATGTATTCTGTAATATTTTTAAAACATTTCATAGACATATTTCCTTGACAACAGTATATGACGAGAAAACTAAGTATGAAACTTTGTAATGGTGCAGATACTTATCGAACAACCATGTGTGCGTTTTGGGGAAAAGCATGAACCCTCCCATATGTAATTAGTGTCTTTGTACGGTAAGTAGTTATGAAAGGGAGGTCATCAAAAATTATATTACATATTTCAAAAATGTTCAAGTGTGGTTATACAAAGTGTGCGCCCAAAGCCATCGATGTACACTCGTCATTTTCGCCTAGTTTTTGTTCGGAATAATGACAGTTATTTTGTTTGTTTTTTTCAAAAATATCTTTAATTTTTCTTTAAACTTCCCTTTGATAGAGCAAAGAACGCTTGAAAATGGAATTTGTTACATTTTCAATGACATGTTTAAGTTTTTGAAAATTTCAAACGTTACAAATAACGGGAAAAAGTATATACTACTGTAGCACCACTAATTTTCGTTGGAATTGAATATTTTACCAGTGAATTGGAAGCAACGCATATGGTAAACAAATATAGATACTACTGGTGCGAGGGAACATAAATAAGTGATACACCATAGTTATGTACAAAACATCATTAATGATATACCAACCAATAAATTTCGTGATTATAAAATTTCCATTTGTCTCACATATCGCAATATACGTAACCATTGCGTTCGACCAACACACACTAAATTACAATTGTATATTGCGTTGTGTCACTTTCCATGAGGAAGCGCCGCCTCGTCCAGCACGGGCGTGCGTCCAACCAGCCGTTTGGAGCCAGTCTCCCCAAGGACCATCAAGCATTCATCCGCAGCTCCCAGTCCACGAGGAAGGCCACGGCCGCAACCAGCGCCACCACGTCCAGAACGGCCATGCGTTCAACCAGTGGTGTGACGCCCGTCTCTCCAAGGACCCTCAAGCATTCATCCGCAGCTCCCAGTCCACGAGGAAGGCCACGGCCGAAACCAGCGCCACCACGTCCACAGCGGCCGTGCGTCCAACCAGCGGTGTGACGCCCTCTCCAAGGACCCACAAGCACTCATCCGCAGTGCCCTATCCACGAGGAAGGACACGGCCACCGCCCACGCCATCCCTCATTCGACGTACGTCTCACCATGACCCAGCAAGTGTAAAGGCGCAGTGCCCTCTCTATGACGGCCACGGTCGCTTCCAACACCGTCACACAGGCTCAAGGTCTCAGTCTCAAGTTCTCAAGGGTCAAGGTCCTAGCAAGGTCAAAGGCTCAATATGCGTGCACAGCCCATCGAGTCGGAGCCGCTGGGCGAAGGCATAGGAACACTCGCCCGCTTCTCACCGCGACCCGGGAAGCGTGCATGCTCAGCCCCTTCTCCACGAGGAAGGCCACGGCCGCCGCCAGCGCCCCCATGCACAGGACGATCGCGGGGTCATGCAGCGCGGAGAGCCCGAGGGGGCGTGGCTCCTCGGCGGTGGGCGCGTGGGAGGCGAACGAGGACACAGTAGGCCCCCGATGCAAAAACCCCAGTGCACGCAACTTGATCCACATGTCACTAGGAGAACACATGTGAATGCGTATAAACGTAGCTTCTTTAGTAGGTAAGGCCGAGAAAAGACTGAGAAACCTAATTGAAAATACCATTCTTGAATTGAATTTGCCTTATTTTACGTGGCGAGACTCGGGCCATCAGGCCCGCTCTTCCGTCTGACCACGCAAATTTCACTACGCTCCTTTCATTAACTAGCAGAGAAAGGAGGTACATCTTGTGCGAGAAACAGGCGATTGGAATTTTGCTCAGGCGTTATTTAGGCTTGAGAATCTTTTAAATGCAAGTTCATCTACTGACATGGGACAGCCGGCTTTACTTCCCCTCCGAAGGAAGGCGTACGAAGGACTTTTTTCGCCCGTAAAAATCCACGGCTTCGATCGGGTTTGAACTCGCGAACTTCGGTACAACAGTTCGGTACGCTAACCGTCACACCATCGCCGCCGCGATTCTTCACAGCTCACTCGCATCATTGGCATTGAGAAGGCAATCAGCGGCATTGTGTTCAAGCGTAGAGAAAGCGATAGGTAATGATTGAATGGTAAAGGTGTTCAGAAAGTATAGCAGTGAATGTAAGTTTTCTGCACCTTGACCGCCTAAACGGTGATTAGCTGCAGTGAAAAATTTCGGTGACATTGGAGTGGCTTCAGGAATGATTAATAGGTGAGTGAAAGCGTAGTAGCAGGTGTGAGGGAGTACTTGAATTGGCCTACGATTCCGCTCTGGGCTGATCCCGGGGTTACGGTGTACCTAAGCCTACACCTCCTCGATTACAGTGCCTTTGCGTGGTCTGCGTCTCTTCCAATCGGTTAGATGGAATGTTATCGTTCACCAGACAGAAATCGATTATATTATTTTGAGAAACATTTAAATGAATAAACATACATACATACATATACCTGCCATATTATTTTCAAGATGAGTATTCGCATAATTTCCGTTGGTAATTATGCGTTGTCAAGGATGTATTATGTTAACACGAGGCCCGAGTCTCGTCCTCAACTGTAACACGCGTAGCAAAGCGTCTTAATTCCGCATGCGTGCACCGGAACACCGCAAACTTCCCATTTACCTCCAAAGCTAGTGTTTAGAGGAAAATGATAAATCATTTCTATCATTCACGATACAAAAATCAGAAATGAACGATATATACAGTAGTATTAAGGAGGCTCTGACATCAAAAGCTGTCAAAACTTAAGGTTCACCTTAAACTCGGGATTAAGCCCGTTCTGCAAAGCGACAAACATCACTGAGTTTGTGCAATGAAGAGGGTATGAGGGAAGGATTGGTAGGAGGAAGGTGTGAGTGAGTACCCGAAGAACTAGTCCACATCTCCCTTCTGCAAGCATCCGCTTGTTGAAACAACGGTGAGGCCGCCGGGGGGAAGAGTCGAATGGAAGAAGTGAGAGCAAGTACTAGAAGTGCTTGTCTACTGTTCCAATCTGCAAGAAAGTGAGCTTCTCTAAGTTGGCCCTACCGAGACACCGCACTGCGTAGTAGGTGAAAGGGAGTACCAGAAAGGGTCGTTCACTCTTCTCTTGTGCAAAACCAACCGCTGCAGTGTCTTGTGAAGCCGCGTTGAGAAAGGAAAGGAAGCAGAGTTGGGGTCGCGGTCTCTCCCTAATGTGCCGTGTACTTATCCAACTTGTTGATGATGCCAGCCTGCGCCACAATTCCAAGGCGCGCGTCAAAGAGGCGCTGTTCAGGCCAGTGAGGCCGCGTGGGGTAAGAGATGTAGGCCGGCGAGAGGAGGCACTGCGGCACCGGGTAGGCCAACGAAGCGCCCGTCTTCGTGTCCCAAAGGTCGGGTCCGTCCAGCAGCGGCCGCACCTGGTCCAAGGAAACGACGACCGCCGGGCCTGGCCAATCCTCTACAAATTCAAGCACCACCATTTCCATCGTCTTTTCTTCGGAATAGGGCTCGAACCTGGAAAGCAACCCTGGTTTAAGCTGTACTACTTATACGCTCTACGCGTTTGCAAGTGTGAGCCGGATGCGAATTGAGAACTGACGACTGCTAAGGACGTGCGGAAACTCAGAAATAAATCAACGATTCTCGCACCCAATTTTGCGTAATCCTGCAATTTCATTTGTAGATATGCAATTTAATTTGTGACGTGATGTGACCACCAATAAGTATCTGTTGAAGACCAGCAAATGCGAATACTGGGTAATCTGAAAGGCAGGCTGGTAGAAGGAGGACTATGCATAAGTTTAAAGAATGATTTTGAAACTGAACGGATTTTCTTGGATCCACATCGCAGACAGAATTGGCGAAATGTATATTCACTGACTTCATTATTTTTTGCACTCTCGCTATGCTACATATTTTGATAGAATAGATAAAACCTTGTAATTCTGCTACCAAATGGCGAATATGTTACAGGAAAACGGGAATTTTGGAACCTTGTTTTAAAAAAGAAGGAGATATATCTTGTTTCTGTACGTAGGAAATTACTTATTCTGAGATTTGTAATCAGTATCTACGTTTTATGGGTTATACCCAATAAATGGTTGACGGAAAATCATCTCCGTCTGTGATCAAAGCTAGGTTACAAACCGTTCGGACGACTTTCTCGACAGTTTGCATTCTCCAATTTGTCTGAACGAACTCAAGACCCTGTGTGTTTGAAACGATTGTATGAATTTTTGGGGTACTTAAGAGGACGCCTCAACAAGATTTTCACATAAATGATTTCAATTTTGTATGAATTTTTTCCTTGGAGAGAACAAAAACGCAAAGAAATTATACAGGTCTTATTTTCGTAGAAATCATTGAATTTTCGAAAATTGCAAAAGTTGCAGTGCGAGAAAATATGTGCTGTTGTAGAATAAGTGCTTTTGTTCGCGCGATCATTGCAACCGATTAGTGGGTATTTCTGCCTGTCGGTCCCTGTATGTTGGTCAATCCGAACAAACTCAAGATACCCTGAGTTTTTAATAAGCATTTGGATTGTGAAGGTGCATACCTTCTTTTTCAATGTTTTAAAATGGCTCCAAATGTTTGGATTAATATTTTTCCTCGGATAGAACATACTAAACTTTAAACTAGAAGTGGTACAACAGCACAGGCTATCTCGCATTATTTCAAAATTTAAATTTTTGAAAATTCAGAATTCAAGGAAATTGAGACCAGTGCAAGTCTTTTAAGTCTACCTTTTCTAATTGTAAAAAAATAATAATTTGGAGGGTATTTTGGAAAAATTATTTCATTTCGACATTGCATAAATTTTAATTGTAAATTATACGAAAACTACACTTTTCTTCAAAAAGGTACATGTAATTTTTTAAAGATCTAATTTTTTACAACAGATTTTTCTTCTCCAAAACTCTATTTTCAAGTTTATGATTTTGAAATTTGGTCACGAAATATTGAACATTTGTCAAGTTTTGTAAAAGTGGAGAGATAACCGAAACTGGGACTACCATCACACTTTCTACAGTCATTTATTACATATCGGGATTATTTTAAAGAAGAAAATTGGAGCGATTTTTTGAGAAAAACGTTAACTTTTTTAAATTGCCAATATTTCAGGCAAAAACACATGAAAACTCATATTTTCGAAATATTCAACATGATCTCATTTTAATACGCGCCTTGACAGAAAAGGTTAAGGATAAAAATCTTATATCCTCAATATTATTTTTCCAGGAAGACGCCAAAAAAAAATTAAAGTTACCAATTTTCGAAAATTCAGGGATTTCAACAAAAATTTCCACTGCGCCATGTTATTATAAGGCTTCTCCCTGGCAAGAAAATTCATTAACAAAATTTGGACGTATTTTTTAAGATTTTGAAAATGTTCCACCGGCTTCATGTAGGGTACAACTCACAGTACAGTACACAGACAAAGTTACAATGTTGTAAAGAAGATGCTGTTGATCACCATTAGACGGCAGCGCGATGTCCCCCTAGACCTTGGTGACCTGACGGGCGACCTCCTCCAACGTCTGCACCTGTGAGGGCTCCTCAAGGACCGCCAGGAAGCCCATGAAACGGGCGGTGAAAGCGCTCACCATCACCAGCCCGAAGGCGCTCAGGAGCACGAACAGGAAGGTGCCTCGGCGGTCCCTCTCACGGGTCACAAAGATCCCGTGGATGAAGGCGTCTAAAACCTCGATCAGCATGTTCCTGGAAGAGAGATGCCATTCGATTAGGAACAGCAACTTATTATTAAATAAATCATTACATACAAAAATGACAATTAAAGCCATGAGAGGAAAGAGACCTATAGATATAAGATGCATTAATCCCCAAAACTCTTTCAATTAGCTAGTGTACAGTTGTTTATACGTCCACCAAGTTATATTTCAGTTTGTTAAATCTAGCGCGCGGTGTATTATTACTTTTTCTCCCTGGACTCTAGTGCAGGAAATCACGTTAACTTTGACCTAGGGAAAGCCTGGATGTCTTTGCTATTTACTATGCGAATAGTAAAAAAGAATAATGCGAAAGCGAGATAATTAGCTTACTTATCTCTAGTTCGCTCATTAATGGAATACGGGGTGATTTATTAGGATCCTTATAGAAAATCACAAAAAGAATATTTGAAAAGGGTACAGAGAAGAGCGAATACACTTACTTTTCGCAGCAATAGGAAGAAAGTTGAATGGGACGCTTAGAATTCAGGAGGGTTAAGGCAAGACTCTGTGCCCTGTACTAAACGTATGCCGGTTATCTAGATTGGAAAGACATTTTTATCCGACTCGATAAATCCACTTCTTTAGTAGAGGGGATCAAAAGCACAAAATTCAGTACAGATCACAGAGTACAGATGTTGGAAAAATTTCCTTCACAAATAGAACAAAAACGGACTGAAGTAAGTTGCCTGCGACAGCCATTGAAGCTTTTCTTTTAGGTGTACAAAGAATGAAAAGCATATTAACTATGGGTATTTGTAAAATTTATTAATTAGTATATTAGGCTTATTAAAATAGTTACTATTTTATTATTATTGGTGTTATTTTGAGTATTGTAATAATTAGTATAAAATGCATTTTTTATTAAATATATATTTATATTTAAAGTAGTAATTGAGTTGGAGTGTCGTGACGTGTTGTGAAGTCTAGTGCAAAAAAGAAGTAGACGCTTTGAAGTGTGAACGACGATGAGGTGAACCTTACAATATAGCAGGAAAAAATTGAGTTAGTTTAATAGAGCAGGATTCATTGACATTCTAATAAGGAAGAGGTGAACTGTACGACGAAGCATTGAGAATTGAGGTTTCGTGGGATTGGTTGGGATTCAGAGGAGGAGAATGGGTAGCGTACCTGCGGCCAATGAGCCAAAGTGCGCCTGCGAAGGCGGCGAGGGCAATTCCTGTGGCTGTCCAGGAGACGGAGCTGAAGACCTGCAGGATGCCCTGCTGAACCCGAAGTCCTCGCCGCTTCACCACGAGGCACATGTCGCTGCGCCTGTGCGGGTAGAGGTAGCCCGTGGGACTGCTGGGCCTGTGCCGGAGATTTGTGCTCACGTCCAGGCACCCGTTGGACAGGCGGACTTCCTCCAGGAGATACGGCACTTCGAGGCAGGCGGAGTTCTTAAAGCGACTCGTCAGCACCTGCGTTCTTATTCATCATTGCATTTGTGAGGAAAAGTGCTTGATGATGATGAAAAATTTCAACGGTTCTCGAAAACTTAAACTTTTTTTCATTTAAATATTACCTAAACATTTTGTAACGCTCAAAACGGCAGTTTCTGAAAAAAGGCCCCAAACTTTTTAATGAAAATCACATATAGAATGTGATTTTTACTTTTTATTCTCCCCCTTTTACAAAGATACGTAAGTAGAGAAAGTTGTGTAATCGTGCACTGGAAAACGTCGAATGTTCTGCAGAAAAAGCTCTTATTTCCCCGTCTTGGTAACAAAAAGGGGATAAACCGTGTTCCTTTCTACATAGTAAATTACTTCTTCTAACACGAGGTGTAGCTAGAACTTATGTTATGTGGATCATAGCCTACACGAAAGACTAGAAACCTAATACAACAGATCTGTGACTTTTGTAGCGCTACTAGTTTAATTTTGTACATATTTCACTCAATATTTCTCTAAAACTTCTAAAATTTTGGAAAAAATATTGATGACCTTAATTAAAGAACATATTATATTAAACAAATTTCGCTTGTAGGAAAAAAAATACTCCATAGATCTTTAATTTTATAGTTATATGAAGAATCTGAAAAACTTTTAATATTTTGCAATTTCCGTAAATTCAGAGCTAACAGTAAAAAATGGATATATGCCACTTATGATTTTATACCATGCTATTTGTCAAAGAAATTTGAAGAAAATCTTTGGAGCAATTTTTGTGAAAATTTTGAAAATGTCTCGGTTATAAGTTGAAAAATATGTAAAGTGACCTCAATATTTTAAGAATGACATTCACTATCGCCGAGTTTTGAGTGAGAACAGATCGACAGGTTTGTTTTAAGTTTGGGAAAAATCGTCCGCATAGTGCAGGCGCTAGTGTTCTTCACAGAGGATCCGACAGATGGATGGATGTTTTGGAAGAAAACAATATTTTTCGATACCAATGACTCACTATTCGTGAAGTCTCACTAAATAGTGTGTTAAAGGAAGTAATTTAATACATATTGGAACTGATTGTATCTCTTTTCTTTATCAGTGCCACACATTACATTTTCTTCTGTCGAAAAATCGCTGTTTTTTGCCGCACAACTATATAATTTTCTCTATGCTACATTCTATACTACTAGTACTCGTACTAACACCTGTCTACTTCTATCTACTCTCTTATCTACCACTTATATCTACTCTATACTACGTTCTCTCTACGTATATTGCTCCGTAATGTATTGCTCCATATCATAAAGACCACGCTGATAGTATGAGAGTAAAGTACAAATTGTAAATATAATTTTAGCATGAAGTGTAGACCTAGGAAAATTTGAATGTTTAAGATAATGTACATATTAAGCATACCATCAACAATCCGCAAAATCAGTTTTATCTGGCGATGAATTGATACTATTTTCTTCTTTATTGTACTCTTTTTTATTTGGATTACTTATGAGTGGACATAAAAGGTTTCGGCCTAATCAAAAATTATCTGTATGTTTTGGTGGTCTATACAGAGAATAACGCAATTGCTTTGAATTCCAAACCGCGTTTGTTGTACTGTCCACGCGGTTCATCATTCAAGGTATTTAATTTATTAACACTGTATTCCCCAATGTATGTTAGATTTCTACCGAAACTTTGTACGTGCTAAATGATTTAAGTGTAATATTTGATGGAACATGAAACGGTAACGTCAATGATGTTTTGTTAATAAAGGAACAGAAAAATTCAATCATGATAATCTTAGAATACGAAAATGACCTCACCTGCATTATGTACACATTTGATGCTGGCAATATAGCCAATAGACTGCAAGGGATGCCAGACACAGAAAAACGAATAGTTTCGTCCAAAGAATAAGATCTGTTTTGCTTCATCGCAAGCCTTTTACTGTTTTCTTAGACGATGGGTAGCAACAAAAGGCGACCAGTATACAGTTTTGGCGGAAGACTTCCAACACACACGACAGAACCCAACAACACAATGCCAACCAATATTTTCCCCTGATGGTGAACCATGTCTAAATTTTTCCTTCGCATGATTTGCTCAGAAGCCACTGAACTCGTTATCTTATTATTTATTAAGAGGGAGATGGAAGGTTTAGTGTGTAAAAGCACTTTTCTCCGTAGTGTAGTCTTCATTTATTGTTCTGAGGATAAAATTACTGTGACGTGTTTTCAAATAAACGTTAAGTCGAATTTTTACCGCATTTATTATGTAGATCGCAACTAACACATTCATAAGTCGTCACCATTTTTCTAACGCAATGCGAACGCTTTGGCGAACGCGTTATTCACACGGAAATCTCAATGAGCGTTTCCTTGACGTGAATGGCTACTCCAATTTTAGACGTGCGTGGACGGGGAGCCCCGGGGAACGTAAAAACACTGAAAACTTTGAGGATTCTTCATGCGATAAAACAATCATTCCTCATTATTATTATCGACTGGTTGACTCTTCGGGTGCTAATTAAATTCAAAACTTCCTCCCCATGTCTCCACAATGTCTACAGCTGAATAAAAATGTAAAATTCAAATGTAGAGGTGGACGTATGAATGATTATATTTTATTATATTTCAACTTGTATATCCTTCTAATTATTCAGCGATCTCTTCAAAAGCTCTTTTCAATAGAAGAAGTATAAAAGTAGTATCGTAATGCGTTTCGCTGTGATTTCATCTCGTTCCAAATGGTATTGATTTACCATTGATTACCATTGATTCACCATGATTGATATGAAAAATGTTATTATATTTTTTCTTTTAAAACTAAATATGATTCGATTGTGTGTCCTAAGAGTTTATTGTTGCAAAAACGTTTTCAATGCTACATAAATTTTTAAATTACAATTAAAATTTTGATATACTAAAGTATATTATTCGTGAATTTTAAAGAAAAATTATAATATAAATTGTAAAATTGAAACATAATTTTCAGAAAGAGGTATGGTAGGACTTATAGTATATCTCTAACGGCTAACCGGATAAGGTGGCAGGGTATAAACTAATGTCTCTGTGGTGCCTTTTAATCGAGAGGTCTTAGGTTCGAGTATCGACGATGGCAAGATTTTCGACACTAGCCACGTAGTTAAGTCGACTTCAGTCACTGTCTGGAGAAGAGCCAATCAACACCAGGGGAATACCGGAGCAGTACCCTAACTAACAGGCCACGGACCGCGCGCGATTTTTCCTTCCAATTCCTTGTCCTATCCTCACCCCTTACGTACACTAACATGCACTACCCGACCACACAAGCCGGGAGACAGACAGGAAGTTTAGAGTTTTTCCCGGCTTACGCCGTGCCCCGTTGGTGGGAGATCATTGACTGGGGAACAGCCTGCTAGCTGACGGTAGGTCGGTGCAGGATTTAGCCATCCAGGGCAGGACTTTCTCCTCCACTTCCTGAGCAAAAAGTGCTCAACACTTACGGAGGCAATGACCTTAGCATTTAGAATCAGTATCAAACAACCTAACAGCTGTCTGTCTGCCTGCGGTCAACTCGAGCACCTGAACCGTTCAGCCGATTTTCTGTCCATAATTGATATACCCTGATCGATTTGAACCCTGATCGACTTTTTTCTTTAAAAGTGTTCATGAATAAAAATACGGTCATGCTCCATTTTTCGAAAATATGAGTATATTGTACAAAATTTTGTGTCAAACATAGGCAATTTTTATTTTCTGTAAATCATTTTTTCTTAAAAAGGCACAAACTTTTTGGATCAAATTTGGTCCTTATATAGTATAAAGGACGCTTAAGAAAATGATATAGTTCTTTAAAATGACTAATTTTTCGAAAATTTGAAATATTCAAAGTTATTCCTCTTCTTCCTACAACTAAAATTGTAAAGATACATTTTTGTTAATGAAGTTTGCTTATCAAAAAGAATTCTTCAAATAAGTTCATTTTGAATTTTTTTAAAATGAGTATTTTCGTGTAGTTTGGTCTGAAACTCAGACAAGTCCATGATACCATGATAGACTACTTGAAAAAAAATAGAAGTCGCCCTCTCGCCCGAATAACCTGCGCTTCGTGGACATAACAAGAGAGGCGATTCCAGGCAATTAGATGCTAAGTAAGTTAGATTTTGTGTATTATTTTATATTTCTTTGTTCATTTCTTGCATTTGATCTTTTCTTAAACGTTTACAAATTCAAGTTTTAGAAATTATTTAAAACCTATTTGAAATCCAAATAAGTAAAGTTGGGTTATTTAGGACGACGTCATTAATAACTCAAGAACGGCTGGAGAATTATAATTATTTTTAATTTGTTGGATTCATCTCCTCTCCTAATAACAGAATAACCATTAAAAATAGGGAACACGCACGCAAAATTTCAAACAACGAAACTAATGCCAAATGCAACCCGCAACAATCGGTAGGATTATTAATCTATATCGGTAAATATATTTTTTTAAAGGAAAAAAGTACGAGCTGTTTTATCACCATCAGATCCATTTGAGGGCGTTCAATTCTTGAAATGCACAAGAAACAACTGGTTAAATGACGATAACGAAGATACTAATTTTTCTTTAAATAAACTTTATACATACAGCATTTCATGTACACTTACAATCTTTTGTTCGGTAAAACGAATTATCGAATATCAGAACTAGAGATGGCCCCAATTAGTTAGAATAATCGACGTTTCACAGTACAATGAATTTCAAACTATTAAATAATCTGAAAATGCAAGAACACCAAAACATATAACTAGGGGGTATATTCAATACCCCGCTTGGTAGCAACTGAGTTAAACCAAGTGGTTAGTTGCGGTCTTAAGTAATTTAATACTGGATTTCAAATCGATCACTCCCACGTTCTCTGAGCGTGCCACATTCTTTTTCTCAATGGTCTGTAGTTAATAAGTTGTTACGGAATGCGAAAATACTTCATTCTGTCGAGATGTTACAACCACTTTACTGTGTAAATATTGATCTTATATATAATAACTGTATTATTTGGTTCCTGTCGTGAATAGTTTTCTTGAGCTTAGAATGTCTTCTGTCACATGTTTGATAAATTTCCTTAACGACAATTGATTTTAAAATAGTAATTTTTAAAAAGTTCATTCAGTAGCATGGTTCACTCATAATTTAGGACGAGAATTTCTAATTTTAAGAAAACAAAGTATGAAAGTTTATAATTGTGCAGATACTTATGCAATGGCAATGTGTGATTTCTGTGAAAAAGCATAAACCCTCATACATGAATTTAGTATATTTTTACAGTAAGTAGTAATGAACGGAAAGTTTTTACACATTAAATTAACTAAAATGACCATGAATGAACAAATAAAGTATATAAACTTACACATCTACTTACACTCTATTGAAAATCTAGTACCTTCTCATTATTTTTTCTCAAAATAAGAGTAATTATTACTTTTCCATAAAATTATCTTGAAATTTTCTTTTTCGAATGTTTTCTCGGATAGAGCAAAGATCATATAAAAATTAATCTTGTTAAATTTTCGTTCACTTCGATTATTCGAAATTTTCAAATGTTGCAAATAATGTTAGATAAAAGTTCTTTTCTAGCTCTACTAATTTTCTTGTTAATTATTATTTAATCAGTGAATTAGAATGCACGTATTTGATAAATATATAATAGTACTATAAGTGTGAGGGAGCTTAAGTAAGTGATACACCATAGTTAAATATCATTTGTGGTATACAGTAGATCACACGCCACACAGTAGGTGATTATGGTATAGAGCATAGTAAACAGAAACAACTTTTTTATGGTATACAGTAGGAAACCATAAAATTATTTAACATAAAATTTTCCCTGTCTCACTCCTCGCAATAATTATAAAATTGCGTTCGACCCACACACATCAAATTGCAATTGTGTATTGCGTAGCGCCCTCTCCACGAGGAAGGTCGCTTGAGCAACCAGCGTCTCCACTTCCGGCGCGACCACGCACTCGTTGCGTCCGTCTCCCAAAGGAGCAGCTAGCGCGCAATGCGCAGCACCTCCTCCATCACGAAGGTCACAGTCGCCACTTCGGACAGCAAGGGGCGCAGGTTCAATTAACGCACGAAGCCCATCGAGGCAGTTGTTCGGAGGCGGAGGAACAGACACTCCCTTTTCACCAAGGCCCGGCAAGAGCGCTCGCGCACAGCACTTCCAACCAGTTGCGCCAGCCTCACCAAGGCTCAGCGAACACAAACATCTTTTTATGCGGAGAGGCAGCGCCCTCTCCACGAAGAAGGCCACGGTCGGCGTCATGCACAGAGGTCGCAGGCTCAATGGGCGCGCACAGCCCAACGGGGAGGCTCAGCTGGGCGGAGGCGAAGGAACAGTCGCGCCCTCTTCACCAAGGGTCGGAAGGCGAGCATTCGCAGCGCCCTTTCCACGAGGAAGGCCACGGTCACGTCATGCACAGCTTGGTCTCAATCTAAATAGGCGCGCACAGCCCAACGGGGAGGCTCAGCTGGGCGGAGACGAAGGAACAGTCGCGCCCTCTTCACCAAGGGTCGCCAAGAGCGGATACCTAGCGCCATCTCCACGAAGAAGGCCATGGCCGCTGCCAACGCCCCCACACACAGCACAACCGCCGGTTCATGCAGGGCGGTGAGCTGAAGAAGGCGGGGTTCCTCGGGGGTAGACGCGTGGGAGGTCGATGTGGACACAGCAGGCCCCCGATGCACACGCCCCTTAGATCGGTCCGTCATTAACTTGTCGCTATGGGAAGGACAATTGAAGGAGTGAGCATGCTTTTACTCTTTAATTCACAGGTAATACCAAGAGAAGGCTGAAAATAGCTACGAAAATAACTTTCTCCAAACTCGTCTCCCACAATAGATGAGAAAGCGATCAGAGGCAGTGTGATTAAGTGTACACAAAGGGTTAGGTTCTTAAGGAGAAGGAGACGTACACAGAGAGTAAAGAAGCGTGCTTAAGCGAGTATTTATAGATCTTCTGCTCGTTGTCCGCTTCAAAGGTAATTAGCAGCAATGCAATATAGCGGATACAGAGGACCGATGTGAGGAGTGTATTGTACGGTAATGGAAGCGGAGCAACCTTTGTAAGAAGGTAATTGAATTTGTCTACGATTCCGATATAGAAAGCCTCAGTGCTTTGAAGCGATGGTGACGCAGAATAGTAAAGAGAGGTTAAAGGTAGGTGTAAGCGATAATGTGTACAATTCCCTTCTGTAGGGCAATCAGCTTGTATGTGTTGAAGTCTTTGAGACCCTGCCTGGGAAAAGGGATATATAAGCTAGATAAGAGATTATACCTGAAGAGCTTTCACATGATTCTCTTCTGCGAGTCAATCAGGATTACTAGTGCGTTGAAGCGATGGTGAGACCTATTTGAGAAAGAGAGACATACGAGCAAGGTGTAAGCGAATTCTGGAAGGGCTTGTCCATGATCCTCCATTTCCATGTCAAACAGCAGCAGTTTGTTGACGCGATGGTGAGACCTCTGATTGAAAGTGTGGTTGGAGAGAAGTGAGAACGAATACTTGAAAAGCATGTCTGCAATTCCATTCTGCAAAGCGATCAGCAGCAGAACGTTGAAGTGATGGTGACGCCGCATGGGGGAAGAGAGGTTAGAGAGAAGTGTGAGCATATACGTGAAGAGCTTGCCTAAAATTCAATTCTGCAAAGCAATCAGCCAGAGGTAGACGACGCGATAGTGTGGCAGTGAGAGCAAAGAGGTAGGATCGTGGAATCCCTATTGTGCCGCGTACCTGTCCAACTTAGTGAAGATGCCTGCCTGCGCCAAGTTCCCCAGCAGCACGTCAAACAGGTGCCGATACGGCCAGTGGGGCCTCGTCGGGTAAGAGACGTAGGCCGGAGAAAGGAGGCACTGAGGGACCGGATACGCGAAGGATGTGCCCGTCGCCGCGTCAGTAATTAGCGGACCGTTCAGCAACGGCATCGCCGTGTCCATGGAAGCGATGAGCGCCGGGCCAGGCCAATCCCCATAAAATTCTCGCATTATCTTTTTCAAATCTGCTTCTTCGTAAATCGGCTCGAACCTGCAAACAGACACTTTCATGAGCTATAATTTTTCGATGTTGTACGCCTGTACGAGATCCGAGAACAGACGATTGCGAAGGGAGGTCTGACATTTCTGAAAGTCAACGGCGCTGTAATCATATTTAATTTGTACACGCGGTGTGCTTGCTGATAGACATAGTTTTAAGATTTGCAAATTGGTAAAACAGTGTACCTTCGTGAAGGCAGGGTGGTAGTAGGAAGAATGAGCAAAACGTATTCAGAGAATGATTTTGAAAGGATTTGCTTGGAGATCCACCTCAGATAGCCGGGAAGAAATACATTTGAACTAACTCGAAGAATTTTTGCTTTCTCGTCGGCAAAGTTTTGACAGAAAAACTCGCATTCTGAGACCCTGTTTTTCAAAAAGTGGATTTATATTGTTCTTGTATGGAAGAAAATTCCTCTAATATGTTGTGTAGTTAGAATTTGTGTTTTATTTATCCTTAATACTGAAAACATTGCTGACAGAAAATAATCTCTCTGATGAAAAATAAGTTATTAACTGCGTAAACAACTTCAAAATTTGCATTCTCCGATTTTGTCTCGAAGATTTCAATGCTGTGTAAATTTGAAACTAATATTGATTTTACGGGGTACGTTACAGGAAACATCAACTTTTTCAACATTTTCTCATCGATGGTTTCAAATTTTCTGATTTAATTAATTAGACCGCTGGTGAAGTAGATACCTTCTAATAATTAAATACTGTAAATAAAAGATGTTGTCTGCAATCAAAAATACATTATTCTAAAGATATTTTCGATGGCATAGTGGTCATCTTCAGAGATAAAAATAAAATTACAGAAATAAAATTACATTAATACACGAATTATAAAAATGAAGTATATATTATTATATTTTTTAAAATTATTATTTTAATTTTCCCTCGGTCAGGGCAACAACGCTTAAAAATCGCCCTGGTGGAATTTACGTTGAACTCTAAATTTTTGAAAGTGCCAAAAATGACAATGCGGGTAAATATGTTGCTATTGTAGCACAAGTAGGTTTGTAAGTGCGATTTCTAGAACCAGTTAGTCTGGCCTTCTAGCTGTCCGTTTGTGTGTGTCTGTCTCTCGCTCTATCACCCGACCGTCAATCGACCCGACTGCCGATTTGTCCAACTACCGGTTGTCATCAATCATCTACCGTCTATCATTTGTCTGACTACCATCTGTCGACCGATCTGTTTGTCGGCCAGCCCGTCTGTGGAAAACGTTTGGACCTAAGCTGTTCAAAGGATTTTTTCCGAAATTGATATTCCCCTGATCAATTTAAAAAAACTCAAGTAACTTCAACTTTCAAATAGATATTTTGAATATTGGATGTACTCTGCAGTATCTCTAAACATCTTTTTTTATTATTTTAAAAATTGCTTCACTAAAAAAATATTTTCTCAGATATCATGTAACAAACTTTAAAAAAACGGCGCAAGACTTATTTTCGTTGATTTTGTAATTCTGCAACATTGATGAAGGTTTTTTTCCTTAATGATGTCGTCTCTTTAAAATTAGATCTTAAATAATGTAAATAATAAAACAAATTTTTCAACATTTCAAATAAAAATTATCAACCTTTTTCAAGGGTCCAAAAGGTTGAATTCAGCTTTGTGATTGGTGGTGTACGTGCCTGGCGTCCTAACTGTCGCGTTTTTTACTCGAATATTGCCACGAAAAAAAAATCATTGTTGGAAATTTTTTTTCGAATTAATGTTCAATTATAATTTTTTTGGATGTTTAAAAAAAGGTGCGTTACAAATTCCACGTTTAAAAAACGCTCAAGTCCGATTTTTTTAACTTTCCAAATTTTCGATAATTACAATATTTGAATATGTTTCCCGCATTACAACTTACAACTACATTGAAGGTAGATATTTCCGTAATCAAATCTGTTCTACAATATTGGTCTTTAAATTATGTCATTTCGAAATAAGAATGGTAAGTGTGTAATTTTTTTTAAAAAAAGCAGTTTTAAAAACAAATTTTCTCCTAAGCGGTGCCAACTTTTCTCTTTAATTTCTTTTATCAAATACTGAAAAGTACACTTATTAAAATGGAGGGTGTCAGAATTTTTGAAGTCTAAATTTTACGAAATTTGAAAGTTTAGAAACAATGCGAGAAAGTAAGTGCTGTTGTAGCCCCACTAATTCAGTTTTTCTCGAATTATTGACAAAAAATGATATATGAGATGGCATTGAAATATTTCAGTTTTTCTAAAAATGTTTTCTGCTTTTATGTAGTAATTTGGTGGAAACCTTTTAGGTCAAGTGAGCGGAGGTAATATAAAATCCTCTTTACTTAGCTAGTAGTTTCCACACCACATCGTTCTTCTGGACGTCCTTGAACAAAGACGGCAGCGCGAAAGTCCCGTAGACCTTGGTGACCTGGCGGGCGACCTCCTCCAATGTCTGCATCTGTGAGGGCTCCTCAAGGACCGCCAGGTAGCCCGTGAAACGGGCGGTGAAAGCGGTCACCATCACCAGCCCGAAGGCGCTCAGGAGCACGAACAGGAAGTTGCCTCGGCGGTCCCTCTCACGGGTCACAAAGGCCCCGTGGATGAAGGCGTCTAAAACCTCGATGAGCACATTCCTGGAAGAGAAATGCCATTCGATCAGGAATAGCAAATTGCGCAAATTACAGATATATCATATCATTACATGTTACAATGGCAATTGAAGTCATGATAAGAAAGAAACCTATAGACATAAGAAACTTTTATCCTCAGAAAGCTTTCAATTAACTGCTATACAGGTGTTTATACTTCCACCAAATAACATTTCAACTGGTCAAGTCTAGCATGCAATATGCCACCTTGGACTCTGGTGCAGGGAGGGGAAAAATTAGAAACGCCTCAACTATAGGATCTCGAATTTTCCGGCTTAAAAACAGCCTTTGTGGCTCTTTCAACCCATACATTCAAACTCTTATCAGATTCAAGGCTATTATTGGTGTTTCGAAAATGTTTACGATTGGGGCAAGTGGTTGAGAAGGTACCCGTAATTTTGTTCCTGAAAATCGGGATGTGTGGGTGATGGAAGAATGAATAGAAGAATGTGTCCCACATCGTAGTGCAAAGGAGGTGAACCTCTCAAAATCTACTGAAAACACTGCAATGTCTCTAACAAAAGGTCCCACAGTACCATAAACGACTTTGTCATTCAAAGCATTGTTTCCACACATTTATACTCACATGGCACCACTTACATCACAGAAAAGTTAAATCTCAAAACATTTAACGTCCTGAAAGACTAAGACACGTTTTGATATCATGTTCATAACTTTCACCAAAGCCGAACCATCTCGCCTCTGCTATCTCTTGTGAGTCAAATGAGTGGCAAGGTTAAACTCTTGCTGTAAGAAAACAAATCCTTGCAAGGTGATTGCTTCAGAGCTTGCCACATAACGTATCACAGCACGTGGCTAGAGAACTGCGCTTATACGCAACCGATACTGAAGGATTTGAGACTGGGTTGCAGGATTTTGACTAGAGAGCTAGGACAAATTTAACCGCCGTATGGAGGAGAGTTCCTACGTCTCTCTGCTCTGGTCGGTAGTTTTCCATGATTTCTCCGATCAACACAAGGCGAATGTCGTAGTACCTTAACCAAACTTCCAAGAAACGCGCCTTCCTTGTCCTATCCTCATCCCGTACTAACACTCACTCTCACATGCACTACACAACCACGTATGACAGGAAACCATTCGGGAGCTGAGTGCTTGTCCCGGCTAAGACCGTGCCATTCTGGTGAGAGATGCCTGGTTGAGGAAAGCTTGTAAACCTTTGATCTCGCCAGCCAGCAGGGCAAGATCACTTTCACTTCTCGCTATACAAACGTGCCCTAAATTTAGATTTATAGATTTAGATTTGTTTAGTAAAAAACAGTATGTTAAGTTATTTTTAAAAACGAGAGGTAAGCAATATTTGAAAAAAACAGACATTTTCGTTCCAGATTTACAGAATTTTTTTTTCATTGGTAAACAAATTTCATATACGATTTTTCTGCATTGCTAACAAAATAGTTACTCGCACTTACCACTACTCCTACCACTACAAGCAACAGGAGAGTTTAAAAAAACGTGCGCATAATGAAACAAGCTTCATTTACATCCAGAAGCAAAGCAAGGGGCCAACCTAGCATTTGCTCAAGGGATCAGGGAACTTGGACAAAAACCTGATCGAGGTGGCGGTCATTGACCCGGAAGCAGTACATTTTTTGTTACAAAAATAGTAAGTCTTTTAAAAAAAATAAAAAATACGAATGTAAACTAATTAAATTTATATCACTGTTTTGTTGAAATAAAAATTATTTTTATTTTTGATAATCACTACAGTCTCTAATTGTATAGAAACAGTTATGCTGCAGAAAATATTTTACTTTTAACTTAAATTTGTGTACTGACTTTAATTGTTTAATTTCATTTGGCAATAAGTAACGTACATGTATGTGTATTTCTGATAGTGAGCAGTTGATGACATTTGATGAACGTGATTTCTACGACTTGTGTTGTAATTATAAATATCAGTAATGCGTGAAAATATGTTCCCACCATTAAGCAAGTCAGTTTTGACAAATATTACAGATTCGTAAATGAATAGGCAAGGCAGTGGTAAGATTCCAAGCTCAATGAAGCAAAGTTTGTAGGAATCAGGCGAATGGCATTTTTTTCACTATTCGAATAATTTTCTTTTCAATTAAAAGGTCTCGGTACTACTTGATGCGTTTCACCAGAATAGCATGCCATATCTCAGGCGGGAATACGCATTTGCAAAATACACGCAACGAGCTGCATGAAGGCTGACAGAATTAGAAAGAATTCTGAATGCGTAACGCAATGAACTTGATTTAGTGTTTAATTCTGTAGTATGTGCATTCCATTTGAGGTTTGACTGCATTGAGAGACTTTGAAATTTTGTTACCTGAACATCAGTTAATTGTAAATTGTTCATTTTCAATAATGTATGCGTTTGCTGATTTGAAGCGCAAAAATGCATTGAAACTGTTTTTCCATTGTTAACTATTAATTTGTTATTACAAAACCAACTTGAAACTTATGAAATCGTAATATTTATTGTTTATTTTTTTGCAAATAACATTCGTGTCACTGGCAAACAAAAACCGTTCTTCCGTTTTTAATAGACGAGGGAATATCGTTTACGTATAATATACAGAAAATGGGACTTAATATCAAGCCTTGCAGGAACCCATATTCAATTGGTAAAGAATTGGAATGATAAGTAAATAATATCCTTTTGTATCAGCACGGTATTTCTACTCTTTAAGATCTATGTTTAAGGTAATGGTTATCCAATGTTAGGCGATACCACGAATTCCATTAGAAGGTAATTTTAATCTTATGGTCAATAACTTCAAAAGCTTTAGAAAGATCTAAACATATTCCAATGGACACTTCATTTTGGTCCATTGATGAAGCAACATCTTTAAGAATAGAAGGAATGTCTGTTTCCGTAGATTTTTATTTTCTAAAACCGTGTTCCGTGTCTGAAAACGCTTTGTTTTTCCTGAGAAAAGTTTCCTTCAGCGTATAAAAAGCCTCTCTAATATTTTTGAGAAACCAGACGAAAGAAAAATTGGCCGGTAATTTTGAATTTCATTTTTGTTCTCTTTTTTTTACGTGGCTTAATATTTGGTGTTTTGAATCTATCTGGAACTATTTCTGTGCATAAAGAAACATTAAAAATGTGAGTTAATGGGTGTAAAAAAGGCAGGTACACAAGTTTTCAATAAACAATCCGGAAATTCATGTAAACCAGATGAATATTTATTTTTTAGTTTACAGACTATTCTCAGGATTTATTTAGAAGAAGTTTCGGAAATAAACATTGTGTCGAAAATTTTTGGGGAAAGTAATGATGGTTAAATTTTGCCGTTTTAGTCCCTTTGTGAGTTCAGCCAAAATTCTAGATAAGTGTTGGTTGAAGAGATTTGCCACTTTTTCAAGATTACTTGCTTTTCTTTCATTATCCTTTAAAACAATTCTAATAAGTAACGAGGCGAAGTGGTCAAGTTTTTTACGAAATTCGACAATTTTGTTCTCGGAAGTAGACATGAAAACCATGTGATACGTTACTATGTTTAAAAATAAATAAATCGTACGTTTGTTTTTACACGAGGTTTTAGTTCATTGGGTGATCCAAATATTATTTGTCCGTGAAATATTTAACATCTCTTTTTGCGAGGAAAGCATGTGTTAAAGTGAAATGAAAGTTTTGAGAAAAATAGATTATATTTTTCAATTGTGTCAACAGCGTTATAAAATATGTCCCATGATTCCTTCGGCGAGTAGTCAGTAATTAATTTTATGTTAACTTTAGTTAATGCACTTCACATGCGTGAATAATTGGTTTTACGGGACTAGAGCCAGTTTTGACGAGCCCGGAATCACTAATCAAATAAACCCATTAAATAAGAAGTGAATCTTTCGACGAAGCATTGAGAATGGAGGTTTTGTAGGATTGGTTGGGATTCAGAGGAGGAGGATGGGTAGCGTACCTGCGGCCAATGAGCCAAAGTGCGCCTGCGAAGGCGGCGAGGGCAACTCCTGTGGCCGTCCAGGAGTCGGTGCTGAAGGCCTGCAAGATGCCCTGCTGAACCCGACGTCTTCGCCGCTTCACCACGAGGCACAAGTCGCTGCGCCTGTGCGGGTAGAGGTAGCCGATCGGGCTGCTGGGCCTGCGCCATTGGACGGCCATGGTCACGTCCAGGGACCCGTTGACCAAGTAGGTCTTTTGCAGGTGAAGCGGCACGTCCAGGCAGGTGGAGCTCTTAAAGCGACTCATCAGTATCTGCGTTTATAATCATTATTGCATTTGTACAAATTTATATTGTTTGATTTGATTGTTGACTATTGAGCGCACTGTTGCAAGAATGTAATGCGAAAATTACTTAATTTGCTTTGTTACTCCAAAAATAATTCCAAAAACCCTTGGAATTCAGAGATTCAATATTGCAAAGCACTTAAAAACCACGTATATATTAAAAGATCAATATTAGTTACACTATTAGTTATATCAATATATTATGTTGCATCGCCGAGACATGTTTGCAATTAGTATGTTCAGGTGATTCGACTTCATAAGACAAGGCCCTGGTGCAGGTTATACAAAGCACGTGGACATTATGGCTGTTGATTCGAAACGTATGTTAGGTTTATTTAGTTTTATTTCGTCGAAAAACAGTAAATGTATGTGACGTATGGGGGGGGAGATAATCTGTCCCCGTTTTCGTGAGTTCCAGAATCCCTTCCCATCATTTTAACGATAAATAGTTGAAAGATGAATAGAAGTTAATGATAAACAAATAAATAGAAATACATTATTTTAAAAAACGAGAGTAGCGACATTTGAAAAAATTGACATTTTTGTTCTCGAGTTATAGAAAACTTATTTGCACCCGTAAACGAACTCAAAATATTATTTTCTGCATTGCTAACAAAATTGTTACTCGCCCTTACCTCTATTCCTACTACTACAAGCAAAAGAAGAGTTCAACAAAACGTGTGCATAGTGAAGCTACATATACGTCGAGAAGCAAAACAAAGGACCATATCAGCATTTACTCAATGTATCAGAGAAAGTAGACAAAAACCTGAACGAGACATGCGTCATTGACCCAGAAGCTGAAGTACATTATTTGTTACAAGCGTATTAAGTCTTTAAAAAGAATTATATAATACAAATGTAAACTAATTCACTATATATCATTGTTTTGTTAAAATAAACATTATATTTTCTTTTTGATGATCAGTATAGTCTCTAATGGTATAAAAACAGTTATGCAGCAGAAAAAATTTTACTATTAATGTCATCTGGCAAAGCGTGGTAAAGTAACGTACATGTGTTGTATGTGGATGTTGTTAGACATTAATCCTAGGTTCTAATGACGACCTGTTTCAAACGTTATTACAAAGGCGTTGTCTGACAGACTATTGTAAAAATAAAGAAAAACTCATTTTTACATTGAAAAACAAAATTTAATAGATTATAACGTATGACATCGAGTTTCAAAATTCATTTTAAAGGTTCTTATTAAGACCCGTAAGTAACTTGGCTCTCATAGCGCACACGTGCTTGGTGCTGTCCACACATGGCTTTTGAGAAGGGTCCGAAATAGTACCTCGTCATGCTACCTTTCTCAAGATCGCCGTCACCCTTTGTCATTGCTAAATGCCAAACCTAAATGACAAACCTTAAATGCTACAACGGGTATTATTTGTTCCTTTTCGTATTCATTATCCTACAATAATAGGCAATAGAGCGCGTGAAATCTGACGTAATTACAAAGACGTACTCTATTGGACGACGCGTGTTGGAGTACCTGGGAAATGGTTTTTCCTATCCACTTGGAAGCCTTCCATTATTCTTCCGGTTCCGAAACCAAATAAAAATTCAGCAAACACCGATAGCTTTTTGCCCAATAAGGCTTCTACCATCTCTGTCTAAAATAGATAACAAAAGAAATCTCAAGAGAGCAATTTCGATTCACTGAACATACGCCCACACAACGCCAAATCGTCAGAATTACAAAACGTGTCATTACAGCATTTCATATAAAACATCACTCAATACTCATATCACACGACATAACACAGGCATTTGATAGAGTCTGCCACCAGGCACTAATATATAAATTAAAGAAAATTGGCACTCCACACTACATCACTTCAGTAATCCAAAACGACTAATCCAACAGAACTTTTGCAGTAACAATCAACAACTATCACTCAAATTCCAGGATAATCGAAGCAGAAATACCACAAAGATCACCCCTATCACTCACACTGTTCAATATCTATGTAGCAGACATACTCATAGATGAAACAGTAAAAACCGCACAGTTTGGAGATGACACTTTTATCTTCCCTTCCAACCACTCTCTAATCAACATTAAAACATCATATAATAAATAGGCAGTTGGTCATCCAAATTACAAATAAAACTTTAAAAAACTGCAGCAAAAATGTTCTCTTTAAGGCGATACATTTCACCAACTACATCAACGTTAAATAATGATCCCATCCAATGTTACCCCCCAAACAAGCCCATTCATTTTCTTGGACTGCACACAGGCACCAAAATGAACTGGAAACAACACAGAGACATCAAAATGATACCAACTAAAAACTAACTGCATTAATTAAAAACTCTAATAAATGGGAATAATAACTTCCATACATAACTGCAATAGCATTATACACAATAATAATCAGACCTGCTCTTCTCCACGCCTGCCCAGTATGGATCAATGCTGCAAAACCAATCAACAAAATTCAAATAGTATAGAACCAATTCCTCCGCACAATCTTTAAAGCATCGTGGTTCATATCGAATCACCAATTACACAATGAATTCAACCTCGATCCCGTCATGCACCACATCACCTACCCATCCCACAACTTCTTATGTAATATACACCATATTCAAACTTTATCCTTATACAAACTTTGCAAAAAAACCATCCATCCTACTCGCATCAAAAGTAAATATCCCTACCACATATTTTGTCAATTGTTTTCTGGTCTAGAATAGATCCTATGAGGTGCCATTATGGTTTCCTCAACTTCTGTAGTAGTGTTAAGTTAGGTTAAGTTTTATTTAATAAGTCATCAATACATATTTAAAGTTTTTAAAAACGGATATATGTACATAACAATCAAATAAATAAATAAATTAAAGAAACGGGAAATGGCATATACTAGATCTAAGTACGCCCACAATGTAACGTGTATTTCAATGGCTAGTCACACAGTGAAAGTATCTAGTGTTTCACAAAGAGGGAAAGGGGTGCGGGAAGCTTTAGGATCTACAATCGTCTCACAAATGACATCTTTGTATCTAGGGTTAATGTTTTAGTTATGGGTGAGGCATTTCAGATCTGTGGTAAATCTATTCCATAATTCTTCCTAATCGCTTTGCCCGTAAGACAATGTGAATGTAATGAAAGAACTGGATTCCTATATTCAGAACAATGTTACAAGAATTGATGTGGGGCCAGAGATGGGCAAATATGTAAATGAATGAGACGGATTTGCGTCTATGTGATGTTCGGGCTGGGTGAAAGAGCTCTTCCCCACACCACAGAAAAGCGAAATGTAACACAAGAAAGCCGAAGAGAATTGGAAACTAGATAGAAAAGAATTACTGCCAAAGCAGAAAAGTTGATTTTTAAGCAGCAAAACTCCTACTGCGAGAACTGCATACCGTAAAAACGGATATTTGTTTCCGAATGAAAAAAGTAACTTCCTCTACTCCGTTATTTAGTCGCAACACACGTTTTTAGGATACTTGTTTCCGAAAAACAGGTATACTGCAAAACGTCTACCCGTCCGTTTGCCAAAAAATACACTAACGATTAAAGCGTTTAAACGATTTTTCATGAATTAGGTCTGATATTTGTTGGACATGAAACGGAAACAACTTTTTTTAATGTGAAGTTTTGAGAAGATGTGAATATAAGAGATTCGATGATTATAATATTAGAAAAAAAATACCATACCTGCATTATTTGTGTTTTTGGTTCCGGGTATTTCTCCATTAAGCTGCAACGGAGGGTTGTGAGTGAAAAACGAATGTTTTCTTCTGAAGGACGCGGCCCACTTTGATTCATTTCAATCCTTTCGTTGGTTTTTGGCAGGGTGGGTATCAACAAAAAGCGTCCTCTGTACAAGATTGGCGGAGGAGTACCAACACATTCAGCAGAACTCAATATCGCCAGAGCAATCAATATTTTCCCCTGATGGTGAACCATGTCTGAATTTTCCCTTCGCAAAATTTGTTTAGAAACCACCGACCACGATATCGTATATTAATAATAACAATATTGTTATTGGTATTACTATTACTATTAAGGGAAAGTCTTTTTTTCTCTAGTAATCTCGTCTTTTATTTATTGTTTCAAGAATAAAATTACTCTGATATATTTTCGAATAAATGACAGCCGGAATCTATGAATTGTTACCACACTGGTTTACGCTTATTGCAACAAACATTCAAAATTCGTTGCCGGGTTCTTGAAGCAAGACGGATGCATTTTCTAATGGCCTATTTACACGCAAAACACAAGGAATGTTCACTAAGCGCGAATGGCCAAACGGACTTTAAAAATATCCAAACGGGTATCCCAGGGAAACGAGAATACAATAAACACTATGTGGATTCTTCACGCGATAAAACAATTATTATTATCGATTAGTTGAATCCCCTGGGCCTCATCAAAATTAAAACGTCATCTAGTTCTCAATCTTCACAATGTTTACTGCGTTAAAAAATGTAAAATTGAAGTCTAGAAGTACCTATTTTTTACTATTATTTAGACTGTTATGTATTATTATATTGCATCTTGTATCCTAATTCTTCAGCGATCGTTGAAAACTCTTTTTAACTAAAGAAATATGTTGTAAGGTGATGCGTTTCATAGTGGTTACATACTATTCCAAATTCCATTGTTTCTTTTTCGGATTTTTCGGAATTTCGGATTTTAATTATTATGATATTTTTTGCCAGTAAACAGCCGCTAAAAGATTCGTTTGCCGCAATAGTTATCCATGTGATGTCACAGTCAACAGGCCTTACACTAGTGTGTAGTTGGCATTGCTTACAATTAGTATAGTTAATTAAAAATTAGTGATACTTGATTCTTAGCTTAGAATTATTTATTTTTCGAATTTGGAATGTATTCTGTAACATGTTTAAAAAATTTCATAGACATATTTCCTTGACAAGAGTTTCTGACGAGAATTTCTAGATTCGAGAAAACTAAGTATGGAACTTTGTAATGGTGCAGATACTTATGGAATAACCATGTGTGCGTTTTGGGGAAAAGCATGAACTCTCTCATATGTAATTAGTGTCTTTGTACGGTAAGTAGTTATGAAAGGGAGGTCATCAAAAATTATATTACTTATTTCAAAAATGTTCAAGTGTGGTGATACAAAGTGAGCGCCCTAAGCCATCGATGTACACTCGTCATTTTAGCCTAGTTTTTGTTCGGAATAATGACAGTTATTTTGTTTGTTTTTTCAGAAATATTTTTAATTTTTCTTTAAACTTCCCTTTGATAGAGCAAAGAGCGCTTGAAAATTGAACTTGTTACATTTTCATTGACATGTTCATTTTTTTGAAAATTTCAAACGTTACAAATTACAGGAAAAAGGATATACTACTGTAGCACCACAAATTTTCGCTGGAATTTAATATTTTACCAGTGAATTAGAAGCAATGCAGATGATAAACAAATATAGACATTATAGGTGCGAGGGAACATAAATAAGTGATACACCATAGTTGTGTACAAAAAAATCATTAATGATATACCAACCAATAAATTTCGTGAACATAAAATTTCCATTTGTCTCACATATCGCAATATACGTACCATTGCGTTCGACCAACACACACTAAATTACAATTGTATATTGCGTTGTGTCACTTTCCATGAGGAAGCGCCGCCTCGTCCAGCACGGGCGTGCGTCCAACCAGCCGTGTGGCGCCCGTCTCCCCAAGGACCCACAAGCACTCACCGCAGTGCCCTATCCACGAGGAAGGACACGGCCACCGCCCTCGCCATCCTTCATTCGACGAACGTCTCACCATGACCCAGCAAGTGTAAAGGCGCAGTGCCCTCTCTATGACGGCCACGGTCGCTTCCAACACCGTCACACAGGCTCAAGGTCTCAGTCTTACGATCTCAGGGTCAAGGTCCTAGCGAGGTCAAAGGCTCAATATGCGTGCACAGCCCATCGAGTCGGGGCCGGTGGGCGAAGGCGTAGGAACAGTCGCCCGCTTCTCACCGCGACCCGGGAAGCGTGCATGCTCAGCCCCTTCTCCACGAGGAAGGCCACGGAAGCCGCCAGCGCCCCCACGCACAGGACGATCGCGGGGTCATGCAGCGCGGAGAGCCCGAGGGGGCGTGGCTCCTCGGCGGTGGGCGCGTGGGAGGCGAACGAGGACACCGCTGGCCCCCGATGCAAAAAAACAGTGCAAGCAACTTGATCCACATGTCACTAGAGGAATACATGTGAATGCGTAAAAACGTAGCTTCTTTAGTAGGTATGGCCAAGAAAAGACTGAGAAACCTAATTATAAATACCATTCTTTACAGATCACTCACAGCAATGGCATTGAGAAGGCAATCAACGGCATTGTGTTCAAGCGTAGAGAAAGCGATAGGTAATGATTGAACAGTAAAGGTGTTCAGAAAGTATAGCAGTGAATGTAAGTTTTCTGCACCTTGACCGCCCAAACGGTGATTAGCTGCGGTGAACAATTTCGGTGACTTTGGATTCGCTTCAGGTATGATTAATAGGTGAGTGAAAGCGTAGCAGCTAGTGTCAGGGAGTACTTGAATTGGCCTACGATTCCGTTCTGGGCTGATCCCGGGTTTACGGTGTACCTTAGCCTACGCTTCCTCGATTACAGTGCCTTGGCGTGGTCTGCTTCTCTTCCAATTGGTTGGATGGAATGTTATCGTTCACCAGATAGAAATCTATTATATTAATTTGAGAAACATTTAAATGAATGAACATACATACATACATATACCTGCCATATTATTTTCAAGATGAGTATTCGCATAAATTACGTTGGTAATTATGCGTTGTCAAGGATGTTTTATGTTAAGAGTGAGTCTCGTCCTCAACTGTAACACGCGTAGCAAAGCGTCTTAATTCCGCATGCGTGCACAGGAACACCGCAAACTTCCCATTTACCTCCAAAGCTAGTTTTTAGAGGAAAATGATAAATCATTTCTATCATTCACGATACAAGAATCAGAAATGAACGATACATACAGTAGTATTAAGGAGGTTCTGAGAGCGAAGGCTGTCAAAACTTAAGGTTCACCATAAACTCGGGATTAAGCCCGTTCTGCAAAGCGACAAGCATCACTGAGTTTGTGCCATGAAAAGGGTGTGAGGGAAGGACTGATAGGAGGAAGGTGTGAGTGAGTACCCAAAGAACTAGGCCACATCTCCCTTCTGCTAGCATCCCTTTGTTGAAACAACGGTGAGGCCGCCGGGGGGAAGAGCCGAAGGGAAGAATTGAGAGAAAGTACTGGAAGTGCTTGTCTACAGTTGCATTCTGCAAGAGAGTGAGCTTCTCTAAGATGACACTACCGAGACACCGCACTGCGTAGTAGGTGAAAGGGAGTACCAGAAAGGGTCGTTCACTATTCTCTAGTGCAAAGCCAACCCCTGCAATGTCTTGTGAAGCCGCGTTGAGAAAGGAAAGAAAGGTGAGTTGGGATCGCGGTGTCTCCCTGTTGTGCCGTGTACCTGTCCAACTTGTTGATGATGCCAGCCTGCGCCACAATTCCAAGGCGCGCGTCAAACAGGCGCTGTTGAGGCCAGTGAGGCCGCGTGGGGTAAGAGATGTAGGCCGGCGAGAGGAGGCACTGCGGCACCGGGTAGGCCAACGAAGCGCCCGTCTTCGTGTCCCAAAGGTCGGGTCCGTCCAGCAGCGGCCGCACATGGTCCAAGGAAACGACGACCGCCGGGCCTGGCCAATCCTCTACAAATTCAAGCACCACCATTTCCATCGTCTTTTCTTCAGAATGGGGCTCGAACCTGGAAAGCAACCCTGGCTTAAGCTGTACTACTTATACGCTCTACGCGTTTGCAAGTGTGAGCCGGATGCGAATTTAGAACTGACGACCGCTAGGGACGTGCGGAAACTCAGAAATAAATCAACGGTTCTCGCACCAAATTTTGCGTAATCCTGCAATTTCATTTGTAGATATGCAATTTAATTTGTGACGTGATGTTACCACCGATAAGTATCTGTTCAAAACCAGCAAATGCGAACACTGGGTAAACTGAAAGGCAGGCTGGTTGAAGGAGTACTATGCATAAGTTTAAAGAATGATTTTGAAAGTGAACGGATTTTCTTGGATCCACATCGCAGAGAGAATTGACGAAATGTATATTCACTGACTTCATTATTTTTTGCACTCTCGCCATGCTAAATACTTGGATAGAATAGATAAAAACTTGTAATTCTGCGACCAAAAGGCGAATATGTTACAGGAAAACTGGAATTTTGGAACTTTGTTTTAAAAAAGAAGGAGATATATCTCGTTTCTGTATGTAGGAAATTACTTACTCTTATATTTGTAATCAGTATCTACGTTTTATGGGTTATACCCAATAAATGGTTGACGGAAAATCATCTCCGTCTGTGATCAAAACTAGGTTACAAACCGTTCGGACGACTTTCTCGACAGTTTGCATTCTCCAATTTGTCTGAACGAACTCAAGACCCAGTGTGTTTGAAACGATTGTATGAATTTTTGGGGTACTTAACAGGAAGCCTCAACAAGATTTTCGCATAAATGATTTCACTTTTGTATGAATTTTTTCCTTGGAGAGAAATTACCAAGGTCTTTTTTTCATAGAAATCATTGAATTTTCGAAAATTGCAAAAGGTGCAGTGCGAGAAAATATGTGCTGTTGTAGAATAAGTGCTTTTGGTCGCGCGATCATTGGAACCGATTAGTGGGTATTTCTGCCTGTCGGTCCCTGTGTGTTGGTCAATCTGAACAAACTCAAGATACCCCGAGTTTCTAATAGGTATTTGGATTGTGGAGTTACTTTAAACATATGGCTCAAAATGTTTGGATTAATATTTTTCCTCGGACAGTACATACTAAACGTTAAACTAGGGGTGATACAACAGCACAGGCTATCTTGCAATATTTCAAAATTTCAATTTTTGAAAATACATAGTTCAAGGAAATTGAAACCAGTGCAAGTCTTTTAAGTCTATCTCTTCTAATTGTAAAAAAATAATAATTTGAAGGGTATTGTGGAAAAATTATTTCATTTCGAAATTGCATAAATTTTAATTGTAAATTATACGAAAACTACTAATTTCTTCAAAAAGTTACATGATATTTTTTAAAGATCTAATTTTCTACAACAGATTTTTCTTCTCCAAAACTCTATCTTCATTTTTATCATTTTGAAATTTGGTCACGAAATTTTGAACATTTGTCAATTCTCGTAAAAGTGAAGAGATTACCGAAACTGGGACTACCATCACACTTTCTACAGTAATTTATTACATATCGGGATTATTTTAAAGAAGAAATTTGGAGCGATTTTTTGAGAAAAATGTTATTTTTTTTAAATTGCCAATTTTCGGGCAAAACACATGAAAACTCATATTTTCAAAATATTCAACATGATCTCATTTTAATATGTGCCTTGACAGAAAAGGTTAAGGATAAAAATCTCATGTCCTCAATATTATTGTTCTAGGAAAACGCCGAAAAAATAAACGTTACCAATTTTCGAAAATTCAGGGATTTCAACAAAAATTTCCCCTGCGCCATGTTATTATAAGGCTTCTCCCTGGCAAGAAAATTCAGTAACAAAATTTGGACGTATTTTTTAATATTTTGAAAATGTTCCACCGGCTTCATGTAGGGTACAACTCACAGTACAGTACACAGACAAAGTTACAATGTTATAAAGAAGATGCTGTTGATCACCATTAGTTCAATTTCTGTCGTGTAATAGGTAATAAAATGATATATGAGATGGTTATGAAATATTTCAGTTTTTCTTATAATGTTTTCTGCTTTTATGTAGCTATTTGGTTGAAACCTTTTGGGTCAAGTGAAAAGAGGCCAATAAAAAATCCTCATTACTTAGCTAGTAGTTTCCACACCACATCGTTCTTCTGGACGTCCTTGAACAAAGATGGCAGCGCGACGTCCCCGTAGACCTTGGTGACCTGGTGGGCGACCTCCTCCAACGTCTGCATCTGCTGGGGCTTCACAAGGACCTCCAGGAAGCCCATGAAACGGGCGGTGAAAGCGCTCACCATCACCAGCCCGAAGGCGCTCAGGAGCACGAACAGGAAGGTGCCTCGGCGGTCCCTCTCACGGGTCACAAAGAGCCCGTGGATGAAGGCGTCTAAAACCTCGATCAGCACGTTCGTGGAAGGGAAATGCCATTTGATCGGGAACAGCAAATTATTATTAATGAAATCATTACATACAATAATGACAATTGAAGCCATGAGAGGAAAGAGACCTATAGATATAAGATGCTTTAATCCCAAGAGCTCTTTCAATTATCTAGTATACAGTTGTTTATACGTCCACCAAGTTACGTTTCAATTGGTTAAGTCTAGAGTTCCGTATATTATTAGTTTTCCTTCCTAGACGCTAGTGCAGGGAGGGGAAAAATTAGAAACGCCTCAAAAACGGGATCTCGAATTTTCTGTCCTAAAACAGCATTTATGGCTCTTTCAATCCGTAGATTCAAACACTTATCAGATTCGAGTCTATTAGTGCTGTTCCAAAAATGTTTAAGATTAGTGAAAGTGGTGAGGAGGTACACGTAATTTTGTTGCTGAAAATCGGGATGTCTAGGTGATGGATGAATGGGTAGAAGCACGCGTCACACATGGTAATGAAAAGGAGGTGAACCTTACAAAATATCAAGGAAAATGGTATTATTTTAGCGACCATTTTCTTGTTTAGAGACGCCGCGTCATAGCCATTGATGCCAAAGTTTCTGTCACCATTCTGCAACCTTCCTTAGGGCAAGATGCCACTCGCTCTGAGAAAGGTCGGGTGAGAAAGGTCGGGTTAGTCTCCAGGACAACAGTCACTGTCTCCGACCACGAAGGGCTGCGGTCACATTAGAGTTATTTTAGAAGGGCAGAATTCGTTTACACTTTAACAAAAATATTGTCAAGAGTGGCTCAGAGGATCAACTGATATCACTGCATTATCTCGAACCAAAAGGTTCTACAGTATCTGTAGCTTATAAGCGAGCTGGCAGTTCAAGGCGTTCTTGCCACACGCCATTTCTACGCACATGGCACAACGTACATAACACAAACATTAAATCTCAAAACATTAAAACTTCGTGAAAGGCTAAGACACTTCATGCTATGTTCAAAGGTTTTGCTAGATCCAAACATTTTCACCTCCACGACTTCTTGTGAGACAGATGAGCGGGAAGGCTCAACCCGGACTGTAAGTAAACAAATCCTTGCAAGGTGAATGCTTCAGAGCAGGTCACGTGACGTACCACAGCACGCGGCGAGAGAACTACGCTTATACGCAGCCGGTGCTGAAGGGTTTGAGACCTGACGGTTGCAGGATTTTCGCAAGAGAGCTAGGACGAAATTAGCCGCCGTATGAAGACGAATTCATACGGTTGCCTTCGCTGATCGGTAGTTTTCCGTTCATTCTGCGATCAACACCAGGCGAATGTTGTGGTACCTTCACAAACCGACCAAGAATCGCGCACGATCTTTTCTTAATCTTCCTTGTCCTATTCTCAATCTCTGCTAACACTCTCTCCCATGCACTACACAATCACATATGACAAGAGATCATTGACAGGAGCTGAGAGCTTTTCCCGGCTAAGACGGTGTCACGCTGGTGGGAGATACCAGGATGGGGAATGCTTACAAATCTAGGTAGGTCAGCGCTGGATCTCGTCAGCCAGCGAGGCAAGATCACTTTCATTCCTCCAGAAAAAGAACAAAAACACTAATCTAACAAATCTATTGAAGAAGAAGTGAATCGTACGATGAAGCATTTAGAATGGAGGTTTTGTAGGAGTGGTTGGGATTCAGAGGAGGAGGATGGGTAGCGTACCTGCGGCCAATGAGCCAAAGTGCGCCTGCGAAGGCGGCGAGCCCAACTCCTGTGGCTGTCCAGGAGTCGGAGCTGAAGACCTGCAGGAAGCCCTGCTGAACCCGACGTCTTCGCCGCTTCACCACGAGGCTCATGTCGCTGCGCCTGCGCGGGTAGAGGTAGCCCGTGGGGCTGTTCGATCTACGCCATCGGGCAGTCGAGCTCACGTCCAGAGACCCGCTGGACAGTCGGGCCTCCTCCAGGTGATACGGCACTTCCAGGCAGGAGGAGTTTTTAAAGCGACTCATCAGTACCTGCGTTTTAATCATTATTGCATTTGTGAAAATTAGTGCTTAAAAATTATATTTTATGATACTTGTCAAAAACTTCATACTTTTTTGCAAAAATGAGCCACACAAAGCATGTATTCAGAAAGATTCAAAACTAGAATTTCTGAAAACTATAGAACCCGATTTTTTCTTCTATTATGTTCCTTATACCATTTTTTAATTTTGCAAAAAAAAATTAAAAAAGTTAAATGTGTCCATACTTTAAAAAAACGCTTTCTTAATGTAGATATTACAGAAAACTAAACTATTGTATTAATTGATATCTGCTGTAAATATTATATTCTACAACATAAATGTTCTGTAGAGTCTTTTGATTGTTGACTATTGTCTGCTCTGTTGCTAGAATGTAATGCTAAAATTACATTATTTTTTTTGTTATTCAAAAAGAATACCAAAACCCCTCAAATTCAGAGATTCAATATTGCAAAGCACTTTTAAGACCACGTATGTATTTAAAGGTCAATTTGAATTTGACTATTTTTTTGATCAATTTATTAAGTTAAACGCCGTAACGTGTTTACAATTAGTACGTTCAGGTGATTCGACCTCGGAAGACAAGGTCTTAGGGCAGGTAATCCAGAAAATGTGCTGGTTGGGTCGAAACGCATGTTAGACATTAACCTTAGGTTCGAATGGCGACCTTCACCAAACATTTTTACAAAGGGATGGTCTGACATACTACTTTCGGTAAAAATATAAAAAAGCAACTAAGTTTTACATTGAAAAACTACATTTAATGGGCTGAAATCGTATGATATGGAGTAATAAAACACATTCTGCCGGTCCGGATGGCCGAGATCGCTAAGGCAGTAGTGCCGTAGCGATTTTGGACCTAAGGATCGCGGGTTCGAGTCACGCCTCGGGCATGGTTGTATTGTGTTCGTCCTTTCACCCCCCATCATCATCATATCGTGTCATCCTCATAGTTACCATACCGTTGCACACAATAGTGGTCGCTAATGACCTCGAAGTTGATGCGACCTTAAAAAAAAACACATTTTACTCCACCCGTTGAGTAAAATGACCTTGACGTTGGGCAATGCTGGACAGGTCGAAGGAGAGGAGGTCAGACAAAGAAGTACTCCAGAAGAGGACCTCAACACCAAGAAGAGGACTGCATAGAAAACCATCAGTTTGCGGAGATGATGAAGCGGCCCTGCAGCGTAGAAGTGGAGAAGGGTAGGCGAGGCTCTGCAGGCAGCGCGAAGCCAACTCGCCTAGAGGAGACAACCTCGATAAAATATCCTTTGTCTTTTCCCTGCTTGGAAGTTGTGCGACGGACTGGTAACCCTCCCACGTAAAAAGCAATTACACTCGCAAGCTTCAAACAAGATGGCCGGACCGAACTTATAACATTTTTTGCAAGAAAAAGGTTAAGTGATATGGAATGAAGTATATATTAATGATTGCTGCTTGGAAAGTGAGGGGTTTGTTAACAAAAGAACTAGAACTAGATAGGGAACTGAAAGATAGGGGATAATTATAGCCATTATTTCAGAAACAAAAAAGAAGCTTAAAGGAACAAAAGACCTGGAAAATTATGTAATGATATATGGTGGGGTAGAAGAAAAAAGAATAGTTGTAAGTGGAGTCGAAATTCTTATAGATAGAAAATGGAAAATAATCGAAAGTTATATTTTTGTTAATGATAGAATTAATTAATTGGATCGCTGGTGAGGTAGATACCTTTTTATTACGATAAATAAATAAAGATATTTTATTTATTACACTATACAACACTAAAGACCCAATCCCACCTACATCCCTATGCGGAGTCTATGCTCTCACGTGAAACAATTGCAATGCCATGTACATAGGACAAACAGGCAGTAAATTCACACAGAGAATCAAAGAACACGAACAAGCATGGAAAAATAACACTGCCACAGTCTCACACTTTGCGGATCACCTAAATTTAAACAAACACACATTTGATAAACACATAAATTTCCGTATTCTAGAAATTGGAAACAGGTACTGGAAGAGAATAAAATTAGAATCCCTACACATATACAACGTCCTCAAAAAAAAAGATCATGACATGTCTTAACCAACAAATTCCTGAACTCTCTTCACCTCTCCTAAAATTAGCACAAAGTGTACACCCCTAACCCACCCCCAGCCTTCCCTACTCCACTGACCTTCGCTCGCCCGACCGTCTCTCAAGCCTCCACCAGCACCTCCGCGTTTTACGGCCCTTCACCCGCACCCCACCCCTCTTCCCGCCCCACCCGCTGCCGACCGGCTGTGTTCTTAAGCAAGACACACGCTCAAAAATTCGCAGAACTTTGTTTTCGGCCCAGAAGATGCAAGGTATGTACGATCCAGTTTGCTTACGCATCTTGCATACAATAACTACAACCTGTTAATAATATTTGTATTTCACATTTTAGCTCTGAGGATGATCGCTACGCGATCGAAACGATCATATGCTGAATAAAAAGTATTGATACCAGACAATATCTTTATTTATTTATCATAATGATAGAATATTGATCGTACGATTAAAAATAGAAAAACGGTATCTTACTATATTTGCTATATATGCTCCTCAAGAAGGCAGGACAGAACTAATTGAAGAATTCTAAGTTCTTCAGCAACATGATCATAAAGCTAATAAAAATGACCATATAATTTTGGCAGGAGATATTAATGCTAGTATTAATCCATCGAATAGGTGGATCTTTTGGAGAGAATCACTTGAATAGAAATGGGTGAGTGCTTAGAGAATTTGCCACATTCAACAACTTAAAATAACGAATACATTCTTAGATAACAAAGATAACGAAGATATTGATAAGTATACATGTACAGCAAGAGTTCTTGAGATCAATTATAGATTATATAATTGTGAATAAGAAATTAGTAAGTAAAGTAAGAGATACACGAGTATATAGAGGAAGTGACATAAACTCAGACCATTACTTGTTGAAATCAGATATAGAAATCTTAGAAAGGTGGAAGAGAAATATTTGTGCTCCTACCATCAGAACCAGAAATAGGATGAAGTCTTCAAGGTTCATCTCCTGCGACAAGAGAGCGTAAAATATTTGTTTCAAATCAGAATGGCATAGAAGATTGAAGATACCATCACTAGCGATGATCCAGAAGAATGGGTAAATATTAAAACCATAATTAGAGAAACTTTAGGAAAATCAAGAAAATTTAGGAAACGAAACGGTCTTAAAATGTGGAACGAAGAGATGAACAAGCCATAACATAAAAAATTAGCATATATGGAGCATTTTGCAGTTGAAGACCAATTAAATATGGAGAGTATATCAAACTAAAAGAAATATCGCCAAACAAATAGTTAGAAATGCTCACCAATGAGCATGGGAAAGATTTATAAGCGAATTAGAAAATGACATTCACGGCAGGCAACAACTTGCATAAAAAGTATTTAGGCATATCAATAGTGAAATAAAAGGCACAGCTAATTTGAAAATTCTGAAAGAAAGTCAGTGGATTGAACATTATCAAACTTTATGGTATAACCCTGAAGATGAAAATATCCAATTTTAAATGCCTGTACAAGCTTCCGTAGATGACATTGATTTAGAAGAATTATAAACAGCAACAACGGGACTAACAAATCGAAAAGCTCCGGGACTTGAAATAAACTCTAATTAAATACGGATGTTTGCTGTTAAAACTAAGAATCCTTCTCCTATTCCATTTATTTTGGAAGCAATGCTGTGTCCCTGAAGAATGGCAAGAAGCGAAAGTAATTTCATTATATAAAAAAAGACAAGAAGCGTCTGTAACAACTACAGAGGTAATAGTTTACTACTCACATGCTATAAAATATATGCAAAAATTTTAAATAAAAGACTTTTTAGTATATCTCAAATTTTAATTCTAAAATAGCAAAATGATTTTAAAAAATGACGCTCCTGGACAGATACTATTTTTACCATCCAACATCTAATAGAAAAGCGAAGGGAATTTAATCTAGAAACCCATTTGACTTTCGTTGATTATGAAAAGGCTTTCGATAAATTGAAACGCTCTACTTTATGAGAAATTATAGAAAGAAGAGGCTACCCCACACTACTTAATCAATGACATTAAATCTCTGTACCAGAACACTTCTGTTATTTTAGAACTAGAAAAAAAATATTCACAAGAAATAAAAAACAAACCAAGGAGTCCCCAACATTGTTTATCATATATTTGGATGATGTCATTCGAGAATGGAAGAACAAAATCAGCGTAGGAATTAAGCTTAAAATGGAGTGTACTTAAATGCATTCCTATTAGCTGATGATAAAATTATAATCCAAGAAAGTCAGAGTGACTTACAGTGGTCTATCAATGAAAACAAATTTGCAAAGGATATAATCTAAAGATATCAAAAATAAAGACTAAAACAATGACATTTGTTGGAAAGCAACCTATAAGCACCAAAATAATTTGGGAAAATACGATGCTGGAACAAATTAGCCATTTTAAATACTACAACATAACGTTCTTCACAGAAATGGATATAGATAAAAAATTCATAAAGGCCAGACTATATGCAGAAACATTCGGCGAACTCTTAAAGATAAATCACGTAGAGGTACGCTAGTGAGGATATATAAAGTAATGACTGTTCCGTGTCTGATGTTCGGAAGTTATGTACTGGACTCTGAGGGAGAAAGATAAACAGGCGTTGCAGTCTGCTCAAATGAAATTCTTGAGATTTATAAAAAAAAGGACCAGGGTAGATACACTCAGAAATGAGGAAAGTCGAAAAGTATTAAATGTTCATGTCATCAACGACAAGGTACAATACTACAGACAGGAATGGTTACAACATGTGGAAAGAATGGAAGAGACTCGCATTCCAAAGCAGGTGTTTTAGTATAGTCCTGAAGGCAGAAGAGATCCAGATAGAATCATAAAAAGATGGAATTCTTAGAAGCCGGTACAGGTCGTAGACCTATCCTTGAAGTGGAGAAGAAGAAGAATAAAATACATTTTAAAGGTTTTTCATTAAGACCCGTAAGTAACTTGGCTCTCACGTGCTTGGTGTTGTTCACACATGGCTTTTGAGAAGGGTCCGCAATAGTACCTCGTCATGCTACCTTTCTTAAGATCGCCGTCACGTTTGTCATTGCTAGTGCTCAGAAAAAAACTTAAATACTACAAGAGGTATTCTTTATTCATTTTCGTATTCATTATCCACAATATTAGGCAATATAGCGCCACAAAAACTGACGAAATTACAAAAGCGTAGTCTACTGGACGACGCGTTGGCGTACCCGGGAAATAACACCACAAAAATACACTAGCGGTTAATCCGTATAAAAGATTATTCATGGATTATGTCTTATAATTTGTGATACATGAAACGGAAACAACTTTTTTGAATATGAACTTTTGAGAAGATGGAATTATGAGAGATTCAAAGATTATAATCTTATAAAACAAAAATGACTGTACCTGCATTATTTGTACATTTGATATCGAATATTCCTCTATTAAGCGGCAAGGGATGATTGACACTGAAAAACGAATACTTTCTTCTGAAGAATGTGACCCAGTTTGATTCATTCCAAACGTTTCGTTGGTTTTTGGAAGGATTGGCAGCAACAAAAAGCGTCCTCTGTACAAGATTGGCAGAGGAGTACCAACACATTCAGCAGAACTCAATATCGCCAGAGCAATCAACACTTTTCCCTGATGGAGAACCATGTCTGAATTTTCCCTTCGTCCGATTTGCTTAAAAATCACCGGCCACGTTTTCTTATAATATTAATAATATTAATCATAATAATAATAATTTTAATAATAATAATAATTTTAATAATAATAATAATATTAATAAAAATAATAACAATATTGTTATTGTAATTATTATTACTATAACTCTTAACGAAAACTTTTTGGATTTTTAGAAGCAAAAGCACTTCTTTTCTCTGCTGCATACCCTTAATTTATTTGATGTAAGAATAAAATTACCCTGACATATTTTTGAATAAATATCAACTGGAATCCATAAGATGTTACTACACTGGTTTACGCGTATCGCAACGCACATTCAAAACTCGTTGCCTGGTTCTTGAAGCAAGACGAATTCCATTGGCGAACGACTTATTCTTATTCAATACTCAATGAGTGTTCACTAGATATGAATCGTAAAACAAACTTTAAAAATTCTTAAACGGGTAGCCCAGGGAAACGAAAATACAATAAAAACTGTATGGATTCTTCACGCGATAAAACAATTATTCTTCATAAATATTATCGACTGGTTGAAACCCCCTGGAGATACGTAAAAGTAAAACGTCCTCACCTATTTTTCTATTTTCACAACGTCTACGGCAATATAAAAATGTACAATAGCATTATAGAAATGCACATACTTTTTACTATTATTTAGACTCATATGTATTATTATATTGCATCGTGTATCCTAAATCTTCAGCGATCTCTTCAAAACTCTCTTCACCAAAAAAGTAAATTGTAAGATAATGTGTTTCGCTGTAGCTACAACCCCGTCCACATGCCAGGATCTTTTTCAATTTATTTTTTATTATGATATTTTTCCTGCCCAGAAATGTAATGTAAATCACACCACAAAATATCTTCCTGTTCTTATTGATAAATAACTGAATATATTGTTCAGTCATCTGCAAATAAGCGTATTTTTTAAATAAAATTCCTCGTGTGTCATCGATGAACGCAAGAAACAGGAGAGATCCAATTACACTCCTTTGAAGGGTCCGTAATGTAATCTTTGCTAAAGATGAAAAGAAATCTAACATTGACTATTTCCGAGCAAGTAGAAGTTGATCAGACTACGCCACCACAACTGTTAGAACTCGAATGCAGCAATTTCAGAACTAGTTTTTTTTTACGAAACGACATTAAATGCCTTGGAAAATTCTATAATTGCGGCATACAAACACCCATAATCATCAACTTTGAGTGCTATGGCTTGAAACTACGATACTGCAGGCTTTTCTAAGAAATACTAGCGGTGCTAAAACAGCACGTTCTTTTTCCCCCGTATTTTCAAACAAAATTACGTGAAAAGTACTGAAATTTCCGAATAATTACACTGAGATACAATTTAACATCATGATAAATAGTAATTACTTTTATACTTGCGCTGCTTTGCTCATGCTCGATCAGAGTGCAGTTAATATATTCTTGACAAATTCTATTTTCCTGGATTCGAGCACCCAGTTTACTCACTCCATTATTGCTGAACGTTGACGTTCATACGAAGTGGCAACTTCCTAGAGATTTATTACCTGTCAATTACAATCGGATTGCACTCCATATTCTATTTATAATCAGCCTTGCTTTCATAAAAAAGAACATAACATTTATTCTCTTAATTTAAATAACATAAACAAACGAATTTATATTAATATGGCTGCCAAAAAGAATTAAATTGCCTTAGTTTTTTTCAGATCTGAAAAAAGATACACGAAAAAAACACGAACAGTTGCAGTATACCTGATCCATGATACTTCAACAAGGGAATGCATTATAATATAGGCCCAATAAGGTTCACGGTTACTGTTTCGTTACGGAGATTATTGGAACGAAAAGTTGCATCGTGAAGGGTACCTTGTTGCACACCACTGAAGATTGAGCAGATTGTTAGAAATGCACGGCTAGGAGTTGCCGAGCCCAAGTAACCTTTATGGAGGAGCAGGCTACCAATTCGGCGTAAGCGAGCACTACATGTTGGAGCGTCCAGCCTACCGTCATGACGTATCCGGGCGATACTGATAGCAGGAGTAGGGCTGCGAAGCCGGCGGGTAGAGCAATACAGGTTGCAGGATCCAGCCGTCCACGTTGCCTTATTTAAGCATCCTTTATTGGTGTAACAAGTTACTGATTGTTGACAGATTTAGGAATGAATGTCGATAGGAATGGGTTATACGTAGTACTTGCTATTAATTGTATATTCATTATTTATTTCTGATCCAACAACAATCTGTGTATTAACCTAAACGACCATACAACGAAAAAACTGAAAATTTCATACAAATGACGCATTTTGAGATAATTTAATTTCGCTATAAATTACACGAAATGCATCAAAAGATTTTAAATTTTACAGTCTGATTGTTATTAGGGTAGGTATATATACATCAATAATATCTGCATTGTTGTGGAATAAAACATGTTTATAAAATGAATATACTAACATAGTATGTACCTAGAAATAAAATATTGGAATTAAACATTAAAATGTTTATTTAGTGAAATAAAATATGTAAATTATTACATAATTCACAATAAAATAGAATATATTGATGTAAACTTGTTTGCAAACAAATGATAATGCAACATAGATGAATACACTCAATCATTAATGCGATTGGGAGGATTGTGCATGTAAGGAGACTAAGCACATGCTTAGGGACACCAGTAATTACTTCAAAACTACTTTAAAATTGGTTCATAAATACATACAAATAGCCAATTTTATTATTGATCCCAATAAATACAAATTTAATAATTTTTGTATGTAAAAACACCAAGATGTTTAAATGATGGCTAAAAATTTAAATATAAATTATTTTCATATGCATTTTTTTGTATATTTCTTTGATTGGTTTTCATTTTAATAGACGAGTCCAATAATGCGTTTTCTTAACAAATTAATACCCGTTACTAAAGTCATTTTAAATTCCGACATTCTCCAGGTTATTTTATTTAATGCAGCCCATTCTCAATCGCTACAAAATTTAGGAATATATTCTTGAAATATTGATAACTTTCACACTCCTAGAAAAATACTGATAGCACCTCTGATTGTAATACATATACTATAATACAATTAATTATGCTTCACAAATTATTACAATTTAATATTCACATGATATATTTAGCCAAGAAAAACAATGAAACATGATCAACATTACGCAATACATGTGTATATATCCTTTAGACAACTATTTGCATAGCCTTTAGATAATTTTCCGGAAAATTCATATGTAGGGAAGCCAAGTATTGTATAAAACAATCAATCCCCATATATCACCACCACCAATGGTTATAATCCAATACAAATTGAATTTTTCGTTCTACACATTATTTCATGTGAAAATCTATCCACGGTAATTTTAAAATTGTGTCAACTCTATGGTTTTTTCTCCTATTATTAGTGATTTTCTGAAAGGTGAAGTAGAGAACCCAGTTATATTTCCTACCCCAAATTATTGGTTTAATGGATGTACGTAACACAGATAAAACAATATTCTTTAAGTAATGTTGGCAAGCATTATTATCATTGACGATGGTAAGGGTAATTAAAAAGTTATGTCATAAATATATGTACCTTAAAATTAGTGTTTGCACATGTGAGTGTGACAGTTTCCACACCACATTGTTCTACTGGACGTCCTTGAACAAAGACGGCAGCGCGACGTCTCCGTAGACTATTGTGACCTGGTGGGCGACCTCCTCCAACGTGTGCACTTGTGAGGGCTCCTTAAGGACCGCCAGGATGCCCATGAAACGGGCGGTGAAAGCGCTCACCATCACCAGCCCGAAGGCGCTCAGGAGCACGAACAGGAAGTTACCTCGGCGGTCCCTCTCATGGGTCAAAAAGAGCCCCGTTTACCCCAGGAGAATACCGGTGCAGTACCCTAACAAAAAGGACACGGACCGCGCGCGATTTTTCCTTCTAATTCCTTGTCCTATCCTACGCATTACCTAGAAACACTGACAATAATATGCACTACCCGACCACACAAGCCGGGAGACAGATAGGAAGCTTAGAGCTTTTCCCGTCTTACGCCGTGCCCCGTTGGTGGGAGATCATTGATTGGGGAACAGCCTGCTAGCTGACGGTAGGTCGGTGCAGGATTTAGCCATCCAGGGCAGGACTTTCTCCTCCTTTTCCTGAGCAAAAAGTGCTCAACACTTACGGAAGTAGTGACCTTAATATTTGGAATCAGTATCAACCAACCTAACAGCAGTCTGACCGCCTGCGGTCAACTTGAACGTTCAGCCGATTTTCTCTCCAAAATTGATATACCCTGATCGATTATAACGAACTTTTTTCTTTAAATGTGTTCATGAATAAAAATAAAGTCATGCTCCATTTTTCGAAAATATTAGTATTTTGTGCAAAATTTTGTGTCAAACATAGGCAATTTTTATTTTCTGTAAATAATTTTTTCTTAAAAAGGGCCAAATTTTTTGGATCAAATTTGGACCTTATATAGGATAAAGGACGCTTAAGAAAATGATATAGTTCTTTAAAAGCCCTAATTTTTCCAAAATTTGAAATATTCAAGGTGTTTCCTCTTGTTTCTACAACTAAAATTGTAAAGATACATTTTTGTTAATGAAGTTTGCTTATCAAAAAGATTTCTTCAAGTAAATTCACTTTGAATTTTTTTTAAATGAGTATTTACGAGTAGTTTGGTCTGAAACTCAGACAAGTCCATGATACCATGATACCATGATAGACTACTTGAAAAAAATAGAAGTCGCCCTCTTCGAATAACCTGCGCTTCGTGGACATAACAAGAGAGGCGATTCCAGGCAATTAGATGCTAAGTAAGTTAGATTTTGTGTATTATTTTATATTTCTTTGTTCATTTCTTGCATTTGATCTTTTCTTAAACGTTTACAAATTCAAGTTTTAGAAATTATTTAAAACCTATTTGAAATCCAAATAAGTAAAGTTGGGTTATTTAGGCCGACGTCATTAATAACTCAAGAACGGCTGGAGCAATTATAATTATTTCTAATTTGTTGGAATCATCTCCACTCCTAATAACAGAATAACCATTAAATATAGGGAAAATGCACGCAAAAGTTCAAAGAACGAAACTAATGCCAAATGCAACCCCCAACACTCGGCAGGTTTATTAATCTATATCGGTAAATTAATTTTTTTAAAGGAAAAAAGTACGAGCTGTTTAATCACCATCAGATCCATTTGAGGGCGTTCAATTCTGGAAATGCACAAGAAAAAACTGGTTAAATGAAGATAACGAAGATACTAATTTTTCTTTTAAATAAACTATATACATACAGCATTTCATGTACACTTACATTCTTTTGTTCGGTAAAACGAATTATCGAATATCAGAACTATAGATGGTCCCAATTAGTTAGGATAATCGACGTTTCACTGTACAATGAATTTCAAACTATTAAATATTCTGAAAATGCAAGAGCACCGAAACATATAACTAGGGGGTATATTCATTACCCCGCTTGTTAGCAGCTGAGTTAAACCAAGCGGTTAGTTGCGGTCTTAAGTAATTTAATACTGGTTTGCAAATCGATTAATCCTACGTTCTCTGAGCGTTCCACATTCTTTTTCTCAATGGTCTGTAGTTAATGAGTTGTTACGGAATTCGAAAATACTTCATTCTGTCGAGATGTTACAATCACTTTACTGTGTTCATTTTGATCTTATCTATAATAACTGTATTATTTGGTTCCTGTCGTGTATAGTTTTCTTGATCTTAGAATGTATTCTTTCACATGTTTGATAAATTTCCTTAACGACAATTGATTTTAAAATAGTAATTTTTAAAGAGTTCATTCAGTAGCATGGTTCACGTATAATTTATGACGAGAATTTCTAATTTTGAGAAAACAAAGTATGAAAGTTTATAATTGTGAAGATACTTATCCAACGGCAATGTGTGCTTTCTGTGAAAAAGCGTAAACCCTCATACATGTATTTAGAATATTTTTACAGTAAGTAGTTATGAACGGGAGGTTTTCACTCATTAAATTAACTAAAATGACCATGAAGGGACAAATGAAGTATATAAACTAACACATCGACTTCCACTTCATTGAAAATCAAGTATTTTGCTTATAATTTTTGCTCACAAGAAGAGTAGTTAATATTTTTCCAAGAATGATCTTAAAATTTTCTTCTTCAGATGTTTTCTCGAATAGAGCAAAGAACATGTAAAAATTAATCTTGGTAAATTTTCGTTCACTTCGATTATTCGAAATTCTCAAATGTTACAAATAATGTTAGAAAAAAGTGCTTTTCTAGCTGTACTAATTTTCTTTGTAAATTAGTATTTAATAAGTGAACTAGAATGAACGTAGTTGATAAATAATTAATAGTACTATAAGTGCGAGGGAGATTAAATAAGTGATAGACCAAACACTAGATACAGATCACACGCCACACAGTAGGTGATTATGGTATGGAGTAAAGTAAACACAAACAACTTTTTATGGTATACAGTAGGAAACCATAAAATTATTTTAACGTAACATTTTCACTTGTCTCACACCTCGCAATAAACATAAAATTGCGTTCGACCCACACACTTAAAATTGCAATTGTGTATTGCGTAGCGCCCTCTCCACGAGGAAGGTCGCTTGCGCAACCAGCGTCTCCACTTCCGGCGCGACCACGCACTCGTTGCGTCCGTCTCCCAAAGGAGCATCTAGCGCGCCTGCGCAGCACCTCCTCCATCACGATGGTCACAGTCGCCGCTTCGTACAGCAAGGGGCGCAGTCTCAATGAACGCACGAAGCCCATCGAGAGAGTTGTTCGGAGGCGGAGGAACAGACACTCCCTTTTCACAAAGGCCCGGCAAGAGCGCTCGCGCACAGCACTTCCAACCAGCTGCGCCAGCCTCACCAAGGCTCAGCAAACTCAAACATCTTTTTATGCGGAGGGGCAGCGCCCTCTCCACGAGGAAGGCCACGGTCGCCGTCATGCACAGAGGTCGCAGGCTCAATAGGCGTGCACACTCCGACGGGGAGGCTCAGATGGGCGGAGGCGAAGGAACAGTCGCGCCCTCTTCACTAAGGGTCGCCAAGAGCGGATGCCTTGCGCCATCTCCACGAAGAAGGCCACGGCCGCTGCCAACGCCCCCACACTCAGCACAACCGCCGGTTCATGCAGGGCGGTGAGCGGAAGAGGGCGGGGTTCCTCGGGGGTAGACGCGTGGGAGGTGGATGTGGACACAGCAGGCCCCCGATGCCCATACCCCTTAGCTCGTAACATCATTAACTTGTCGCTATGGGAAGGACAATTGAAGGAGTGAGCATGGTTTTACGCTTTTATTCACAGGTAATACCAAGAGTAGGCTGAAAATAGCTACGAAAATACCTTTCTCCAAACTCGTCTCCCATAATAGATGTGAAAGCGATCAGAGGCAGTGTCATTAAGTGTACACAAAGGTTTAGGTACTTAAGGAGAAGGAGACGTACACAGAGAGTAAAAAGCGTGCTTAAGCGAGTACTTATAGATCTTCTGCTCGTTGTCCGCTTCAAAGGTAATTAGCAGCAATGCAATAAATCGGATACAGAGGACCGATGTGAGGAGTGTATGGTACGGTAATGGAAGCGGAGCAACCTTTGTAAGAAGGTAATTCAATTTGTCTACGATTCCGATATAGAAAGCTTCAGTGCGTGTAAGCGATGGTGAGCCAGAATAGTAAAGAGAGGTTAAAGGTAGGTGTAAGCGATAATGTGTGCACAATTCCCTTCTGTAGGGCAATCAGCTTCTATGTGTTGAAGTCTTTGAGACGCTGCCTGGGAAAGGGGATATATAAGCTAGATAAAAGATTATACCTGAAGGGCTTTCACATGATGCTCTTCTGCGAGTCAATCAGGATTACTAGTGCGTTGAAGCGATGGTGAGACCTATTTGAGAAAGAGAGACATACGAGCAAGGTGTGAGCGAATTCTGGAAGGGCTTATCCATGATCCTCCATTTCCAAGTCAAAGAGCAGCAGTGTGTTGACGCGATGGTGAGACCTCTGATTGAAAGAGTGGTTGGAGAGAAGTGAGAACGAATACTTGAAAAGCATGCCTGCCATTCCATTCTGCAAAGCGATCAGCAGCAGAACGTTGAAGTGATGGTGAGGCCGCTTGGGGGAAGAGTGGTTAGAGAGAAGTGAGAACGAATACTTGAAGAGCATGCCTGCAATTCCATTCTGCAAAGCGATCAGCAGCAGAACGTTGAAGTGATGGTGAGGCCGCTTGGGGGAAGAGTGGTTAGAGAGAAGTGTGAGCGAGTACGTGAAGAGCTTGCCTTAAATTCAATTCTGCAAAGCGATCAGCCAGAGGTAGACGACGTGATGGTGTGGCAGCGAGAGCAATGAGGTAGGATCGTGGAAACTCTATTGTGCCGCGTACCTTTCCAACTTATTAAAGATGCCTGCTTGCGCCAACTTCCCCAGCAGCACGTCAAACAGGTGCCGATGTGGCCAGAGGGGCCTCGTCGGGTAAGAGAAGTAGGCCGGAGATAGGAGGCACTGAGGGACCTGATAGACGAAGGATGTGCCCGTCGCCGCGTCATGATATTGCGGACCGTTCAGCATCAGCATCGCCTGGTCCATGGAAGCGATGAACGCCGGGCCAGGGCAATCCCCTACCAATTCTCGCACCACCTTGTCCATCACTGCTTTTTCATTAATCGCCTCGAACCTGCAAACAGACACTCTCATGAGCTATAATTTTTCGAAGTTGTACGCCTGTACGAGATCAGAGAACAGACGATTGCGAAGGGAGGTTTGACATTTCTGAAAGTCAACGGCGCTGAAATCACATTTAATTTGTACACGCGGTGTGCTTGCTGATAGACATAGGTTTAAGATTTGAAAATTGGTAAAACAGTGTGCCTTCGTGAAGGCAGGGTGGTAGTAGGAAGAATGAGGAAAACGTATCCAGAGAATGATTTTGAAATGATTTGCTTGGAGATCCACCTCAGATAGCCAGGAAGAGATACATTTGAACTAACTCGAATAATTTTTGCTTTCTCGTCGGCAAATTTTTGACAGAAAAACTCGCATTCTGAGACCCTGTTTTTCAAAAAGTGTATTTATATTGTTCTTATATGGAAGAAAATTCCTCTAATATGTTGTGTAGTTAGAATTTGTGTTTTATTTATCCTTAATACCGAAAACATTGCTGAGAGAAAAGAAACTCTCTGATCAAAACTAAGTTATTAACTGTGTAAATGACTTCAAAATTTGCATTCTCCGATTTTGCCTCGAAGATTTCAAAGCTCTGTAAGTTTGAAACTAATATATTGATTTCACATGGTACGTTACAGGAAGCATCAACGTTTTCAACATTTTCTCATCAATGGTTTCAAATTTTCTGATTTAATTATTTAGAACGCTGGTGAAGTAGATTCCTTCTAATAATTAAATACTGGAAAAATGTCCAACTACCATCTGTCGACCAATCTGTTTGTCGGCCAGCCCGTCTGTGGAAAACGTTAGGACCTAAACTGTTCAAAAGATTTTTTTCAAATTTAATCTTCCCCTGATCAATCTAAACAAACTCAAGTAACTTCGACTTTCAAAGAGATATTTTGAATATTGGATGTACGAGTACTTTGCTGCATCCCTAAACATCTTCTTTTATTATTTTCAAAATGCCTTCAAAAAAAAAATTCTTCTCGGGTATCATATAACAAACTTTAAAAACTGCGCAAGACTTATTTTCGTCGATTTTGTAATTCTGCAACATTGATGACGGTTTTTTTCCTTAATGATGTCGGCTCTTTAAAATTAGATCTTAACTAATGTAAATAACAAAACAAATTTTTCAACATTTCAAATAAAAATTATCAACATTTTTCAAGGGTCCTAAAGTTTGAATTCAGCTTTGTGATTAGTGGTGTACGTGCCTGGCGTCCTAACTGTCGCGTTTTTTACTCGAATATTGGCACGAAAAAAAATCCTTGTTGGAAATATTTTTTCGAATTCATGTTCAAATATAATTTTTTGGCTGTTTAGAAAAGGGTGCGTTTACAAATTCCACGTTTAAAAAACGCTCAAGACCGAGTTTTGTTAAACTTTCCAAATTTTCGATAATTACAATATTTGAATGTTTCCCGCATTACAACTTACAACTACATTGAAGGTAGATATTTCCGTAATCAAATCTGTTCTACAATATTGGTCTTTAAATGATGTCATTTCGAAATAAGAATGGTAAGTGTGTAATTTTTTTTAAAAAAAGCAGTTTTAAAAAATAATTTTCTCCTAAGCGGTACCAACTTTTCTCTTTAATTTCTTTTATCGGATACTGAAAAGTATACTTATTAAAATGGAGGATGTCCGAATTTTTGAAGTCTAAATTTTACGAAATTTGAAAGTTTAAAAACAATGCGAAAAAGTAAGTGCTAGTGTAGCCCCACTAATTCAATTTTTCTCGAATTATTGACAAAACAATGATATATGAGATGGTAATGAAATATTTTAGTTTTTCTAATGTTTTCTGCTTTTATGTAATTATTTGGTTGACATCTTTAGGATCAAGTGAACAGAGACCAATAAACAAAATCCGCTTTACTTAGCTAGTAGTTTCCACACTACATCGGTCTTCTCAACGCCCTTGAAGAGAGACAGCGGCGCGGCGCCCCCGTAAACCTTTGTGACTTGTTGGGCGACATCCTCCAACGTCTGCATCTGCTGGGGCTTCTCAAGGACCGAAAGATAGCCCGTGAAACGGGCGGTGAAAGCGCTCACCATCACCAGCCCAAAGGCGCTCAGGAGCACGAACAGGAAGTTTCCTCGGCGGTCCTTCTCACGGGTCACAAAGCCCCCGTGGATGAAGGCGTCTAAAACCTCGATCAGCACGTTCCTAGAAGAGAAATGCCATTCGATCAGGAATTGCAAATTGCGCAAAAACAGATGAATCATATCATTACATGTAACAATGGCAATTGAAGTCATGATAGGAAAGAGTCCTATAGACATAAGAAACTTTTATCCTCAGAAAGCTTTCAATTAACTGCTATACAGGTGCTTATACTTCCACCAAATAACATTTCAACTGGTCAAGTCTAGCATGCAATATGCCTCCCTGGACTCTGGTGCAGGAGGGGAAAAATTAGAAACGCCTCAACCATAGGATCTCGAATTTTCTGGCTTAAAAACAGCCTTTGTGGCTCTTTCAACCCATACATTCAAACACTTATCAGATTCAAAGCTATTAGTGGTGTTTCAAAAATGTTTACGATTGGTGCAAGTGGCGAGAAGGTACACGTAATTTTGTTCCTGAAAATCGGGATGTGTGGGTGATGGAAGAATGAATAGAAGATTGTGTCACACATCGTAGTGCAAAGGAGGTGAACCTCTCAAAGTCAACTGAAAACACTGCAATGTCTCTAACAAAAGGTACCACAGTACCATAAACGACTTTGTCATTCAAAGCATTGTTTCCACACATTTATACTCACATGGCACCACTTACATCACAAAAAAAAATAAATCTCAAAACATTTAACGTCCCGAAAGACTAAGACACGTTTTGATATCATGTTCATAACTTTCACCAAAGCCGAACCATGTCGCCTCTGCTACCTCTTGTGAGTCAAATGAGTGGCAAGGTTAAACTCTTGCTGTAAGAAAACAAATCCTTGCAAGCTGATATCTTCAGAGCTTACCACATAACGTAGCACAGCAAGTGGCTAGAGAACTGCGCTTATACGCAACCGATACTGAAGGATTTGAGACTGGGTGGCAGGATTTTGACTAGAGAGCTAGGACAAATTTAACCGCAGTATGGAGGAAAGTTCCTACGTCTGTCTGCTCTGGTCGGTAATTTTCCATAATTTCTCCGATCAACACCAGGCGAATGTCGTAGTACCTTAACCAAACTTCCAAGAAATGCGCCTTCCTTGTCCTATCCTCACCCCGTACTAACACTCACTCTCACATGCACTACACAACCACGTATGACAGGAAACGATTCGGGAGCTTAGAGCTTGTCCCGGCTAAGACGGTGCCATTCTGGTGAGAGATGCCTGGTTGAGGAAAGCATGTAAGCCTTCAAGCCAGCAGAGCAAGATCACTTTCACTTCTCGCTATAAAAACGTGCCCTAATTTAGATTAATAGATTTAGATTTGTTTACTAAAAAAGAGTATGTTAAGTTATTTTTAAAAACGAGAGATATGCAATATTTAAAAATAACAGACATTTTCTTTCCAGATTTACAGAATTTTTTTTCATTGGTCAACGAATTGCATATACGATTTTTCTGCATTTCAAACAAAATAATTACTCCCCCTTACCTCTACTCCTACCATTACAAGCAACAGGAGAGTTTAAAAAAACGTGCACATAATGAAACAAGCTTCATTTACGTCCAGAAGAAAAGCAAGGGGGCATCCCAGCATTTGCTCAAGGGATCAGGGAACTTGGACAAAAACCTGATCGAGGTGGCGGTCATTGACCCGAAAGCAGTACATTTTTTGTTACAAAAATATTAAGTCTTTTTAAAAAAAATAAAAATACGAATGTAAACTAATTAAATTTATATCACTTTTTTGTTGAAATAAAAATTATTTTTATTTTTGATAATCACTACAGTCTCTAATTGTATAGAAACAGTTATGCTGCAGAAAATATTTTACTTTTAACTTAAATTTGTGTACTGACTTTAATTGTTTAATTTCATTTGGCAATAAGTAACGTACATGTATGTGGATTTCTGATAGTGAGCAGTTGATGACACTTAATGAACGTGATTTCTACGACTTGTGTTGTAATTATAAATATCAGTAATGCGTAAAAATATGTTCCCACCATTAAGAAAGTCAGTTTTGACAAATATTACAGATTCGTAAATAAATAGGCAAGGCAGTGGTAAAATTCCAAGCTCAATGAAGCGAAGTTTGCAGGAATCAGGCGAATGGCATTTTTTTCACTATTCGAATAATTTTCTTTTGCAATCAAAAGGTCTGGGTACTACATGATGAGTTTCACCAGAATAGCATTTTATATCTCAGGCGGGAATACGCATTTGCCAAATACACGCAACGATCTGCATGAAGGCTGACAGAATTAGAAAGAATTCTGAATGCGTAACGCAATGAACTTAATTTAGTGTTTAATTCTGTAATATGTGCATTCCATTTTGAGGTTTGACTGAATTGAAAGACCTAGAAATTTTGTTACCTGAACATCAGTTAATTGTATATTGTTCATTTTCAATAATGTATGCGTTTGCTGATTTGAAGCGCAAAAATGCATTGAAACTGTTTTTCCTTTGTTAACTATTAATTTGTTATTACAAAACCAACTTGAAACTTCTGAAATCGTACTATTTATTGTTTCTTGTTTTGCAAATAACATTCGTGTCACCGGCAAACAAAAACCGTTCTTCCGTTTTTAATAGACGAGGGAATATCGTTTACGTATAATATACAGAGAATGGGACTTAAGATCGAGCCTTGCAGGACCCCATATTCAATTTATACAGATTTGGAATGGTAAGTAAATAATGTCCTTTTGTATCAACACGGTATTTCTACTCTTTGAGATCTATGTTTAAGGTAAGAGGTTATCCAATTTTAGGCGATACCACGAATTCCATTAGAAGGTAATTTTAATCTTATGGTCAATAACTTCTAAGCTTTAGAAAGATCTAAACATATTACAATGGGTACTTCATTTTGGTCCATTGATAAAGCAACATCTTTAAGAAAAGAAAAAATGTCTGTTTCCGTAGATTTTTATTTTCTAAAACCGTGTTGCGAGTCTTAAAACGCTTTGTTTTTCCTGAGAAAAGTTTCCTTCTGCGTATAAAAAGCCTCGCTAATATTTTTGAGAAACCTGACCAAAGAAATATTGGTCGGTAATTTTGAATTTCATTTTTGTTCTCTTTTTTTACGTGGCTTAATATTTGGTGTTTTGAAAATATCTGGAACTATTTCTGTGCGTAAAGAAACATTGAAAATGTGAGTTAATGTGTGTATAAAGGCAGGTACATAAGTTTTCAATAAACAATCCTGAAATTCATGTAAACCAGATGAATATTTATTTTTTAGTTTACAGACTATTCTCAGGATTTATTTAGAAGAAGTTTCGGAAATAAACATTGTGTCGAAATTTTTGGGGGAAGGTAATGATGGTTAAATTTTTTTGTTTTAGTTCCTTTGTGAGTTCAGCCAAAATTCTAGATAAGTGTTGGTTGAAGAGATTTGCCACCTTTTCAAGATTACTTGCTTTTCTTTCATTATTCTTTAAAACAACTCTACTAAGTAACGAGGCGAAGTGGTCAAATTTTTTACGAAATTCCACAATTTTGTTCTCAGAAGTAGACATGGAAACCATGTGATACGTTACGATGTTTAGAAATAAAGTAAAGCGTACGTTCGTTTTTACACGAGGTTTTAGTTCATTGGGTGATCCAAGTATTATTTGTCCGTGAAATATTTAACTTTCTCTTTTTCGGAGGAAAGCATGTGTCAAAGTGAAATGAACGTTTTGCGAAAAATAGATTATATTTTTCATTTGTGTCAATAGCGTTATAAAACGTGTCCCATGATTCCTTCAGCAAGTAGTCAGTAATTAGTTTTATGTTAACCTTAGTTAATGCTCTTCACATGCGTGAATAATTGGTTTTACGGGACTAGAGCCAGCTTTTGACGAGCCCGGAATCACTAATCAAACAAACCCATTAAATAAGAAGTGAATCTTTCGACGAAGCATTGAGAGTGGAGGTTTCGTAGGATTGGTTGGGATTCAGAGGAGGAGGATGGGTAGCGTACCTGCGGCCAATGAGCCAAAGTGCGCCTGCGAAGGCGGCGAGGGCAACTCCTGTGGCCGTCCAGGAGTCGGCGCTGAAGGCCTGCAGGATGCCCGGCTGATCCCGACGTCTTCGCCGCTTCACCACGATGCACATGTCGCAGCGCCTGTGCGGGTAGAGGTAGCCCGTGGGGCTGCTGGGCCTGCGCCATTGGGCGGCCATGCTCACGTCCAGGGACCCGTTGGCCAAGTAGGTCTCGCGCAGGTGACGCGGCACGTCCAGGCAGGTGGAGCTCTTAAAGCGACTCATCAGTATCTGCGTTTTTAATCATTATTGCATTTGTACAAATTTATATTGTTTGATTTGATTGTTGGCTATTGATTGCACTGTTGCTAGAATGTAATGCGAAAATTACTTAATTTGCTGTGTTACTCCAAAAATAATTCCAAAACCCTTGGAATTAAGAGATTCAATATTGCAAAACACTCAAAAACCACGTATATATTAAAAGATCAATATCAGTTACACTATTAGTTATATAAATATATTATGTTGCATCGCCGAGACATGTTTACAATTAGTATGTTCAGGTGATTCAACAGGTTATACAAAGCACGTGGACATTACAGCTGTTGATACGAATCGTATGTTAGGTTTATTTAGTTTTATTTCGTCGAAAAACAGTAAATGTATGTGACGTATGGGGGGGGGGAGATAATCTGTCCCCGTTTTCGTGAGTTCCAGAATCCCTTCACATCATTTTAACTATAAATAGTTGAAAGATGAGTAGAAGTTAATGATAAATGAATAAATAGAAATACATTATTTTAAAAAACGAGAGTAGCGACATTTGTATAAAATTGACATTTTTGTTCCCGAGTTATAGAAAACTTATTTGCAACTTTAAACGAAGTCAAAATTTTGTTTTCTGCATTGCTAATAAAATTGTTACTCGCCCTTACCTCTATTCCTACTACTACAAGCAAAAGAAGAGTTCAACAAAACGTGTGCGTAGTGAAGCTACATACACGTCGAGAAGCAAAACAAGGGACCATATCAGCATTTACTTAATGTATCAGGGAAAATAGACAAAAACCTGAACAAGACGGGCGTCATTGACCCGGAAGCTGAAGTACATTATTTGTTACAAGCGTATTAAGTCTTTTTAAAAAAATATATAATACAAATGTAAACTAATTCACTATATATCATTGTTTTGTTAAAATAAACATTATATTTTCTTTTTGATGATCAGTATAGTCTCTAATGGTATAAAAGCAGTTATGCAGCAGAAAAGTTTTTACTTTTAATGTCATCTGGCAAAGCGTGGTAAAGTAACGTACATGTGTTGTATGTGGATGTTGTTAGACATTAATCCTAGGTTCTAATGACGACCTGTTTCAAACGTTATTTCAAAGGCGTTGTCTGACAGACTATTGTAAAAATAAAGAAAAACTCATTTTTACATTGAAAAACTAAATTTAATAGATTAAAAACGTATGACATGGAGTTTCAAAATACATTTTAAAGGTTTTTCTTAAGACCCGTAAGCAACTTGGCTCTCATAGCGCACACGTGCTTGGTGCTGTCCACACATGGCTTTTGTGAAGGGTCCGCAATACTACCTCGTCATGCTACCATTCTTAAGATCGCCGTCACCCTTTGTCATTGCTAAATGCCAAACCTAAATGCCAAACCTTAAATGCTACAACGGGTATTATTTGTTCCTTTGCGTATTCATTATCCCACAATAATAGGCAATAGAGCGCGTGAAATCTGACGTAATTACAAAGACGTACTCTATTGGACGACGCGTGTTGGAGTACCTGGGAAATGGTTTTTCCTATCCACTTGGAAGCCTTCCATTATTCTTCCGGTTCCGAAACCAAATAAAAATTCAGGAAACACCGACAGCTATTGCCCAATAAGCCTTCTACCATCTCTGTCTAAAATAGATAACAAAAGAAATCTCAAGAGAACAATTTCGATTCACTGAACATACGTCCACACAACACCAAATCGTCAGAATCACAGAACATCTCATCACAGTATTTCATATAAAACATCACTCAATACTCATATCACACGACGTAACACAGGCATTTGATAGAGTCTGACACCAGTCACTAATATATAAATTAAAGAAAATTGGCACTCCACACTACATCACTTCAGTAATCCAAAACGACTTATCCAACAGAACCTTTGCAGTAACAATCAACAACTATCATTCAAATTCCAGGATAATCGAAGCAGAAATACCACAAAGATCACCCCTATCACTCACACTGTTCCATATCTATGTAGCAGACATATTCATAGATGAAACAGTAAAAACCGCACAGTTGGGAGATGACACATTTATCTTCCCTTCCAACCACTCTCTAATCAACATTAAAACAACATATAATAAATAGGCAGTTGCCCAGTATTGATCAATGCTGCAAAAACAATCAACCATTTTCAAATAGTATAGAACCAATTCCTCCGCACAATCACTAAACATCCTGGTTCATATCTAATCACCAATTACACAATGAATTCAACCTCGATCCTGTCATGCACCACATCACCTACCCATCCCACAACTTCTTATCTAATATACACCATATTCAAACTTTATCCTCAATCAAACTTTGCAAAAAACCCATCCATCCTACTCGCATCAAAAATAAATATCCCTACCACATATATTGTAAATTGTTTTCTGATCTAGAATAGATCCTATGAGGTGCCATTATGGTTTCCTCAACTTCTGTAGTAGTGTTAAGTTAGGTTAAGTTTTATTTAATAAGTCATCAATACATATGTAAAGTTTTTAAAAACTGATATATGTACATAACAATCAAATAAATAAATAAATTTAAAAAAACGGAAAATGGCATACACTAGATCTAAGTACGCCCACAAGGTAACGTGTATTTCAATGGGTAGTCACACAGTGAAGGTATCTAGTGTTTCAGAAAGGGGAAGTGAGGGGTAGGGGTGCGGGAAGCTTTCGGATCTACATTCGTCTCACAGATGACATCTTTGTATCTAGGGTTAATGTCTTAGTTATGGGTGAGGCATTTCAGATCTGTGGTAAATCTATTCCATAATTCTTCCTAATCGCTTTGCCCATAAGACAATGTGAATGTAATGAAAGAACTGGATTTCTATATTCAGAACAATGTTACAAGAATTGATGTGGGGCCAGAGGTGGGCAAATATGTAAATGAATAAGACGGATTTGCGTCTATGTGATGTTCGGGCTGGGTGAAAGAGCTCTTCCCCACACCACTGAAAAGCGAAATGTAACGCAAGGAAGCCGAAGAGAATTGGACACTAGACAGAAAAAAATTACTGCCAAAGCGGAAAAGTTGATTTTTGAGCAGCAAAATTCCTACTGCGAGAACTGCATACCGTCAAAACGGATACTTGTTTCCGAATGAAAAAAGTAATTTACTCTACTTCGTTATGTAGTCTTAAGGATACTTGTTACCGAAAAACTGGTATACTGCAAAACGTCTACCCGTCCGTTTGCCAAAAAATACACTAACGATTAATCCGTTTAAACGATTTTTTATGAATTAGGTCTGATATTTCTTGGTACATGAAACGGAAACAACTTTTTTTAATGTGAAGTTTTGAGAAGATGTGAATATAAGAGATTCGATGATTATAATCTTAGAAAACAAAAATTACCATACCTGCATTATTTGTATATCTGGTAGCGGGTTTTTGTCCATTAAGCTGCAAGGCATGATTGCCACTGAAAAACGAATGTTTTCTTCTGAAGGACTCGGCCCATTTTGGTTCATTTCAAGCCTTTCATTGGTTTTTGGCTGGGTGGGTATCAACAAAGAGCGTCCTCTGTACAAGATTGGCGAAGGAGTACCAACACATTCAGCAGAACTCCATATCGCCAGAGCAATCAATATTTTCCCCTGATGGTGAACCATGTCTGAATTTTCCCTTCGCAAAATTTGTTTAGAAACCACCGACCACGATATCTTATAATAATAATAATAATAATAATTAATAATAATATAATAATATTAATAATAATAATACGATATTGTTATTATTATTACTATTACCATTAAGGGAAAGGCTTTGTATTTTAAGAGCAAAAATACTTCTTTTCTCTAGTAATCTCTAGTCGTTACTTTATTGTTTTAAGAATAAAATTACTCTGACTTATTTTCGAATAAATGACAGCCGGAATCTATGAATTGTTACCACACTGGTTTACGCGTATTGCAACAAACATTCAAATTTCGTTGCCGGGTTCTTGAAGCAAGACGAATGCATTTTCCAGTGGCCTATTTACACGCAAAACTCAAGGAATGTTCACTAGACGCGAATGGCAAAACGGACTAGACGCGAATGGCAAAATATCCAAACGGGTAACCCAGGGAAACGAAAATACAATAAAAACTATGTGGATTCTTCACGCGATAAAACAATTATCCATCATAATTATTATTGATTAGGTGAATCCCCTGGGGCTCATCAAAATAAAACGTCCTTATCTGGTTCTCAATCTTCACAATGTTTACTGCGTTAAAAAATGTAAAATTGAAGTCTAGAAGTGCCTCTTTTTTACTATTATTTAGACTGTTATGTATTATTATATTGCATCTTGTATCCTAATTCTTCAGCGATCTTTGAAAACTCCTTTTAACTAAAGAAGTAAGTTGTAAGTTAATGCGTTTCATTGTGGTTACAACCTATTCCAAATTCCATTGTTTTTTTTTTTTCGGATTTTTCGGAAATTCGGATTTTAATTATTATGATATTTTTTGCCCAAAAATTTTTTGAAAATTTATTTGAATCTTCTGTCCGGATCCGAAAACAAATATTCAGTTCCCTATAAGGAGGCCGAGTCGCTTCGAATGACACCTCATACGTCTCAATTAGTACACTGGAAGGGGTCTCTCCGGGTTAGTTTTAGAAGAAGTGGTAAATGGGATCGGGTATACTTCGTAATTTATAAAATAAACATAAATTTTCCTGTGAAGCATGTCGTTCCTGAAGGGTTACTACCTTCTTATTGAAATTTAAAATTGGTTGCCGGAAATTTACATGTGTATGATGACAGAAATAAGAAAACCCATCTTTTCAAATGTAAAATTTCTAAAATGTTACATGCGTGATTATTCCTATATTCTTCTTTCTTGCAGTTGTACAATAAAGATCTTGAAATGTATAAAATTGATTGACTGGAAGGAATTTTATCACCCACGCATTTTACAAAACTATCGTTACGACACCTGAAGGTTGTCAGCGGCGGAGGGAGTCAGCGGCCGTTTGTAGACGAACGCCGCGTGAATTGATCGCCTGCATGGCACAATGATCGGAGGCCGCAGTGTGCTGAGAGAGGCGCGCTCGGGAAAACCTGATGAACCTTTCGGCCAGGCGTTGTGTGACATCGTGGACAGGGATATACACCACAAGAACACAGATACGAGTAAGGTCTTTGTACTGTATATTTACATGACTATATACAATATACAGGTCCTACAATTTCGTACAGCATCTGTCGTGCCCTGTGAGATACACCCTCTGCCCTACAGTGATAGAGAAACACTCATCCGGGCGAGAATTCATCGAAGCACCTCGTACACACAGCACTCCGCGCCAACCTGTGCGGAAGTCTTTGAAGTATTACTGCTATGAAGCGAATCGTTACCGATGTCTGCGCTTTCGATGCAAGTAGGCTTCCTCGTGGTTCCGCTCTAGGCGAACGGGGCGACACTCGCGGCTCCGCATCTTATAACGCGCGTATTTTGTCGCGCGTCGGATTACAGTTTTTAACGTTGTCGTACAGGCTTTCATGGTGTAGTAGTTATCACGCCGGGCTACTAATCCAATGTTGGCGTGTTCAAGCCCAGCTAAAGTCGGGGATTTTTGAAGTGACAAAAATCGGCGACATGAAAACGCTTGTCGCCATGTGAAACAAATCCCAGGAAAGGTACTTTGTCGATCCTTGTAAAAATAAAAACCTTTAGCAATTTAGCACTAATCAGAGTTTTGATATTAATTACAGGATAAGATTTCGTATACTGCGTCTTGGCCTGAGCTATCTGGTGACAATCAAAGATTTATATTGGTGTACTAGCGCCCCTAGGAAAAGCAGTGGCAAACTATCCTAAGTGTACTTGCTCACGATAAGTCTCACAAGAAGGCGCTAGAGGCTACTGGAGACTAATTTACGCACTAATCAGTTAATGGGCTCCAAATTTTTAAACGAAAACTTCGGTTAAAGACTAAATTTTACATTTATTTAATTTTCTTGGACTAATGCTTCGGTTCTACCATTATGAAACCGAATGACAGAGAAAAGTTCAAAAAATATAATTTGGGCGACGATAGATTTCAGCGCGAGGATGGGGCAAGGCCTAAAAGGTATCTCAAACCAAATGTGTTAGGAATCTAACTAATAAGAAAAAATCTGTGCCATTCTATACCATCACGTTTTGAGGGTGTGTGCCCCTGGGAGAACATTGGTGCAGATACTTATGGAATAACCATGTGTGCGTTTTGGGGAAAAGCATGAACTCTCTCATATGTAATTAGTGTCTTTGTACGGTAAGTAGTTATGAAAGGGAGGTCATCAAAAATTATATTACATATTTCAAAAATGTTCAAGAGTGGTTATACAAAGTGTGCGCCCTAAGCCTTCGATGTACACTCGTCATTTTTGCCTAGTTTTTGTTCGGAATAATGACAGTTATTTTGTTTGTTTTTTCAAAAATGTCTTTAATTTTTCTTGAAACTTCCCTTTGATAGAGAAAAGAAGGCTTGAAAATTGAACTTGTTACATTTTCATTGTCATGTTCAAGTTTTTGAAAATTTCAAACGTTACAAATAACAGGAAAAAGGATATACTACTGTAGCACCACTAATTTTCGCTGGAATTGAATATTTTACCAGTGAATTAGAAGCAATGCAGATGAAAAACAAATATAGACATTATAGGTGCGAGGGAACATAAATAAGTGATACACCATAGTTGTGTACAAAAAAATCATTAATGATATACCAACCAATAAATTTCGTGAACATAAAATTTCCATTTGTCTCACATATCGCAATATACGTACCATTGCGTTCGACCAACACACACTAAATTACAATTGTATATTGCGTTGTGTCTGTTTCCACGCGGAGGCGCCACCTCGTCCAGCACGGGCGTGCGTCCAACCAGCTGTGTGGCGCCCGTCTCCCCAAGGACCCACAAGCACTCACCGCAGTGCCCTATCCACGAGGAAGGACACGGCCACTGCCCTCGCCATCCTTCATTCGACGTACGTCTCACCATGACCCAGCAAGTGTAAAGGCGCAGTGCCCTCTCTATGACGGCCACGGTCGCTTCCAACACCGTCACACAGGCTCAAGGTCTCAGTCTCAAGATCTCAGGGTCAAGGTCCTAGCAAGGTCAAAGGCTCAATATGCGTGCACAGCCCATCGAGTCGGGGCCGCTGGGCGAAGGCGTAGGAACAGTCGCCCGCTTCTCACCGAGACCCGGGAAGCGTGCATGCTCAGCCCCTTCTCCACGAGGAAGGCCACGGCCGCCGCCAGCGCCCCCACGCACAGGACGATCGCGGGTTCATGCAGCGCGGAGAGCCCGAGGGGGCGTGGCTCCTCGGCGGTGGGCGCGTGGGAGGCGGACGAGGACACCGCAGGCCCCCGATGCAGAAACCCCAGTGCACCCAACTTGATCCACATGTCACTAGAAGAACACATGTGAATGCGTAAAAACGTAGCTTCTTTAGTAGGTAAGGCCGAGAAAAGACTGAGAAACCTAATTGAAAGTACCATTCTTCACAGCTTACTCGCAGCAATGGCATTGAGAAGGCAATCAGCGGCATTGCGTTCAAGCGTAGAGAAAGCGATAGGTAATGATTGAATAGTAAAGGTGTTCAGAAAGTAAAGCAGAGAATGTAAGTTTTCTGCACCTTGACCGCCTAATCGGTGATTAGCTGCAGTGAACAATTTCGGTGACATTGGAGTGGCTTCAGGAATGATGGGTAGTTGAGTGAAAGCGGAGTAGCAGGTGTGAGGGTGTACTTGAATTGGCCTACGATTCCGCTCTGGGCTGATCCCGGGATTACGGTGTACCTTAGCCAACGCTTCTTCGATTACAGTGCCTTGGTGTGGTCTGCTTCCCTTCCAATCGGTTAGATGGAATGTTATCGTTCACCAGACAGAAATCTCTTATATTATTTTCAGAAACATTTAAATGAATGAACGTACATACATACATATACCTGCCATATTATTTTCAAGATGAGTATTCGCATAAAATACGTTGGTAATTATGCGTTGTTAAGGATGTATTATGTTAACACGAGGCCCGAGTCTCGTCCTCAACTGTAACACGCGTAGCAAAGCGTCTTAATTCCGCATGCGTCCACCGGAACACCGCAAACTTCCCATTTACCTCCAAAGCTAGTGTTTAGAGGAAAATGAAAATTCATTTCTATCATTCACGATACAAGAATCAGAAATGAACGATATATACAGTAGTATTAAGGAGGTTCTGACATCAAAGGCTGTCAAATCTTAAGGATCACCTTAAACTCGGGATTAAGCCCGTTCTGCAAAGCGACAAACATCACTGAGTTTGTGCCATGAAGAGGGTGTGAGGGTAGGATTGGTTGGAGGAAGGTGTGAATGAGTACCCGAAGAACTAGTCCACATCTCCCTTCTGCAAGCATCCCTTTGTTGAAACAACGGCGAGGCCGCCGGGGGGAAGACTCGAAGTGAAGAAGTGAGAGCAAGTACTGTTAGTGCTTCTCTACAGTTCCATTCTGCAAGAACGTGAGGTTCTCTACGTTGACCCTACTGAGACACCGAGCCGCGTCAGCATTCAACTAGTAGGTGAAAGGGAATACCTGAAAGGGTCGCTCACTATTCTCTTGTGCAAAGCCAACCGCTGCAGTGTCTTGTTAAGCCGCGTTGAGAAAGGAAAGGAAGCAGAGTTGGGGTCGCGGTGTCTCCCTGTTGTGCCGTGTACCTGTCCAACTTGTTGATGATGCCAGCCTGCGCCACAATTCCAAGGCGCGCGTCAAACAGGCGCTGTTGAGGCCAGTGAGGCCGCGTGGGGTAAGAGATGTAGGCCGGCGAGAGGAGGCACTGCGGCACCGGGTAGGGCAACGAAGCGCCCGTCTTCGTGTCCCAAAGGTCGGGACCGTCCAGCAGCGGCCGCACCTGGTCCAAGGAAACGACGACCGCCGGGCCTGGCCAATCCTCTACAAATTCAAGCACCACCATTTCCATCGTCTTTTCTTCGGAATAGGGCTCGAAACTGGAAAGCAACCCTGGCTTAAGCTGTACTACTTATACGCTCTACGCGTTTGCAAGTGTGAGCCGGATGCGAATTGAGAACTGACGACCGCTAGGGACGTGCGGAAATTTAGAAATAAATCAACGGTTCTCGCACCAAATTTTGCGTAATCCTGCAATTTCATTTGTAGATATACAATTTAATTTGTGACGTGATGTGACCACCGATAAGTATCTGTTGAAGACCAGCAAATGCGAATACTGGGCAATCTGAAAGGCAGGCTGGTAGAAGGAGGACTATGCATAAGTTTAAAGAATGATTTTGAAAATGAACGGATTTTCTTGGATCCACATCGCAGAGAGAATTGGCGAAATGTATATTCACTGACTTCATTATTTTTTGCACTCTCGCCATGCTACATACTTGGATAGAATAGATAAAACCTTGTAATTCTGAGACCAAAAGCGAATATGTTACAGGAAAACTGGAATTTTGGAACCTTGTTTTAAAAAAGAAGGAGATATATCTCGTTTCTGTATGTAGGAAATTACTTACTCTGAGATTTGTAATCAGCATCTACGTCTTATGGGTTATACCCAATAAATGGTTGACGGAAAATCATCTCCATCTGTGATCAAAGCTAGGTTACAAACCGTTCGGATGACTTTCTCGACAGTTTGCATTCTCCAATTTGTCTGAACGAACTGAAGACCCTGCGTGTTTGAAACGATTGTATGAATTTTTGGGGTACTTAACAGGAAGCCTCAACAAGATTTTCGTATAAATGATCTCAATTTTGTATGAATTTTTTCCTTGGAGAGAACAAAAACGCAAAGAAATTACCCAGGTCTTATTTTCGTAGAAATCATTGAATTTTCCAAAATTGCAAAAGTTGCAGTGCGAGAAAATATGTGCTGTTGTAGAATAAGTGCTTTTGGTCGCGCGATCATTGGAACCGATTAGTGGGTATTTCTGCCTGTCGGTCCCTGTGTGTTCGTCAATCTGAACAAACTCAAGATACTCCGAGTTTCTAATAGGTATTTGGATTGTAAAGGTACTTTAAACATACCTCCTTTTTCAATATTTTAAAATGGCTCCAAATGTTTGGATTAATATTTTTCCTCGGATAGAACATACTAAACTTTAAACTAGAAGTGGTACAACAGCACAGGCTATCTCGCATTATATCAAAATTTAAATTTTTGAAAATTCAGAATTCAAGGAAATTGAGAACAGTGCAAGTCTTTTAAGTCTATCTCTTCTAATTGTAAAAAAACATAATTTGGAGGGTATTTTGGAAAAATTATTTCATTTCGAAATTGCATAAATTTTAATTGTAAATTATACGAAAACTACTCTTTTCTTCAAAAAGGTACATGATATTTATTAAAGATCTAATTATTTACCACAGATTTTTCTTCTCCAAAACTCTATCTTCAATTTTATCATTTTGAAATTTGGTCACGAAATTGTGAACATTTGTGAATTTTCGTAAAAGTGGAGAGGTAACCGAAACTGGGACTCCCATCACACTTTCTACAGTCATTTATTACATATCGGTATTATTTTAAAGAAGAAAATTGGAGCGATTTTTTGAGAAAAATGTTATTTTTTTTAAATTGCCAAAAACACATGAAAACTCATATTTTCGAAATATTCAACATGATCTCATTTTAATATGTGCCTTGATAGAAAAGGTTAAGGAAAAAAATCTCATATCCTCAATATAGTTGTTCCAGGAAGACGCCGAAAAAAAATAAATGTTATCAATTTTCGAAAATTCTGGGATTTCAACAAAAATTTCCCCTGCGCCATGTTATTATAAGGCTTCTCACTGGCAAGAAAATTCAGTAACAAAATTTGCACGTATTTTTTAATATTTTGATAATGTTCCACCGGCTTCATGTAGGGTACAACTCACAGTACAGTACACAGACAAAGTTACAATGTTATAAAGAAGATGCTGTTGATCACCATTAGTTCAATTTCTGTCGTGTAATTGGTAATACAATGATATATGAGATGATAATGAAATATTTCAGTTTTTCTAATAATGTTTTCTGCTTTTATGTAGTTATTTGGTTGAAACCTTTTGGGTCAAGTGAAAAGAGGCCAATAAAAAAATCCTCTTTACTTATCTAGTAGTTTCCACACCACATCGTTCTTTTGGACGTCCTTGAACAAAGACGGCAGCGCGACGTCCCCGTAGAACTTGGTGACCTGGTTGGCGACCTCCTCCAACGTCTGCACCTGTGAGGGCTCCTCAAGGACCGCCAGGATGCCCATGAAACGGGCGGTGAAAGCGCTCACCATCACCAGCCCGAAGGCGCTCAGAAGCACGAACAGGAAGTTGCCTCGGCGGTCCCTCTCACGGGTCAAAGAGCCCGTGGATGAAGGCGTCTAAAACCTCGATCAGCACGTTCTTGGAAGAGAAATGCCATTCGATCAGGAACAGCAAATGATTATTAATTAAATCATTACATACAATAATGGCAATTGAAGCCATGAGAGGAAAGAGATCTATAGACATAAGATGCATTAATCCCCAGAACTCTTTCAATTACCTAGTATACAGTTGTTTATACGTCCACCAAGTTACATTTCAATTTGTTAAATCTAGCGCGCGGTATATTATTACTTTTTCTCCCTGGTCTCTAGTGCAGGAAATCAGGTTAACTTTGACCTAGGGAAAGCCTGGAGGTCTTTGCATTTTACTATGCGAATAGTAAAAAAGAATACTGCGAAAGCGAGATAATTATCTTACTTATATCTAGTTCGCTCATTAATGGAATACGGGGTGATTTATTAGGATCCTTATAGAAAATCACAAAAAGGATATTTGAAAAGAGTACAGAGAAGAGCGAATACACTTACTTTCCGCTGCAATAGGAAGAAAGTTGAATGGGACTCTTAGAAATCAGGAGGGTTAAGGCAAGACTCTGTGCCCTGTACAAAACGTATACCGATTATCTAGATTGGAAAGACATTTTTATCCGACTCGATCAACCCACTTCTTTAGTAGAGGGGATCAGAAGCACAAAATTCAGTTCAGATCACAGAGTACAGATGTTGGAAAAATTTCCTTCACAAATAGAACAATAACGGACTGAAATAAGTTGCCTTCGACAGCCATCGAAGCCTTTCCTTAAGGTGTACAAATATTTAAAAGCATATTAACTAAGTATTTGTAAAATTTATTAATTAGTATCTTAGGCTTATTAAAACAGTTATTATTTTGTTATTATTGGTGTTATTTTGAGTATTGTAATAATGAGTATTGAATGCATTTTTTATTAAATATATATTTATATTTAAATAGTAATTTAGTTGGAGTGTCGTGAAGTGTTGTGAAGTCTAGTGCAATAAAGAAGTAGACGCTTTTAAATGTGAACGACGATGAGGTGAACCTTACAATATAGCAGGAGAAATTGAGTTAGTTTAATAGTGCAGGATTCATTGACATTCTAATAAGGAAGAGGTGAACTTTACGACGAAGCATTTAGAATGGAGGTTTTGTAGGAGTGGTTGGGATTCAGAGGAGGAGGATGGGTAGCGTACCTGCGGCCAATGAGCCAAAGTGCGCCTGCGAAGGCGGCGAGGGCAACTCCTGTGGCTGTCCAGGAGTCGGCGCTGAAGGCCTGCAGGATGCCCTGCTGAACCCGACGTCTTCGCCGCTTCACCACGAGGCTCATGTCGCTGCGCCTGTGCGGGTAGAGGTAGCCCGTGGGGCTGCTAGACCTGCGCCAGTCGGGGGTCGTGCTCACGTCCAGGGACCCGTTGGAGAGTCGGGCCTCCTCCAGGAGATACGGCACTTCGAGGCAGGTGGAGTTCTTAAAGCGACTCATCAGTACCTGCGTTTTTATTCATTGCATTTGTAACTAGTGGTGCTAAAACAGCAGGCACTTTCTCTCTTTTAGTGATAGTTATGTAATACTATTTATACCACAGAGTCTCTCCGAATTAACACATCTCAGTCATCAGTTTTTGTAAAATTCATTACACATAGAACATTTGATGAAAAAAAGAAATGTTTTCAACCAAACATCAGCATAAATTTGATACTTATAACTGCTTTTTAAATAGGTAAATTAGGTTCCAATAATGCGACGTAATTCCCATCCGCCATGAACTCCGCCGACATTGTTGCTGAACCATTGTTGCACTCTAATTAATATTGTCTACGGACTAGGGATTCTTATTTTATACATTTCAAATAAATATTAAATTATTTCTAAAATATGAATGTGGAAAAGGATGACAAAAGCTCGAATGTAAGAAACGACTTTATATATGTATGTATGTATGTACTTGGTGCGACAGCCCGTGAACGAGCACAGTTCTACCGGCGCCGTCCCTGACTCCGGTGACCTGGGAGTTAAGGGAGATAATGGGTTAAGGGAGAACGTGTGGTTAGCACGTAGACTTCCCCACGCCGTATTCTGGTCTTCTCAACCTGAGAAGTGAATTTTCACATTGTCGCACGTCACATATACAGAGACTTTGCAAGAAAAACGCACACTAAAATCTTGCGTCAGGGAGAATCAAACCCGGAGCCGCGAAGGAAACGAATAAAGAAATGAAGTAATGTACAGATTCTAATTTATAGAGCTAACTTATAAAACATCCAACTGCCTGGAATTTAAAGCGGGCGACCATGTTTGTCGCAAAATTACACAAAAATACTCAGATTTTCCAAAAGTTAAACAGTTGAAGTTGAAGAAAGACGAATTACAGAAAAGTTGAAGGAAGACGATTTTTTTTAATTTACGAAAAAATTGAAATATATTATTGTCGAAATTTTGCAATATATTATTCATGGAAAATTAAACGTGATATTTTTTCTGCATCTATTTTTCATGTACACATTTCATTAGTAAAAAAAATATGTTTATCTCCATAATTATAGTTGTAGGAAGATACTGGGAAAATTTTGAATTTTTTCAATTTTTGAAATTTTACTGTTTTCAACCAACAGAGACCTGTGCAATTTCATTACATGTCCTTTACACTATCACACAATACAATTTAATCAAAAACGATGGAGCAATTTTTTAAAATATGTTTATAATGTTCCATGTGCTTCATGTAAAGTACCCCCTAGAATTAAAATATCGGTTTCAAATTCAAGGGGCCGTGACATCAGCCAAATAGATTGAGAAATATCAATTTCGGAGAAAATCGGCTCAACGGTTTTGTCGCTAGCATTGTTCACAGACACACTGTCGGACAGATAGACCTTTTGTCGTCAATCGATTTTTTGGTGTCAACGACCGACGAAATATGGATTCTGTCAACACCGCGTGTTAGAAAATTTCTCCCTAAATTTATCAAGTGGATGTATCTACTTTTCCGTTACATGTGTCCTGTAATAAGTGTTTTTCTGCCGAAAATGCGCCGGTTTTTTCACTCATCATTACGTAACTTTCTCTCTACACCTAGAAAGAAAATAAAAATATACATTGGTTGGCGGTCGATGATAGCCAATAGTATGTGGCAAATCCGGATAGCCATCCCAGACCAAAGAAAATGGAAAACTATAACGAGTGCTGTTCTGTAGCACCTCTAGTTTTTATTTGCATTTCGTATGAAAGTAAAAGTTTTGGTCTACATGAGAACGTTCGAATAATGTTTTGTATATTATACAGAGAATGGCGCAATTTCTTTAGAATTCCAAACCAGCATTTGTTGCACTCTCCGCAGGGATCACCATTCACACACAAATTCACACATTCAGTTTCTCAGTTGTATATCCCCCAAGATACTGACATTTTAGATTCCTACAAGCACTTTTTCTAGAAGCCAAAGGATTGAGGTGTAATATTGGGTGATACATAGAAGGAAACAGCTACGAACTTTGGATAATACAAGAGCAGAAGAGATTCAAACATTACATCTTAGAATACAAAAATTACCGTACCTGCATTATTTGTACATTTGATATCAAATATTGCGTCTGTAGGCTGCAAGGGATGGCCCTCACGGCAAAATGAATATTTTCTTCCGAAGAATGATCAACATTTTTCTTCATTCCAAACCTTTCGCTGTCTTTTGGCAGGATGGGCAGCAAAGAAAAGCGACCACTGTTTATTTTTTGCGAAGGAGTACCAGCACACACAAAAGAAACCAACATCGCAATGGCTACTAATATTGTCTCCCGATAGTGAACCATGTCTAGATTTTCGCGTCACCTGCTTTGGTTAGAAACCTATTACGTTAACTTATTATTACTTCAAAGGAAGGTGTTGGATTTTGAAGAGCAAAAACACTTATTTTCTCCGCTGTATGCCCTTCTTTTATTGAACTAAGGATAGAATTACTCAAACATGATTTCGAATAAATGTCAAATCGAATCAGTAAATGTGTTAGCACCCTCTTTACGCCCATCGCAACACACACATTTAAAATTCGTGAATGGGTTCTTAATGCAAGGCGTTGGCAAACGTCTTATTCACACGCAAAACTCAATGGGTGTTCACTAGACGCGAATCGCAAACCAGACTTCAAAAATATTTAAACGGGTAGCCCAGGGAGACGTAAGTACAAAATCAACTAAGTGGATTTTCACGCGATAAAACAATTATTCCTCATAATTATTATCGATTGGTTGAATCCCATGGTGCTACTTAGAAGTGAAACATCCTCAGCAGGACCTGTCTACACAATGGCTACAGTGGAATAAGAATGGAAAATTGCAGCCTATAAGGGCACACATTTTCTCCTATTATTTCAACTACTTTGTCTTAGTATATTTTAGCAACTTGTATCATTCTAACTCTTCCGTGACCTCTTTAAAAATTCTCTTCGACAAGAAAAGTGTTGAAGTTGTTAGGTAATGTGATTACAGCAGTGATTACATCTGTGATTACAACCCATTTCAAACACGATGGTTTTGCTTTTCAATTTATTTTTAAGCTATTTTTCTGCCCAAAAATGTAGTTAATGTAGGTCACCCCGCATAATACCTTCCTATATTACAGATATATCTTAATATATGGCAAGTCATTTGCAAATTACCGTATTTTTCAAAGTAAAATATCTTGTTGGTCATTAACAGAGGTGGATTTACGCATAGGCACAGTAGGCACGTGCCTACGGCGGCAAATTTTCAAGAGCGGCAAATATTCAAAGGCGCAAAATTTTCTTGATATTTTCTAAAACAAATTTAGGTTCTCTAAAAACTATAACAGCATAAATCATATTTTTATTTTAAAAATGATTTAAACGAGACTAAAGCCGCCCCCTCAACCTTTGATTTATAAGTTAAGTTTGAATTTCAAATAGGGACATTTTCAATGTTACAGAATACATGAAAAGAATTCGCCAACGACTTCTGATTGGTTGATTGAGCAGAAAGAATTACATTCTTAGAGTAAGGAGTTTGAATCAGCCAATCAGAAATCGCTGACGGATTTCGCCATGCATTCATATTGCGCTATATAGAAAGTAGAGACATCTATTACTTCTTGAGTTAGTTCTAGAAGACGGCTCTGTAAAAACCCTTTTCTTTCTTTTGTTACTGTTGTTGTGTATCGTTTATTGTAAGAGCCTGCTGAGTAAAAATGATATTTTCAAGTTTTAAAATGAGTGATTATCGAAAAAGATTCAGCGAAAGTCAATATGCAAAAATCCGAAAAGAAAAGGAAGAGAAATGTCAAAATGAAATTGATAAGACCAAAAAATAAATTAATTCTTTAAGCCTATGTGTAAAACTGATCAATGTTTCAGTTCATTCGACAATTCTATTACTGAGTTAGTATGAACATATAGATTAGATAACATATTTAGTTTTCAGCTCGTATATTTTTTCCATGTACTAATAACTTGTGATAAATCAATGTTAACATTAATATATTTTTAATGCAGAGTTGTGTTGCTAAAATATTCTCAAAATGCAAAAACCTTTAGTACAATGATTAGAAATTAAATATTCATGACGTGTTGTTGTATTCGTTAAAATGAACTATATCTTAATATAGAATTTAAATAAATTACCATAGAATATGTTACTATAATTATGTTACAAAACTTTATTTTATATAACATGTAATAATACATATCATATATTGACTCTTTTATTTATTTATCACTGAATCTAATAATGAGACTGCAAAATTCCAAACAGCTAAAAATGAACTGGTTCCTCAAGCAATTGAAAATATAACTGAGATTGATTATGAGTCGACGATTCAACCGATGTAAGTAGTTTAAGCATTTTTTGTATAGTTTATTAAACCTTTATATATATATATATATTGTGACGTACCTGGTGATGCCGGGTATTTCACTGCAATATAACACTAAAGGAGGGTATCTTTTCCGTGAATGGGTCCCTGGATAAGTTGGTATAACATTGGGAAAGTTAATTGGAAATGGAAATACAATCATGAACAAGATTTATTTGCAAATCAAATAGGTTAATTACATGATCTGACAACGTTTATACACTCTGCCTTGGTACCAAGATTAGGAGTAATATGCATTTATCATACCTTCGGGGCCCCGACCAAATACCTTCGATGATCGTAGAACAGCTCGTATCGACAGGGTTGCCGACCTCTACAGCAGCTGTGGGCTGTCGGCGGCTGATGGCGTGGCGGTCGTCCTGGGCTGGTGACCTTGTGACTCCGCCCCGACTCGGATCTTGATACCACGGCGTTGCACCTCTCTCGAATCACCTTCCGTCGATGGATTCAATTACTCAACCCGCGCCTATCACGCGTGCTGGTCCCAGTTCCGTACCACACAGTTTCGGTAGAGTTTCCACTACACTAATTACTACAATCGCGATCGATTGTTCTATCAACACGAATCTTTTATTCTAATGATACTCTCATTGTCTACTTCACGTATTTACTGTTCCACAACTACCATTACTTTACGAACGCATCGCATGTTCCCTTTTGTCCATACGCTAGCGGCGAGTTTTCGCCACACGTCCGAACTCTTCGCCGCTCCGCTAACGTCTGTCCTCTTCGCAATTCTCCTAACGACTGCCTGCACGTGCTCGCTGCCCAGTTTGTAACTGACATTCTCACGCTGGCCTCCCGGCGGTGGCACCGGTGGCGGTAGCGACCGTTGCTCGCTCCCGTCGTTGTTCGCAGCGCTTGGCGTACGTACCGCGCAGTCCAAAATATATATTGATTACTTACACTAATGTTTTAATTAGTGTAAGGGAACACATTCTGTGTTTCAATATATATATATATATATATATATATATATATATATATATATATTATAATCTTTCTAGAATATTTGTTTATAATATTGCAATACATTATAATAATTGACTGATCGTTTTTGTTGGAAAAGCGATCCAGCTTTGTGGTCTATTAATGAAGCTAGTGATTATGTTGCCAAGTATGGGTTCGAACAAAACAAAAACGCTGACTTTTCTAAATCAAGAAAGGAGTACAATGATGGCAAAGTGTGTTACTTAACGTCGAATATGTTTGAGTATATGCATATCAGTAAAGAAGAAATGCCTCGCAAGTGGCTTGTTTACTTCGAGAGCAATGGAACTGTTTTCTGCGGAGTTTGTCTATTGTTTTCAAGCAATTCAGAAGTAAGAACAAAATTATCATCGGAGGGATTCAATGATTGGAAAAATGCGAATACCAAATTAAAAGAACATGAGAATTTTACATGTCATAGAAACTGTACGTCCGCATTGAAAAATAGACAGCAGACTGAAAATAAAGTGGATAAGCTGCTGCTTGAACAAGTTGAAACCGAGGCAACTTATTAGAGGAATGTTCTTGAGCGTGTCATTTTAGTAATAAAAACTCTTGTTTCCTTTGAGAGGGCTTCCTTTGAGAGGACATGTCGAAAAGTTTGGAAATAATCAAAATGGTAATTGCTTGATGTTGCTTGAGTTAATTTCGAAATATGACCACTTCTTAGCAGATCACATACAAACATTTGGTAACTGTGGAAAAGAAAATACATCGTATTTATCTACCACGACGGTTGAAGAACTAATAGGTATATTAGCTAAAGCAGTTAAAGATGAGATTCTCCGAAACATCGAAGTACCAAGTATTTTTCCATAATTGTGGACTCTACACCAGACATAGCACTCGTGGCACACAGCACTCGCTATAGTTATTAAACATGTGGGAAAAGATGGTACACCAAAAGAGTCATTTTTGGAATTCCTTCCAAACACAGGCCATAAATCAAAGGAGATGATCGACGCTGTTTGTAATTTTATGGAGATTAACAAAATGGACATTAATAATTGTCGTGGTCAGTCCTGCAACAACGCCTCAAATATGTCCGGTCTTTACACAGGTCTTCAAGCCCGTATGAAAGATGTAAAGGCTCTAATTGAATTCATCCCCTGTTCTGCTCATTCTTTAAATTTAGTTGGTACAAATGCAGCTGAATCATGCACTGAAGCATGTACTTATTTTCTACTTCTACAAAATGTATATAATTTCTTTAGTGCATCTACATCAAGGTGGGACGTACTTTAAAATTTAGTAGATGAAGGATCCAGTACATCCTCTTTGAAAAGTCTTTCAATTATGCGTTGGTCAGCTCGAGATGATGCATGTTAGGCTCTAAAACATTGTTGGCAAAATGTTTTAGATGCCCTTCAAATTATATCTGATGATTCTACGCAAAAAACGTCAACGCGTGCAGAAGCTAAAGGTCTTATTGTTGCTTTAAATCGACGTGAAACTGCTATTATGATCGTGGTGTTGGGATTCATTTTAGACCGCTTAAATGCGTCGAACAAACAACTGCAAAAAGTCGAAATCGATTTAAGTTCCGTGGTTGGTATTTACACTTCGCTTGTAGAACTTTTAAAAACGAACAGAAACAATTTTGAATTTTTTGAAGAGAAGGGTAAGAAGCTGTTCATATACTGAAACGTACGAATCGGAAAACAAAAGAAAAGGAAACGTAAAATCCAATGTGATGAAACTAACGGGAATGCAGCAGAACTGACCGCACGAGACAAGTTTAAAATTGACACTTATTTGGTTATTGTTAATAAATTACTTGCAGAATTGAATAAGAGACTTGAAGCGTATAAAACATATACGCTTGTATATGACAAATTTAAGGCTGTAATTGAAATAGAAAAAAATAGCTTTGATAGATTTGAAAAAAGCAGCGATATTTTTAGTTCACAATTTCCCTAAGATCTTGAAGAATCGCTTGTTTCTGAGCTTATACATTTAAGTTCGTATTTAAAAATCCTTGACGAAGATGTTAAGCCAACGAATCCTGCAGCTTTATTAAAGTGATTACGGAAAGAAGAATTAGAATGTATTTATCCTAACGTTGACATTGCACTTCGAATTATTTAATGTATTCCTGTGGCCAATTGCACAGCAGAACGTTCATTCTCTTGTCTAAAAAGGATTAAAAATTATTTGCGTTCTACAATGACAGGGTATCGACTGAACTCTTTAGCGTTATTGTATATCGAAGAAAATTATCTCAGCGTTTTAGATTATACCATAATTATTGATGAATTTGCTTACCAAAAGGCACGTCGCAAAATTTTACATCAATAGACAACTTAGCTATAATTAATAAAACGTTATTTCAACTGTATAAAAAACCCCATCCAAAAAGTTAAATGTTATATTCCTTGTTTATAATAGTAAATCGAAAATTATAAAAACTGTTACAACGTCGTAATACTCTAATCGCTCAGTTGTTGTAAATAAAAATCTATCATATTAATATTTAATACAAGCTATTTATTTGTCTACTTCATTAGATTTTATGATTTCAGAAGTATATGAATCTGAAAGTAAGGCCCGTTGAAAGAAAACATGTTGCAATTCTAGATGTCATGCTTTGGTTTCCTTTGAATGTTAACGTTTCAATGTTGAAACGTTAATAATGTTGAACGTTACTTCCTATGAAGATACAGTTTATATCCAAAATTAGCTAATCCAAAAAAAATTATTTAATTTATGAAAACAATGTGCAAAATGTAATGTTACTTTTAAAGTTAAAACGTTCAAATTAATGAGGAATTGTTTCTGAAACGTTACAATTTGAAATGTAACATTAATTTTAAACAGGGGGCGGCAAATTTGATGTGCCTACAGGCGGCAAAAATAATAATCCTCCCCTGTTCATCAGACATATGAGAGTAGACAATGGTACTCATTGGTAAAATGGTATTCTGACAGAGATACATTATATCAAGAAGTAATTATCTCCACACATCTCGAATGTATGGGGAAATGTATGAGATAAAACTTCAAGGACGAGGTAGCAGGACCGTGATAAAATAAATACATTATAACACTGTAAGGAAGAGTATAATAATAATAATAATAATAATAATAATAATAATAATAATAGTGAAACCAGTTTTTTTGAAAACTTATTTTCGTTCATTTTGAGATAAATCAGACATGATGTTTCTGTTTGTTAAACACAATTTAGTTAGTTGATCATTGAAATGAAAGTTTTACTTACGTAAAAATATCACATCGTTACTCTGCATTTCTTCTGAGAGTAATTCTGTCGCACTGTGCCTTAGGTACATTAGATTTGCTGTTATTTGAATCCTATTAATGTTACTTCAGTGTTCATATTTTCGCACTGCTGCTTCTTCTCAACTGCAATGCACTCAAAGTGCCACTCGACGATACCGCATATCTCTCAAAATAATCCTTATCGACCTTCCGCACGCCGGATGCCGGTTTCCCATACCACTTGGAAATACATAACACACATGTTTTAATCTAATAATAGCAAATTGCTTGATGTAGCGGTAGGTTCTGGCGAGAATGGAGCATATTTTACAGTAAAAAACGAAACAAGCAAAAAAGTCAAAACATATGCTCTCCAAAAACATTCTATTTATAAGTTTGCCGAGTTTTGTTTTCGATATATTTTTGCCAAGATATGCTGGACTTATTTGACAACACTTGTGAAAATTCTTCTGCACCGGATTCAATGCTGACTAACCACATATTTTGTTATTTGAATTCAAACAATAGGATTGTATAAAACCCCATCTATAATAATTCTAATACAAATGTTCATATCAGTCATGATGATAGAGAACCACATATCATTTGCAAATGAGCTCTAACTTAAATACGTTTTCTGATTTTAAATGTACCACCATCGCCCGTTAGTACCGTGATAAATTAATGATATGGTGAAGCGTCAATAATTTGGACTTCAAAAGTACAGACCGACCATCGAATCTAGTGAAAACTAGTGATGCTAAAACAACAAGTACTTTCTCGCCGTTATTTCATGCAAAATTACGCGAAAAATACTCAAATTTTTGAAATATTTTACATGATCTTATATCAATATCTGCCTTAAAGAAACACATATTATTCAGAAAAAAACCTCTAGTTAGCGTTAACATTATAGATGTAGGAAGACTCCGAAAAATGTGTACTTTTGCAATTTTAGAAAGATCAGAGTTTTCAGCATGAGTTCTGTATCATTCTCATAAACGTTCTTCCCAATAACAACATAATTTAATTGAAAACTATGGAGCCATTTTTTTTAAATTGGAAATTGCCCCAGGGGTTTCCTGTAAAGTACCCTACAAAATTAAAATATCGGTTTCAAATCCATGAGACCGGAACATCAGCCAGATCAATTGCGAAATATCCGTTTTGGAGAAAATCGACTACACTGTTTAACTGATAGCATTGTTCACGGACGGACATACAGACGTTTTGCCGTCATTGGATTTTTCGGTATAAAGGACTCACAAAATATGGATTACGGCTACTCCACGTAATAGAGAACTTTTATTCTAAATTTAGCTACTAAATTTATCCACTTTTGCGTTAGCAGTGCCCGGTGATAAGAGTTTTCAGCCGAAAATTCGCCATGTTTTCTTGACGTTCTTTCTCTACTTCATAGCTAGAAAGTAAACTCGATTAAACTTAATACGGTATGTGTATTTGCTTAAAAGGAAAGAATTAACTTGAAAGTAGCATGTCAATACCAACAGTACCCTATCACACCGGGAGAAAACCTTTGGGATTCTGTCAGAACTGTATATTGCAATATATTTGAATTATATTGCTATTGAATGTTTTTTAGAAATAATTGTATATTGAATGGGCAGTATATTAGAATTATTTTATGCAAGTTTGTGTTACAACTGTCACTTTCCGAGGTGTGGAAGAGGTATATATATTTTGAATATTTTTGGCAGAAATTTTCTTGTATATGTAAAGGCTACGCAACTTTATACAACTATGTGCACTTGCTAAAATATTTCCAACCAGCAATTTTGTCTTCTCCGTACCGATAGTGGAATTCAAGTTACTCGACTAAATGGACTGAGCACGATACTACTTCACCATCACTCTTATGGCTATAGTCAATGAAGTAATTTAATAAGTCTTTGATCAGCAGATTTCAATTTAAAAACCCTATATTCCATATTGTATATTCAACGTGAGACTAAAATGTTTCGACTTTTGCAGTTTTCGAAAAGTTATAAATTTAAACGAATATGAAAGCTGCAATAATTTTAAGCTTTCATTGCGTATCCGAGAACAATAATTAATCAAAATTTTTTAAGTCAGATTTCAGAAACTTATTCAAATATTGTTAAGGATTCGTGTACAGTACGCCCTATTTTCAATATATCCTTTTGAAAATCGCATGCCTTGGCGTTCGTTTAGAACAATAATTTTGTTACTTGCAATGATAATTTATTATTTGGTGTTTCAATCCCCAAAATGAGCTAAAAACCCTTTGATAAAAAAATTAAGACTTTGATAAACTCTAATGTTTATCAAAAATAATAAAGAATGGATGTTAGAAATCTCTATCTGTTGTAAACTGTATTACATGCTCTTGTCTGCGGTATGTTGCGCCACACACGATTTAATTGAGACAATTCTGATGACAGCATTAAGCCGATTGTCATGAACATGAAGCTATGTTATCAGAAAACAATAACAGAGAGGTTCTGAGAAGGACGATGTTCTCAAAAGTGCCTATGGGGCTCTATCATCTGTACAACAACTCATTAATCTGGAAGTTCGGCTGTGTGTTCTGCAGTGAGAAAGACCACAATGATGCAACAAAAACAGTTTTTGTAGAGCTTTTATCCTGCCTACAGCCGGTTATTCTATATAATCCGATGGGACGCATATTCAACTATACACTAGACACCAACCCTCTTTCGGATTACTTTGATCTGAGGTCAGCAGAACGCGAAGCCCTCTGCGACAACACATACATGAGAGGCAAGGGACTAACAACTATGTCCATGGCGGGACTCGAAGCAGCGACCCTTCAGTTCACTGGATTTTTACGCGCTCTTAGCAATCTCGATCATCCAGATCGCTTGAAACTCAATAACTAAACAAAACTAGAGGAGAAAAAAAACTATAATGGAGCCAGTCGGCTACCCCCAGTAAAATGACCCCATTGGAACCCGAGTGTTCATAACTATAACTTGATTACAGAAAAGTATTATCTGCACTACTGTTGTTACCATAAGCCTAAATTAGAAAGAAGTTTGCAACCTTTTTTACGTTTAAGTCCAGCTATTTAATTAATTCATTTAGAAAATTCGGACGATTTAACCCTTAGGAACGTGTCTGGTTCTAATTGATCGGGATGCGTGTTTGATAGTGGGGATATAGATTTCAAAAAAAATTTAAAGAAAAGTATCTGGAGCCATATTTGAAATTAGTTTCATACTGTCTCAGGGGCATAATGAAAACTACTATCAAAATTGAAATAATTATTTTCAAATTCGCAAAGTTTTGATTCTGTCGAGATTGAATGGAGAATATTCATTTTTAGATGTTCTGGACGTTCAAAGAACGACGGACGGATTTTTTTGTTATCAGGGCACTTCAAAACGAGTATTTCCGTTCAAAGCTCGAAATTAAATTTCCGTACAATTACATAATATTTTTTTTATTATTTCGTAACTATAAAGAGTCTATGTATAAGAAAGTAAAATATTTAATGAATTTAACCAGGTTCTTCCAATTTAAACTATTTTCACAGTTCGTTTCTTGAAATTTTTCGTTTCAAATCTTGACTGATTTAAAGGTGACTTTTACCGACAACTATTTAGTTGCGAGAAACTTTGTGGATCGTTAGAAGAATTTGCTACAATGTACAACTAATATTGGTGCGTATACGTTCTTACATATTTCTAAGTATTGCAATTTTCGAAAATTGAAAAGATTCAATAAAAATGACCACCCGTAGAAAAAATAATAAGAAAAAATGTGGGGATGTTTTAAAGACTTATGTGCTTATTACATTAATTTCAAGTAGAAAATATTGCCAAAAATTATAATTTTAAATTTTTATGTAATAAGGAATAGAGTTTTGAAATTTTATAAATTGTATTTATGTTTTATATGTGAGTCTTTCACGTAAATATTCGGTCTATATATTGTGATGTGGCATACATGAAACTTATTAAAAGAATCAGACGAAATAGATTTTTCTGCTGCGTAGCATTCGGCAAAACGAACGCAAACTGCTGTACCCAAGTTGGTGGGTTCAAACCCGATCGAAGCCGTGGATTTTTAGGGCGACAAAATCCTTCGTATGCCTTCCTTCGGAGGGGAAGTAAAGCCGGCTGTCCCATGTTTGTAGATTTACTTGCATGTAAAAGATCCTCAAGCCTAAATGACGCCTCTGAGCTAAATTCAAAACCGCCTGTTTCTCGCCCACGAAATACCTCCTTCCTCTGCTAGTTGGTGAAAGGAGCGTAGCGAAATTTGCGTGGTCAGACGGAAGAGCGGGCCTGATGGCCCGAGTCTCGCCACGTAAAATAAGGCATCAATTCAATTCAATTCAATTCAAATAATTATTTTCCACCTTAAGCGCAACTGACGTGGGCAGGGTCGTGCTCTTTAGAGGAAACAGTACCCGAGAAAGCTCTTGGGGGGGGGGGGCGGGAGGTGCTGTGGGAGGAGAACCTGAGCGACAAGGAGCTGTGAGGGTGACAAGAGCTTCCCATATAATCAAGAATAAACACAAACTCACTTGATGTTTGCAGAGATGGATTTTCTCTACAGCACATTATACATGCTATAGGCAGGGTTGCCAGATCCTTGGTACAAACACCGGCCGTTAGATGGCAATAAATCCGCCCAACAAGAAAAAATCAACTTTTCAACGAGAAATTTGAATTTGCATTAAAACAACGTATTTGGACGGTTTTTGAGGAAGTGCTCATATAAATAGCTTGATTTGCATGTTTTCGTTTGTGAAAATTAAAATAATAATTTAGGTAACAAGTTATACTTTTTTGTAATAATAAGTTATATCTTAATACTTTAAAAAATGGTATTATTATTCTTATACGAGATTATTAGAGATAAAATAATTTCCCTACCCATTTTCACTCTTTTTGCTCCTCACAAATATCCGCGCTTATGGCATTTCCAAAAGATGACTAATTTTAATTGGCTTGTTCTAAAATTAACTGAAAGTACTGTGTATGTGATATATTGTAATAGTAATGATATATTTTTATAATAACAACAAAGGCGCTATGACTTTGAGAACACCTTCAATACTAGAGATATAAAGCTAACATTACTCACTTTTTAAAGAAAATTTATACGCATTAATTATTATTAACAAAAAAAGTATAAAGCAAAAAAACCTCTAATGGCTGGCGACACACGTTCTCCATAGCCAATCGCACGCAAGGTTTTTGACGCAGCAAAATAATCTCTAACGTGAACGCGGGAACAGATCGGCGCCTGCCAGTGTAATGACGTGGAGAGATATTCAGCTGTATCCTGGCAACAACATATGGGCTAACGCTTCGCCCTTCCTGCTCTCTCTCTCTCTCTCTCTCTCTCTCTCTCTCTCTCTCTCTCTCTCTCTCTCTCTCTCTCTCAATGTGTATGTCTCTTTCTCTCTCTCTTTCCATCTTTCTCTCTCTTTCTCTCTCTCTCTCTCTCTCTCCGGCTCTGTTTCTCTTTTTCTCTCTTTCTTCAGACGACAGTCAACAGAAGCAATGAGGTGAGGGAAATCGGACAGCATTAATGCTAAACCGGGCAAATTAATTATTGTTTGAGAATTGTAAGATTAACCTGAAGACGACATTAACGAATAGCATAAAGAGCAAGTTAAATTCACATAGTGTCGTAGAGAATAAGTAAATTCATTTACGTTGTATCAATGTGTATTGTGATTTTATCCCTATTTTGTAACAAAATTTTTATTCGTTAACATTAGATCTATTATGTTATCAACTAAAAATCCCTTTAATTTCTTTACTGTATTTCCATTCTCAACCTTAAGTTAGAGTGTCTGAGGGTATAAAGTAGATGCACTGTTGCCTGAGATAATTTTCACCAAACTTTTGGTGTCGGTTCATTGCTATAATTTGTGGGCCTAAATATTGCACTGTGTGTACGAGTAAAGCTTGTGTGTTTTCACATATATTGTTCGAGTTGTGAACGATGATAATGTGTATGGCAGCATTATTGTATATGCTACATCTGTACTATCCATAGCATACCTTCTAAAAAAATCTAATTTTTTTCTTGAATATATATTTCATGCATATGCATGCATATCGGGTAAAAGTTTTACGAAGTGTTAGAACATTTCAAATTATTTGTCAATGAATCAATTATTTGTCAATAAATATTGCAAAACTCGCATTTAAAAAATATTTTAACATGAATCTAGTAAAGTATTATAAATTTGTAGTACTTTTTATGCTTATTCTAAAAACACATCCACTTTATTCAGAAAACTACACTATATCAGTAATCGTATATATTTCTTTATTGCAGAAAAGTATAAAAATAAATATTATTTTCGGCCAGAATAATTGGCCTGACACATATCATAATATTGGAGAGGTTGTAAAGTGATAATATTTTAGTACATAATTGAAACGCATTGTTGAAAACTACAAACTTTTTAGGGGAGAATATGATAATTATTTTAAATTCATTAACATATTTTAAGCACTTTCAGAATACAAAATTTTACCATGCCTTTCGAATTTTGATATTCTCAACAGCCTGCCAGTCTGTGGTTTTCTTGAACAAATCAAATGACATTGTTTGCTCTTTCTTTATTCTATTCCATGAGTGAAAAAATCTGGAAGATCGAGAAAGCCTGCTTATCTGCACACCCCACATTCTCCTTTTGCACCATAATGTGAAACTTTTACATCGGTGACTGATGTTCTCCCACGACATTTCCAACACAAAGACCAACACAGCTATCACAAGTAGCCCGATAAGCACGACGAAAGCTCCCTGAAGGTGAAGGACTGATAGGGGCTTCTCCTTCACCCCTACAGGTCTAAATAACTTTGCACCCACCACTTCGTCCCACCACCGGGCCACCAAACCACTTTGCATCAACCCGGCAATCACGAAGTCAAATCCTTCCTGCAGAATCCCGAACTTGGGTAAAAACATGAGCACACTAAAGGAATAAACGATATCGGAAAGATACCGGAGAAGGAACTTCCCATCTGCGTTTGTGAAATGCCCCGCCATCATTTCCACGTATATTTTGTCGATTCCTACAGCCATGTCGTGCTTCTCGGCAGCTCGTTCTAAACATATTGTTACATTCCTACAGCCTTGGTAGCGAGGAATCAGAGGCTCAAACTTGTCTACCATGAACCATTCGAAGAACTCATCGCCGTCGGTTACCACACCCACATCCAGATCACTTTTACACAGCTCTTCTAGATCCTCGATCCCAGGAAATATTCCAGGATTGGTGAGAGAACTGATGAGTTGACAGTGGTACGCGGTATTTAGAATAAGACTACACAGCACCCAGAGGATGAACACCACCCGGAAGCGTAAGGTGATTGGCTGATGACTGGAGGAGATGCACAGTAGGATGATGAATACAATGAACGGGTCCGGTGGCTCACCTCTCCAGTGTCGGAGACGTGCTTCTCTCTGGCCAGACACAGCTACGCGGCGGAGCAGCTCGTAAGTGAGCGACACGGAGACGATGGAGAGCAGCGTGTAGGCCCACACCTCCAGACTGAAGGCCAGTCCCACGTTCATCCAACGCGGGATCGGAAACCCGGCCGGGACCCACCACACCACCACGTCGATCCAGTACGGCGTCGTGGAGTCCAGGCGGAAGAACACGTTGGGGTCAGGATACTGCGCGCCGATGGTGAGGTCTGCGCGCCCGTCCACCACCATCTCCGCCGCCGCCGTCCAGTCGATGGCGATGTCCGGAAGAAAATCCAGAGAGAAGCTCATCTTCCTCGAGATGGTCGCCAGCATGCGGATGTCCAACCCGTCGTAGTCCGCAAGCGACAGGTTCTTCCGGTCAGGGCTCTTCAGAATGACGTACGCCGTCCACGGAATGGCCGCCACCCGGACGGGGCAGCCGTGCAGGTCCATCACCGGTTTGGACGAGAAGACCCTCGTCGGGAAGACGGCCCGGCTAGGGTGGTGGACGCTGAAGAGAGGAACCTCCGGGCCCGCGCAGTGGTCGCGGTCGGAGAAAGGGCGCCACCACACGGCGAGGACGCCTGCGTCGGCGCCGGCGAGGACGGCGGCCTGGGCGGCCCGGTGGCGCCACAGGGTGTGCAGGAGAGGCAGCGCGTTCTCGGGGGTGACGGACACGCTCCCTGGCAGCGCGAGGAGGTGCGGGGCGCGGGGCACCCACGCGGAGGTGCGGTTGAGGGTGGCCAGTGCCAGCGCCAGGTCCTCGTGAGGACGCTTCGGGCTGAGGATGAGGAGGACGGCGGCGGGGGCTCGCCCAGAGTGGAGGCGCTCGTGGATGGAGGTGTTGCCACTGTCTGCCCTGAGGACGGTGACGGTGCCTGTGACCTGAGAACATGATGTTCGTTTTAACGCAGTTAATAATCGTTTTCCTCTTTCACAACGATTAGATAAGAAGGGAGCCTAAGATAACACTTGGCATTTGCTAGCTGGAAGAAATCACGACTACAGAAAATCGATGTTTTGTTGAAATAATCAAATGCAATAGAATCACATTTTATATTATCACAAATAGCTATCATTTTGTTTGTATAACTTCTGTATAGAAATACCAAAATAAACAATGTGCATTTACGTTACTCTTTTAAATGGTTAATTTGAATTAAAATTATTTGATGTTCTCATTACTATGTCTACAATATTAAATGGTTTAAACACTGATTCAGTCCGATATATGAAAACAAACTTTACAACTACTGAACAGATCAGTTTCCAGTATTTTATATATCTAGAAAATCAAGTTACGTATTACCAAAAAGTTACTAATATTTCACGATATAAACGTTTAATATTCAAATTTTGTTGTTCATAAATTCTAAAATTAATTTTAAGCTTATCAAGTTATTTACTTTTTGAATATGTAAAAATATCCCCAATCTGTGTTGTCTACAGTTATGGGAGCGAATTTTTAACACTCTTCCTGTGAAAGCCGATGGGTGGGGGTGCGGGTCACACGTAGAACTACCTCATTTGCATTCATATAACGAACTTTGACTGACTTGTGCCGAGGTTGTTACACTTCGTATTATAGTTGTAATTTCGCCAACACAAAAACGTTCCAATAAAATCAATGTATTTATGTATCTAGAATGCAGAGTTGATACTCTTTAAAACTTCCTTTTTAAGAAATATTATGTGCTTAATATTTTGATATAAATTTAATCTATTTAAAATTTTATTAAAATCGTTAAGCACTGAAAGTAAGCAAAGTTAATTCTTTGAAAATCAGTATTTACGTCCTCTACGATAACATTCATTTGATAACTTAATTTAGTCGCATTCATATCATCATCTACTTTTCGAGACGATTTGGGTCAATTGTTACAATGTTATGTTTAGGATCTGCATCAGCAAAATGTGAATCAATTGCGAAAAATAACCATAACCTCTAACTGAACGCTATTATGAAAGTCTTGGGCCCTGAAAAATGGCGCTCGACTCATTGTTTTTAATTCGTTGCGTGTATTACGCAACACGTCATTTAACCCTTTTTGTTCATTAGCGTGTACACATTGGAGTAACCCCCCGTTAAGTCTTTTTTGTCGTTTGTTTCCTAACGTCGCAGTCAGACAATGCCTTTTATCCTTTCGGCCAGGGGCTCGAGGCTGTTGTTAACCGAGATTCCCAGAAGTTCAGTTCAGTCGACCAGGAATTCGTGGAGTCTCGAGTTGCATAACTTCCATCACTGACATAAAAAAATACATTTCACAGAGTGATGCGACCATCAGGGATGTTTAATTGTTTGAGAACCTGTCGAATAAACTCGCCCCCTGGCCTGAACAAAGCATACCTGCAGCATCCGCAGGAGAGCCGCTTCTGGAGACGTGCCCTCAACTGGGAGGAGGGCGTTGCTCCCAGAACCGCTCCCGGGAGTCGTGTCCCTGTGCATGGCGGGGAGGACGACGAGCACGGGCTCCAGAGCTTCCGCGCCGCTCCGCAGGAGGCGCCACGCGACCTCGGCGAAGAAGCCCGGCCGGCCGCCGCCCCCCGGCGCCAGCGCCAGCAGCAGGAGCAGCCGGGGCAGCAGCCTCATGCGGAAGGCGCACTTACCACCGCGACCCTCGGGCCAATGGCGGCTCGCGCTCTGGCCTTCACGCGAGGAAAGGCAAACAAGTTTATTGATTGATTATTAGTGATTTCAGGCGAGTCAACAACTAAGGTCATTAGTCCCGAAAGTGTAGTGCATGTTTGCATCGAGAGTTGGTGATGACCTTCCCCCGTTGGAAGGTAGGTTCCGTTCCATGTTTGCGGAGTTTTCCCCAACCAGTTATCTCCCTCCAGCGTGCCATCCCCCCCCAGCTGGGACAAGCTCTATGCTGCCAATTGGTCTCCTAGCAGGTATGGTAGTTTAATGCATGTGCGCGTAAGTGTGTGTTAATAAGGGGTCAAAATAGGACAAGGAAGAAGAAGGAAAGATCGCGCGTGGCCCGTTTCTTAGGGTACTGCTCCGGCATTCGCCTGGTGTTGATGGGAGAAACCAGGGAAAATTCCCTCCTAGGAGCCCCTCCCAATGGTGGTAGGATTTTCGAGAAGAGCTAGATAGCTAGGTCGAATTCAACCGCTGTCTGGAGAAGAATTCCAGCGACCGCCTGCTGTGATCGGTAGTTTTCCATAAGCACCAGGTGAATGCGATTTCGCCTTCCTCTTCCATGTCTTTCCTCACCCCTTACTTACACACTTACGTACACTACCCTACCAAACATGCAAGGAGATCAGTTTGGATCTTAGAGCTTGTACCGGCTAGCGTGGTACCCCGTTGTTGGGAGATACCTGGATGAAGAAACCGCGCGAGCTCACGTTTAGGTCGGCGATGGATCGAGTCATCCGGCAGGGGTAGATCAATGCCATCTCCCGCGATAAATGCATACACTATACTTACGGGACTAATGACCTCAACAAATGTGCATCCGGAATCCCGAAACAATCTTTAGCATGGGGAAAGTTTTTACATGCCCACCGATATTTTGTTTATAAATTTTAATTTTTTGGGAAAGTTAAATATCAGGACATTGTTTATGATGTGTTTTTTGATAAAAAATAATACGCATTTTTTCAGACGTGTTTGTTGGTGTTTGAATTATTACAGCGTCTTTGTCTGAAGATTGAAAAACCCGCACAAAAAACTGAGCATTTAGAATATATTTTAAAATTATTTTAAGTTTTAGTATTATGCATTTTACAACATACTGTTGCAATGAACTTCATTTTAAATAAAAAATTATAAGTTTTGTCATTAAATGCAATTACTGACACGGAAAAATCGATATTTTTTCGTATTCAGTGCAAGAAATTGAATAATATTTTTCGTTTAAATGAATTAACGTGTGTATTATTATGTACTCTCAAAACTGTCAGGAACAACAATGGTTTTTGAAGGTCCTCACCTCTTGATAATGCATTTGACCCCTTACATCTAGATAATAGTAGAGAAATGAAAATTTGTTTTATAAAATTTTTAAATCATGGTATGTTCACTTTTTGAAAATATTACTCCCCAGTCATTATTTTCACTCAAATTACACTATATAAACAATGGTTTGTGAACCATTGTAAACCTAAGACTGAAAGTTGACTATTGCTGTAGAATAGACGTCATTAGAGATATAATGACTAGCGCAAACGAAAGAAAAATGTTTTGAATATAGAGTGATCTTAATTTAAAAAGTAATATTTGGGATATTTCACGTTCTGAATAATTGCCACATAATTATAGCTTTTATAATGTTCTGTTCCTTTTCGGGGAATGTTTTCAAGTTGGTTCACAATTTTGGAGGTTCGTGTTGTTATGATCAAGTATAATAACCCGTAATTGATTTATTGCGTCCAGTAAAAAACGTCATAAACGCCACTTCTTGTGTCTGTCACGTACATTTTGTACTTGAATTGAAAGAATTTTCATATGCCCATTTTACAAAAGTTGAACAGTAAAAAAAATATAATTTTCACAGATAAGTAACATTTAAGTTCACATCTTCACATTATATTATTATTTGTATTAATTTTATGTTATTTAAAATGGCTCTATTAAAATATGAGGTGCATATAGTATTTGTTATATTTTACTTATTTACTGCAATTCCGTAAATTTCAGTTCCATTTACAAAATGTAAATTCATTGTTTCAAGATGACGTGGTTAACGAATGAATGAAAGTTCCTTTGTAAAATCTCAATCTTTTGTATACAAGCTAATGACGTTTTTAGAATTATTTTTGTAACATTCATAAACAGTGCAAGGCTATATTGACCAAACGGAGGAACGAAAAGTCATTGTTAACAGTCGACGTGAGTCAAATATTTTGCTGTCTGTTAAAAAACGGTAACATTCAAATTTGGGACTTTGGTATTAATTTGGGTAATTTGGAATTAAACAGCAAATGACAGACGTAGTTGACGTGACTAAAGTGATATCCAAAGCATATAACTAACCGAGCATGTTATTTGTGTTATCGTTAAATACTTTCTGTGATACCGTCTTCTTAATAGGAAAAGTCATAAAACATAAACATAATTTCTTGGAGAATACTTGTAGGCCATCTTTGGCTACAATTTATTTGTTTTGATTGTTCATAGCGGGCAACGGACTGTTAAATTCTTAATGGCCGCCAGCCGTTAAGCGTGACCTAACGTTCTTATTTGATTGTGTGAAGTCCATATAATGGTAAAGTATTACGAAAAATATTATACTTACATGCGTACTTCAAAATCTTTGTGCATTTTTGGTCCAATACTTCTTGTCGAAACGAAATAACGTAACACACTGACTCACCAACGATCCGATCACCAAGCCCTATAATTGCGACAAGGTCTAACCATTTGCCTCCTAACGTCACGTGATGATCGTATCGGCGCTTATCCTTCCGTCACATTTGTCCCCCATTGGCTGCTCGCCCAATCGCGTGCGTTGGAAGACCGGTATCGAGAGCAGCCGCGGCGTCGCCGATGCAATCGTAAACCCGGCGCCTGCCCGCAAACACGGCAATGCAATACGTTCCATTATTAAACAGTTGTTCGCTGCAAGCGTGCAGCTCTTTTTCACACACGGTTGTGAATCGACACCGTTTCATTTTCAACCCAAACTTCGCACACATGAGCGCCCTACAACTACGCCCAACAACTACGCATGAGCGCCCAAACTTCACACACAAAGGAAAATGGCACCTTCTAGAAGGCTTACGCGGAAGGGACTTGGTTATGTAACTGCAGGTCTGTCTCGTGTGGGTGGTTTGCGTCGCTGCCGGTCGTATCGCTGCGATCGCCTTTATAGATCAGCTGTTCGCGTGTCGCAAGAGTCGTTCAGCGCCCTCTCCATCTCCTCAGAGAGACAACAACTTGTGCAATCGAGATAACGGGAAAAGTGAACGTTTCTTTACGTTGGTCTCTGATTTATGACAGAGGCAGCTCCCAGTAGTTATATTCAAGAGACACATTCTTAATGAGTTGTGCCGACAAATCTGCTGTGAGCGCCACGAAATTAGGACAAGAATAAAAACAGAGAAATTTCAATTATAATGTCAATAATGGATTTTATCATTGTATTACTAAAAAAAATTGTCGGGACCATTAATAGGATTATTATAACCTCTATTACTTTTTTGGAATGTAGCAGACAATTTTGGTTAATTTTATTGCATTATTCAGCTTCATTATTGCTCATTGTCCTTAGTCTCAAGGTATGTAAGAATTCCACATGCAATTATGAAAATATTCGAAACTATTTTTACGTAAATGTCACTTAGCAGTAAATTCGTGATAGCAATAAAAAATAAGTAATCTCTCGTAACCCGGCGAATTATTTCGACAAACACGAAAAATTATATTTAGAGAACTGTAGATATTTACTTCGCAAATTATAAGCTACTTCATCAGTAAATACACCAGAGATTTAGGTAAATACACCAATAATTCCGTAGGCAAGAATTAAGGATCAAAAGGGTAATTAAATGTATCGGAATTATTTTACATGTGTAAACCTTTTCACATCGGAAACGAATCGCCAAGCAATAAGAATTTTCTGGAGAGACCCCAGTCTGTTATTGACAGTTACTTCTTATAAAATGAAAAACGGTTATAATCTGTAACAGCCCATCTCATATGAAGCTATCGATGTTCTCTTTTGTACTCAAAAATGAATTTCTTATCATGAAATCAATTTTTCGGAAGAATTGCCAGATGCTATGAATGTCAAAATTACTCTGAAACACTTATAATTGCAGGTTGATGGCATTTTATTAAGGAAATTTGACGATATGAAATCATCGGATATTGTGAGGACGGTTTAATATAATCATTATGCACGAGTGTGAAGATGTGAGCGAGGAACGAGAAAGTACTAGTTTAAATTGTATACGAGTGTATTAACACCCGATTCATAAAGTTTTATCTACTTCTCCAACTATTGATATCTATAACAAATTAAACTTTTACGTTGAGTTTTTCATTGTAGATGCTATGCAGAATTCAGACAATGCCACATAACGGAGTCCCAGGTGGCGTTAGTTAAACATAAGCACAGACCGACTTGAAACGAATGGTTCACGAATGAAGTAACGGTTACATTTGTAAGAAAAATGTCATCAAAGCATTATTCTGTGATCTTAATTATTTTCAGATTAATAAGTAACTGATACTTTTTTTCTTAGGAGTCTTCAGTATTGTGATCGTCTTCTGTGTTTCGGAAACAAGGGAAAAGGTACGCCGTTTACTATCACCTCCACAACCTCATTTTCTAGGCAAAGTAATACAACTCAAGATATTTAAACGAAACAATAGTCAATGGTTGATTACTTCTAAATTATTAGTCTGTGATTGGTGAAAAGCCAGTACCCAGTGGCGGAACGTTCGGGACTGCAAGGCCCACAACGCGGGCGGGTCCAGGTAACAGAGATCCTATTCTTAGGCAGAATGGTTTTGCGATTGTAAGAAATATTACTCACTTGATACATCCTCTAATACTTGGCGGCAGAGGATAAGATTAAAAGATTGAAAACGTTATCTTGTAGAAAAACTACATTTTTTCGCTTCGATAAAGCTGTTTATAAATCAATAAGTTGAGAAACTCATTTAAATTTAATAACAGTCTTAATTTCATTAAATTAAACAATTTAGGGAGATTTTTTACGCTATTGGTTGTAAGCACTTTTCCGTTGTTACCATAAACACGACGCAAAAATGTGACATTAGATTGTTGCTGTTTAGGTTTGAAGATTTCCATCTTATGTGATAACCCGATAATATGAGCGTCGCTGATAACGATTTTCAATAAAAAGTTGTTAGAATTATTGGGTATATAGCATCATCTCGACTTGTATCGACTTGTTTATTAGAATGTTGCTCTTTCATTTAATGAGTCTTGAATGAGATTATGCGTCATTGAAGTATTGTGGTTATGTTGAAAAAAAATTAATATTTGGATATAGTACCATATATTTCTTATGTGGGAATCATAGACTGATAAGTATAAATTTGTTAATAGATTTAAGTATGATAAATAAAAGGTATCAACAACTTATTTGGCTAATGATCGTTTCGATCGCATAGAGTTCATCCTCAGAGCTTGCAGCTTCCGGGCCGAAAGCAAAGTTCTGCATCTTTTATTTATCATACCTGAATATTAGAAGGTATCTACCTCACCAGCAATCTAATCTAATTAATTGTTAATAGATGTTTTGATTATTGAAGATACTAACACTACTTGTCTTTGCTATACATGTTTATAAAGTGAGCTCGGATAAAAGATTTGCGGGCTGGCCCGCACTCATTACGCTACTGCCAGTACCATTTTGCATCTGTACCTTAATGACTATCTCTACGCAACTAGCTGAAGCCTCCGTAAGAGAATTATTCAACGGGAGTATCAAAAATCTTTGGGGCCCGGGCCCTGCGCTGGAGGGCGCGCGCAGGGCTGCTACTCCCAAACGGCGCGCGTACCTTGAGCCACGCCGCGCGGGTGACGGGCGACAGAGGTGGCGCTAATTGATCGTCCTCGTGATGAGCCCTAATGAATACATTCTGCTCCCGCCCGCCGCTAATAAGTGCTACAAAAAAACGCTCTGCGAGGAAGATGAATGTGAGGCCGAACCTCATGTCAACGCGCCGTGTCGGCAGGCACAGGTTGCGCCGGCAATCACGCCCACCCTCGCCCACCCTCGCCCACCCTCTCCCCCGCCCCGCGCACCGCCGCGCCGCGATCGACGCAGATGCGCCGTTACGAAGATGTATTAGCCCCAGGGCCGAATTTCGCTCTCGTAAGCAGATGAGTTTGGGGGAGCACTGCCTGCGGGGACCTACGGCTTTACCAACTCCCTTACCGCCCCCGCAGCAACATTGACGGGAAACTCAGGAAACAAAATTGATAAAATTTTCATAGTTAAAATTAAAAACATAAAACTCCCTTCCTGGGCTCCGTGGCAAGTTTAAATGTTCTTTAAACGCTACTGGTCCTGTAAGTGTTTAATTAAGGGAAGAAAACCTGGCAAGAACAGACCGTCACGCTATTGATTCGTTAAAGGGGTCATTGAATTATAGATGGAGAAGTGTTCCTGGAAGCTATTACCCATTTGTTTACCTACGCTACGCATGTAATCTTCACATTAGATCTCGATGGTTTAAAATATTATCAGGTAACTTCCACTCAATTTCTATTACAAACATCCTCGTCCACTGTTCCGGATATTTAAACATAATTTATTCACAGATGAGATACTTAATATTTTTTTTCATAAATCTTCTGCAATCTATTTTCTTGGAGTTATTCTGACCTGTCAGGGAAAGAGAAAATTAAAAAAGAAACCTTTTCCCATCAGAAACAAATTTTATAACAAAAAAATTAAAAACAAACATACTACGTAATACAATAATCTTAGCAAAATAAACAAATGTAACATGAACAATTTTATCCTCTGTTTTTAACTTAAAAGTAAATAGTTTAACATTGAAATAATCAAATGTAGTAAATAAACTTTAGTCAACAAATTCCCTTTCACGCCAAGTTCACCAATTGGAGGCAATGTAATAGTTAAATGTGGACATAATGCATTTCACAATCTCACGCATCGGTACTGACAGTCTGATCAGAAATCATGGCACTTCACTGCATCAGGAATTTATTGCTATCGTCTACGACCACGATATGCAAAAACGACACAAGATTTACACACTTTACTAAATAATTATGAAAATTTTACAATATCTCATCAACATTAAGTCCAGGTTCCAACCCAACTCCACATGGAGCTGCTGCAGCAAAGAGGTCATCCCGTACCACGTCTGTCTCAGGCCAAGGCATCAGAGCAAATGAATGAGATTTCTACTACAATTCAATTGTAGGGTCAAAACCTCATTGTAGAGCCACTGATACATGTGCGTCCGGTCGAACAAATAATTTAATTAAAACAACGTAACAAGAAAACTGGAAACTGAGGAGATAGTGATACATTACATCACTTCCTAATTATTGACAATTTGATCTTTAGTTATAATTAAGTTATTACGTGTGGAGAGGAAAATAAAATTAATATATTATAATGTACTATATAATACTATACAATTATATAGTACAATATAATACATTAATTTTATTTTCCTTTACACGATGAATTACTTAATAATAAGTCGTGATCAAATCCCACTCAGACCGTTCCTCCCTACGTCTTCCTTCGGAGGGGAAGTAAAGCCGGTTGTCCCATGGTAGTAGATTTATTGCATGTAAAAGATTCTCAAGCCTAAATGACGCCTCTGAGCTAAAATTATATTCGCTTGTTTCCTCGGCCAAGAAATACCTCATTTATCCGTTAGATGGTGAAAGGAACGTAGCATAATTTGCGTGGTCAGACGGAAGAGCGAGCCTCATAGCCCGAGTCTCGCCACGTAAAATAAGGCATCAATTCAATTCAACGCGTAGGTTTTATAAACTCTCATATTTGAATTGCGCGCCTGCTTTTGAACGTTCCAAGAAGTGCGTAAAGGTATGAGAGCTTTTAATCGTAAGGACTAACGAGTGACGGTGTCACGGAGGCTAGATAAAAATTCCGCCCGAAGCGGTAAGAACGTGTCCCATTTTCTTGAAAATATTGTAGAAGTATAGTTCGTTGTTACACATCACGCATAACAACGACGGGACTTTGTCTATCTGGAAGCGCATGAAAAGAAACCTAAGTAAAAACGACAAAAACCTCATAAATAATTCCATATTAAGTGTTTTGAACGTGAACACTAACAATACATTGGCAACATGTAAGAAAGTTTCATCAGTAGTAACGTTTGGTCTGAGAGACATATTAACACATTTCTTCTGAATTGTTCATAGAAAAGAATTTTTATTCTTCCTCAGCAAATAAACAGATTTCAATAAGAAAAAAATATCTATCTTCTATATTACAGTTTTAGAAAGACGTTCAAAAAAGTGCATTTTTGCAATTTTAAAAAAATTTGGGATTTTAACGAACATGAGACCTCCACCATTGTCTTAAGCGTCCTTTACGCTATATATAGCCAGTTTGATAAACAAATTTGCTGCCATTTTCCAGAAAATATTGAAAATGTTTTGAGGCTACATTCACCCTCAAAAATCAAAATGTCTGTTTGAAACTGCCCAAGCCTCGAGTTCATGCAGATTGATAGGGAAATATCAATTTTGAAGAAAATTGACTGAACGGTTTAGGCCCTACCATTGACCATGCACGAGCACGCAGATGGAGAGATAAACGGACAGAGAGACCTTTTACGACGTCAATCGATTTTTCCGAATAAAAGATTCGAAAAATTTCGATTCTGACCTCTCCACATGTTAGAGAAAGTAATGTACTACATTTAGCAACTGGATTTATCTACTTTTTCCTTACCAAGGCCTAAAAATAAGGGTTTTTGTGTCGAAAATTCCCCGTTTTCCGGCGCACGATTACATAACTTTCTCTTCATACGAAGTACTTTTTTTAAGAGTGAGAAAGTAAATAATAATTTGGTCATGGGGGACTCTTGTTAGGGAGCTGAAGCTGCGAGGTCTGTCTGTTTGGTTAACTTCGAATTCTAACCCCTAAACGTGAAAGACAGACGGCGTGGAACGAAGTTTCCAAAGAGTGCCTACTTGGGCCCAAGGAGCGGCAGCAGCAACGACGGAAGTGCCCCGCGCGACATTTCCGGGGCGTGGCCGCACATGGAAGTAGGCGGGTGACAGCAGCGGCGGACCATCGCTGACGAGGTCGCCCCCCCCCCCGGGGACAGGCGTGGGCGCGCCCTGGGGGCGGCGGCTGACGCGCGGAGGATGTCGATGTCGTCCACGTGGCGTTTTCGAAGTGTGGAGTTTTATGGGAGAGGCCGGAAAAATATATAGTATGATTCTTCAATTGATTATTAGTAAGCACAATGAGCGTTTGCTTTCTCGTTACTTATGTATAAGGCCCGGACGTTTATGACCTAAAAATGGTAGAAATGTGCATGCGTTTATGACCTAAAAATATGACTATAAATATGACATAACTGTTTTAGTTTCAAAATTTAGCCATGTTTAGAGAGCCATTTTATTGAAAATATACTTTAAAATGCCAGTGACCTGACAACACGATGTTCGTTTTAACGTAGTTAATAATCAATACTTAAAACGTGAATTCAACGATGCAGAAAAAGTTATACTAGTAATTCGTGTACCGATGCAAATAAGTTTTCTATAACTCAGAAACGAAAATGACTATTTCTCAAATTTTGCTGATCTTGCGATTTTACACACTTATTTACTTATTTATGGTAAAATGTTACTCACCATTTAACTATTTATAGTTAAAGTGACGGGAAGGGATTATGGCACTCAAGAAATCGTGCGCAGATAATATTTTCGCCCTACGTCATATAGAGCTTTTACCGTTTTTTTGACTGAATAAATCTAAATCTAACGACATATAACCGTCATCAAAATCAAAAACAATTGTTTATGAATACACACGAAATGTTTACAGTTTATTTTCGGGATTACACAACGTCCTTACTAAATTGTGCAAAGACTTACGCAACTGAGATGCGGAAAATAAATAATTTATATCATATGTCGGTAGAAGCATCACGATCATTATATTTCGCCTGTCACTAAGAGCACATTAGTGTCTCACAAAGGCCAGAAGTGGTGCGATAGAACTGGTTCTTATTCGTTTCTCTAGAGGCCATTAGCAGTGCATAAGATAATTTTTCTAATCTAGGAAATGAATTGTAAAATAAAATGAAATTATAGTGTTTGATTAAAATTTGAACCAATGTTATAAAACATAATCATCATAGTTCAGAAAATTCTTACGCAAAATCTTCTGCCCTCCATTTGTTTCTCCCCTGGATTTGCTTTGCATTTTCGTATTTTTGTCTCCATAATTTTTGAAAAGATTAAAAATCGGCAAATTTAGTTTAATTTTTGTTCACGTCTAATTCTGCAATTGCTCTATTAATAATTTTGTGAATGAATATATATATACATATATATATGTATATATATAGTAACAAGTATTATATATATATATATATATATTGTGACGTACCTGATTGTCGGTAATTTCCACTGCAAATTAAAGATTATAAAGGACGGGTGTCTTGCTCGTGAATGGGTCTCCTGAAGGAATCGATAAGGCATTGGATAATCAAGGTAATCAGTTTGAATCAGCACAAATACAATTTATTCATGAACTAATGTAATATACACCTGATCAAATACACAAATGTTCTCTGCCCTGGTACCCAGGATCTATTTACCATCTGATTTTATCATAAGTGGGGCCCCTATGAATACCTCTTTGTAGTCGCTGCTCGCCTACGGCGACAGCGGCAGGCGCCCTTCACCGCAGCCCGGCGCCCCCCCCGGGCGGTTGATGTTGCAAGCACGTGCCTCGTCGGCCTGCGATGGCGGCGACGAGAGTTCCTCGGCTCCAGCCCTTGGTGTTTCCGCGTGCAGTTCACTCACGCACACACGGCATCTTGGTGATGTCCATATCGTTCCAGCGGAGTGCTCGAGTTATGTTTCCGCACCGTTTCTTGATTACTATTCACTTTCCTATCATAACTGCGGCGCACGTGGTCACTACTCGCACCGGCATCGATTACACTACGCACAGTTTTATTGTTCCTTTCACTGTGCTTGATGGCATGTACACGATCAATAGTTTTCTACAAACCAACCTCTCCCAAGTTCCAGTTTATCGGCTTATGATCAACTTTACTATACTCTTGCACTGTTTCATTTCCTGCGCCGCGGCAATGTCTTACCCCGCTCGCAGCCAACCGACTTCTCTCCAACTGCCCAACTCTCTAACTGACGCTCGGCTCGTAACGGCCGAATTCTCGTTCCCACGATGTGCTCGCGGCGGCGGCGGCGGCGGACAGTCCCCTCCCGTCTCCGGTCGTTCACTCCTGCCGCTTATGCCGCGCAGTTCAAAATGAGTTGCAGTGATTATGCTCAATGTTAAATACAATTTGCATATAGAAACGCTCCGCGTTTCAATATATATATATATATATATATATATATATATATATATATATATACATATATATATATATATATAAACATTTAAGACGACTGTTTTATGTTTATTTGAAGGTGTTATAGAATTAAAATTGGTTTATTGAATTGGTCTAAGTGGTTAGAGAAACAATTAGTTACGCCAACGTCTCGAATTTTTAATTTCTTCATAAGGGATAAAGTTTAAACAATGAACAGTGCAATCAGCAACCTCAATTAACTATATAAAAGTACGCGCAATGCACCCTCAAATGCCTACTATGCTTACAAAAGGTCACTTAACTTTGCAAAACAATTTTCTATAATAATATGGAGTTATTTCACTTTCCACACTCAGAAGTAAATATATGTAATTACACAACTTACCTGTCAAGTTGGCAATGCAACGATAACCACATGCCTTCCGAGGCCTTTGGTTTCGTCTTTCGAAATAAGATACTGCGACAACAGGTAATGCGTAGTAGGTTGTTCTGTGACCATTTCTATTTCAGAAAATTGCCAGAACTAGCCTCGCAGAAGGTCGATAATATTCTGTAGTGAAAAAAATAAAGGCGAGCGTAGTGTCCTTTTAAAAGAACAGTTAACACGAAGATACGGAACAAGATATAATTTAACTAATATTATACTTTAAAAAACATTGTAAATATTACTTTTTTAATTCTATTTTTGTGTTTTCTCTTTTTTTAATGCACACTTAAATGAAATAAAATAAAATAAAATGACACACTTTTCAATCATACATAGTTTTCTAAATCTACAGTAACATAAAGAATCTTTGAGGTTCTTGAGACCTCAGAGTACCCGTTTATGTTACAAAAAAAAAGTATGTAGTCAAAGGGTTCAAATACGATAATACTGATGTAACACTTTCTTCTTATGAATAATTTCTAAGCAGCATCACTATTTGACAATTCTACAGCGCGAATCACTTGTTGCCCTCCGATGGCAACCACCAGTGTTGACATTCTCGTGAAAGAAAATCATGGCGTCGTAAAGCGATAATTTCTTCTGGGAACTGGAGTTTGATCAACGCCACCTGCACAATTTATTTGGCGTTGGTTTAATTTCCGATCTATCCACTAACTTCGCAGCGCTAAAACACGTTTATGGAAGTATCTTATTGGTAGAAAAGAAATTATGAGAACCCCTCCAACCGACTGAGACGCATCGAATGAGACATCGTATATCTCGATTGAAGGACGGGAAGTGGTCTAACCGAGAGTTAGAGACGAGAAGCTCGGACTAACGGACGGTCACTCGTAGTTACTCAAATACGATGTAGGGATAGCTGTTCAGTATTGCAAAAACAGTTAGAAAATGTTTTTAGGAATTTTATTACAAAAATTACATAAAACATCTTTATCATGGTACAATCAATCTGCAGTATGATATGTAGAATAGGGATATTTTTTTTTATATTTACATATTCAATAAAACATACACTAACACAAATATCAGTAATAGGAATAGTGCAAAAGTGTCGGTAACAATAATATGTCTAATTTTGTTTCAATAAAATTAATTATATTTATGCAACTCTAACCCCGATTAAAGTTTTGTGTAAAACTACTGTGATTTTTTACTTGTTACTAGACCAATACAGAAACTCCAGATGTGTAATTTATTTTGAAGTTATAGTTTAATAATTTCGAGGATTTTTTCTATAAATTTATATTCATTCCATCACATTAATACTATTATTAATTTCTGAATTATTTCTTAATTATTTGAGTTCTATATTCAGGAAAACATGTCAACTTTGCAACCATTTACTAATACGTATTATGATTTAACTGCACACACACACATTCTCATGAATTTCACTTGTTGATCTATATTGAATCTCTCTAGATTTTTTTAGAAGAAAAATCTTGCTAAATTTCACACCAACAGTCTACGAAAAAAATTTAAAATTAATGAATTTAAAGAAATGTATACAAAATATTCCTTGATGTTCTTAAAAGATATTTACAAGGAAGAAATGTAGCTGTATAAAATGTATCGTCAGTTACAAAGTCACTATCAAACCGCGTCTTAAAATCAATAGATAAGATAAAACAACAGTTTATACAATTAAAAATTTAATATTTTTCAATTTCAAACCTATATTTATTTTCGTAAATGAAAGCTAATGCAAGCCCGGGGTGCATTGCGGATATGGTGGGTAGCTATACTCACACGAAAAATCCCGAGTGGGTAAAATACCCACTCGAAATTTGGGGTGAGAGAAATATTCCATAAACGTCAAATTCCAGAAAAGAACGAAGTTTCTCGGTATTGTGTCGAGTTTATAGCAACATGACTATCAAAATGGATTCGCAAAAATTGTGAAGTGAGTTTATATCAACAATTGCAAAGCGCAGCGCTGTTTTTCTAATTGCAAAAGTGAACTGCTAAAGTTTCCTAAAAATGAATATGATAATTTAATGACAATTAAATGATAAAACCGACAATTTGAAAAATTTGGTTTTGTAATTTTCTTTTTATAAACATTTCTGGTGGGAGATAGAAGGGCCGGAGGACCCTCCCCCCTCCGAGTCAACTACCCACTCAAATCCATCGTTACCAGTCGCCGACCCTGAGCGAATGTGCATCTACTTCTTTCAGTGTAAAACACTGGCGCACCACACATTACGTGAGCCAAAAATTATGTGAACATCGATCTTGCGAATCATTGCGGTTGAACCTGTTCATAAGTTTACTGCGTACCCAGACTTTTCAGATTTTGACGTAATTATAATGATCATAGATTACTTCATCTGTGATTTAATGTAAATAATTGAAATTCCCTCGGAAATAGTTTGCAGCATTTCATATTAAGTAAACGTCAGATATTTTATTCACCTGATTTCATGTCTATTAAAAGCTATTTCAAGTCTATTAAAAACATTTCATTTATTTTTCATTTGATCGTCTAAGGGCTTGTGAATCATTAACAGATATTGATCAATAGTTGTATAAAAACCTGAAAAGAGAAAATCTTTGAACAAATCGCGTCGTGCGTTGGTAAGAAACTCAGTAATAGAATCCCAATTACCATAAATACTGGAGCATACATGATTAATTCTTTCGTAACCAACTTTTTTTACATTTTTCAGTAAGTATTCTACATTAGGATCGTCATCTCGAGAGTTTCTATATAATGTACACAACAAAATTTGCTGTTGAGCAATTTCAGAATTGCACTTTCGAAGGAACTCTAAGAATGCATACATAGACTCTTTACACTTGTATTTTGAAGCCAAATACAACGCTGTCTTTTTACCTTGATCACGGGTAGCAACAAGAGCAGTAGATGTAAGACAGTCAGGAGATCCAAGAGCTAATTTGTTAGCATCTAAAATAGACAGAATTAGTCCAACTAAATGTCCACAATTTTCGGCCGAAACCACATGTAATGCAGTCTGACGCTTTCTATTGAAAAATATTGTTCTGTCTTTTTGCCATGCGGAAATGAAACGTTTTCCATAAAATTTCAGTGCATTAGATGGCATCGGATGAAGAGACAAAGGACTGTTTAGAAAAAGTCTTACAACTCTATAATCGGAATGCAATAATAGTTTTGATATTAAATACTCTGGATATTTTCTATGACCATGTCCTTTTGCAATCCAGGAAACAAAAAGTTGTGCAATAAAAAACTCCGCAAAAGTTCGATGAAGAAAATCAAATTCTCCTTTCATATTAAATACAAGCAAACCGACTCGATTAAGTTCTACTTTCTCGTCACCACAGTTTTCTTTACTGAAACGCACAATCGTATCTCCCAAAAACTCTTTTGCATCTTCTGGGAACAGTAGTTGAAAGGACAGATACATATGGTCGTTGTTTACTGTATTTCTCCATTTTTCATTTTGTGGGGGAGTAGTAGAATTTTGAGCAAATGCATCAAACTTGACTTGTATGAAACGCTCGTACAAATCAAATATATTTTTAACCTGAAATGAGTTTTCTAAACCACATGACATTGTTAGGTCTGGATTATGAAACATTTGTAATTGTGGTTGCGCTATCTCTGCAATCATACGCATTTGTAATGCAACACCTATATGCGTGCTTATTTCCTTTCCGAATATTGTCTTCCCTTCAGCCAATAGTACATTGAGATAACGTATTAGAATTTCCTCTTCTCGTTTAGTGTACTCTGTCAATTCAGTGCTTAAGCGAGCCACCCAAAACCTTTTCAAGTACTCTTTAACTTCTTCTATTCTCAACTCTTGAAACTTTGTAGCAAATGTTGAGAATTGGTTTTCTAACATTCTACTGTGCATCGTACGAGTAGTGACCCAAATATTTGCTGTCGTTTGGTTTTTCAAGAATTCTAATAAACGAAGTACTTTTGTTTGAGCCATTTGATGATCATTTTTGGTGAATTTTTTTTATTCTGTAATGACACTTTCTTAATTTCGTCAAACCCATCGAATATAACAAGAACGGGGATAGCATCGTTTTCTGTAAGGCATGCCTTCAATAATATTGCTGCAGTGTTGTCTGGTATAAAGCTGTCAGTTTCCATCAAGAATCCTACAACATCATTGATGTTCAAATTAGATGGAAGATTAATAATGGGTTGGTAATTTTTAAGATCTTTGTGGACTACCCAAGTAGATTTCATTTGTCTGGACAAGCTACACAATGAAATCGATTTACCAATCGCGGGATCACCACTAAGAATTACCACCTTATTATCTCTTTTGTAGAAACTTTGTTCATCAACTGTAAAGCTATCTGCTTCAGTATAGTCTCTTAAATTATCCAATGACCCAGCAGACTTCTGCCAAATAAGTTTTTTTGTTTGTTTCTCTACTTTTATCAAGTGAACGGCCCCTTTATTCATAAAAGAACTTCTCTTAATAAATTTTGCGTGTGCTAAACGTTCTTTACCAGGTGTAATTATTCTATTCGCGAACTTTCTTATCCGCTCCTGCGGAACTGAAAACATATCTATCAGAGTCTTTTTTGAACTATTACTGAAAATATAACAATCAGGATTAGAACTATCTAAAATTTGTTCAATTACGTCCAACTTAATAACAGTTTCAGAGTTAAATTTTCTTCTGATGTATAAACAATTATCATAAACTTGTTTCCATGTTGCATTAACCTCATTTATTTTCAGCCAAAATACTGTACTTTCTGAATAATTTGGATCACGGCAAAACTGCTTAAACTCCAGTTCAATATTGCCTTGATTAGTGCTAATAAAAATACTGTTATCTATGGCATCTAGCAGTTGATTCTTTTTTAATTCGTCGGTGATTTGTAAGCATTTGAAGAACTCTACTGAGTGATTCCTCTGATCTATCTCCACTGTGTTTTTGTATCCTGGAATACCGCTGATGAAGAATATTACTTGTTTTGTAAAGTATTTCAATATATGTTTTGCATTCAAGAGAAAATCCGCAGCACTTTCTTTAGGAACTTCTCTGCAAATTTTAACGTAAGAAACCTCTTGATCATAAAATTCCATAAATTTATGTTGAACTTGAACTACCTTCCTACTTGGATCAAGGATAATTTTAAAAAAATTAGAATCAATAATTTGATTAACGCGATCTATGACTTCTGTATCTATGTGTTCTTTACGAATGTTGAACAAATCTGCCAAAGTATACTCGGTGCCATGAAGAGAAATAAGCGGTTTCTGCAGTAAATCTAATTGGGACTTTGGCGATAGATCCGAAAAAGAAATTGAATTTGCATTTTTATGAGTTGTAAATTTCCCAACATACCGGTGCATTAAAATAAATTCATTTAAATCACTAAGATTTGAAGTTATAAAAATAATTTTTCTGTGTTTTTCCCCGTTCCCTCCCCGTTCATTAACTGAAAACAATTTGTCAAGAATAACTTTGCTTTCTTCATTAATCTTTGTATGTGAAGCGTATACAATAATTATCAAATCATATTTCAATTCTGCTTGAATTATGACAGAAATATCTACAAGATTGTCTAAACTTAATAGCTGTTGCCAACCAACCACGATTCTGTGACTATTCCCAGAAGATTTACATTCTTCATATGAAAGAAAACTAGGATCCAGTTCATTCTGAATTTGTTCACACAGTTTGTACATTCTAATTTTCTCAAATTCGACATCAGGAGTTGTAACACACAAAACTTGTTGAGTCTCCGAAATCAGGAATTCTCGTAATCCAAAGACGTCATTATCATCAAATTTTACGTCGTAGTTAATCGCGGAGTCAAATGCCATGAACATTGATTTAATGACCGAAAAAGGTGCACACTGTTCTTTGACTGCGATCACGAGTTCAGTAGAGAACAACCGAAACAAATGTTTAGTTCGATTTATTAAAAGTGATAAGGAATCGCATCTCAGTACGTGCCTTGCATTAACAATTTTAAAATCCGGTAACAGATTTCTGTAATCTCCCAGCTCATGTTTCATATTGAATTCTTTTAATTTATCTACATTAACATTTTTCATTGAAGTCCACCACTGTTTCATGGATAACCACCATTTTAAAAACTGTAATTCATTCGGGGCGAATATTCTGAGAGAACACTCTCTTTCATCATATTTCTTTGTTCTGTAGCGCAAACTTATATTTTGCTTGCTAGTAAACTTTTCATCCTTTACATTAGGGTGATAGTTATTAAATGGTTTGGCCCATTTAAAAAAATTGTCATATTCTTCACCCCCACGCAGTGCACCCGAAATGGGCCAGTCTGTCACTTCCTGCACTTTTAGATGTCCGTGTTCATCTGTACCTACTTTTCCCGTTTCTTTCTCAAACACACGTGCGATTTTGTACATGCGGTGTACCGCTACAGTATAGAGAAACCATCGCTTTTCTAGAAAGTTCATATCGGAAAGATCGGGAAATATTCGGTAAACGGTGCCAAAATGAACGTTAATCGTGTTAAATCTGTTTGGAGCGGAAAGGTAAGTTGTGATATCCAGATTGTCGAAAGAAATTGAGCTGTCATAGCGCAAATCGTAGGATTCTTTTAGTTTGAGCAACATATCGCGACAGCCCGGGCTATCAAAGACTACCGTATGGGAGTGAAGAGATTGAGACGGATTGTTTTTGACGAAGTCGGAGTCTTTCCTGTGCAGATACATGGAGGTAAAACACGAGACCTGAGCCAACCAACCGCCAAGCGAATGCCCTGTGTAGGTGAGTCCTACTGAAGGGAGGTCGCGTAAACTGCTTGTGATGTATTCGGAGAAAGTGACTGCAGAACTCATCCTCCCCACGTAGTTTTGAAACACAACGCCAAAAACATCGGTCCAAAGAGATCCAATGTTTGTTACACTTGACCCGCGATGTGCTACTACAACTTGCCTCTTCGTCGTGTTTACAAATGCCGCTCCAAAGTATCCGTTTAACTCATCCGAGTTGGTAGCAGAAGTAAGCAGTTGCCAACCAAACGGTAAATTCAACCTATCACCGTAACTGTCATCAGCTTCACCTCCAAGTTTTTCAGTATATATTAAATTGGAAATTTGAGCCAGTTCGTATGCATTTGGAAAAGCGTCGGTATCGATTTCAATTTGACATGATCCATCATTGCTTTTTGTTAACGATTTGAGCGCGTCCTTTAAAAGTTCTTTCCCTAAACGCAATTTATTGTCTACTTTCAGAACATTTTGGCAAATTAAAGGATATTCGCTGATAGAAACTTCTCCATCAATCGTTTCTTCCATTTTATAGTAGAATTTTACAAGGATGTAATTAATTAAACCATATGGCAAATTTTGTAACTTCGCTTAACTCATGTCATACATGCAGTTTCTAGATACAATTAATTTGAGTTAAAGAATGTTCCCTGCTCACAATCTTCATATTTTTTCAAATTCTGCACTGTTTCTTGAAGATGTAATTTCATGTAAGATATCGATATACAAACAAAACTGCAATAACCACATGTAATTCTTCCATTAATACACAAAATCTAGAAATGACTTTACCACAGCTAGCAATTATTCTCTCTACATTTAACCAAATTTTAAAATTATATATAAAATATGTTAAAACTCTCTAATTCTTATTAATATTGAATTTTTTCCTTTGATATTAAATATTTGTATCATTTAATATTCCTTCTATATTAGCTTTGATATTATTTTCTATTTTAAGAATATTTTATTTTTATCAATATTATTAAATTGTCAAACACTGTAAACAATATTCAATTTGACCCTCATATCCTTCGATTTAAAAAACTTTTCAAAATTTCATCATTAAGTAATTAGATGTTAACAAACTGTGGTCTATAAAAGTCATGTTGTTGGTATTTTATGAACACTTCTCTCTGTTATAATGATCAAATCATTTTCAATATATCAACTAAATTTTGAATGTACTAAACATCTTTGTGTACATTTACTAACCAAAAGAATTATACTCCAATCTGAAAACAAATTTTAAAAACAATTTTTTTGTATAAATATCTTAAAATCTCATAGGCATTATATTACACTTCACTTGTTCAAACAATTCAGACGTGGAGATCTTGAAACAAATATCGAACCCATGTGGAGCGATCTTGAAATAGAGGTCGCAGTAAATTTCTGTAAATAAAACAAATTTTATAATATATTTATATTATTTTTGAAGGGATTTTTAGAAAATGATCATTATCCTAAAATATAAAAATTAATTGCTGAATATCTACTACTTCTCAGTAACTATTGAGTTACTGCGGAACATCTCTCTCAAATTCTGCACGGATATTTTCTAGTATTTCAAGAATTCGAAAACAAAGAATTACGGTATTGAGACCTCAAAACGTCGCCTCAAATTGCTCACCCTGATGTGGCAAGTATTAGTCTAATACTGTTGCGGAAAATGGCAATTTTTCTCATCACAAATGTTTTGTCGGGCCCTGATATCAGATACATAGATATTATATTACATATTATATACATAGATATTATATTATATTATATATCAGATTACATAGATAAACAAGTTGCTGTATGTATAAAAAACATAATTTTAAAAATTCAGATATCTGAATGAAAACGAATCACTCGCCTTTGTAAACGTTAGGAACCTTTTTAAACGGAAGCTAAAAAGTTTATTGAAAACAATTTTAGCCATTTTTGAGAAAATTTTGAAATACACACTTAACCCAATTTTGGCTAAATCTGTTTTTTGAAAAGTAACGAAAATGAACACTGCAAGAAGACTATACTACCGATTATTTTTTAAAAAAGTTCTAAAAATAGTTTTTTAAATATGATTATGTACCTATTTTTGAAAAATGCAAAATATTAATACTGCAAGAAACAGAATGAACGACTATTTATTTATTAAATAAAATATGTTCTGAAAATAAATATTTAAATAATATAAAGTACATTTTAACCACAATTTTTTCGTACATTCTATATCAATTTAATGCAATTTTGTGACGGTCCAATTTGCTTTCTATTTTTTCCACGGATAGAGCAAAAGCCTATTAAAAAAATCACATGTCTCCTTTTAGTTGCACTCTAAATTTTCCAAAACAGGAAAACTTAGAAACAATGAGATTGTTACAGTCGTACCACTAGTTTAGAAAACATTTTAAGAAAAATATCTTTTATCTATATTGAACTTTTTCAATGTTAATTTTGTGTAATTTTCGAAAATACAGAGTTCGCCGGAAATGAAAATCGCACTAGGTTTTCACCGTCCTCTGCTTGGTACGAGATAAATACTCTAGTGCTACCATCCGCTAATACTAGATATTATACAACGTCTTGTGTGATAGTGCCGGTTATAATTATCGACTGATCAGTGTACTGTCCAATCTCTATAAATTATTCTTGAAAATATTAACCAGACGAATAAACAAGGCGCTTAACGAACAACAAGCAAACGTACAGCTTGGATTCCGATTCGGTTTTAGTACAATAGACCACTTACATTAAACCCGATCATTGACAAAAAAGTTGGCGAAAATAGCCTTTATCGATTTTAGAAAGGCATTTGTTTATGTAGAATATTCAGCGCTATTCAATTCACGTAAGAAAAAAGGTGTGCCAAGAAAGTACATTAGAACTTCTCAGAGAATATTTTCAAACAGTACTGCAAAAGTAAGAACTGACCACGAAGGGAAGGCATTTGAGATAAGACAAGGTGTCAGGCAAGGAGGTCCTTTATCGTCAAAACTATTCACTTGCCTGCTAGAAGATATATTGAAGACAGCTAACATGGTCTAAAAAGTCGGGAATAAAAATTGACGGACAGAGATTGACAAATTCGTGATTTGCAGGTGTAGTTATTATTGCCACCTCTTCCCAGGCGATAAGCGAGATGTTAAGAGTGCTGAGTGACAAAAGTTTTAAAGTTGGCCTTAAAACCAACCTATCAAAATCAAAAATTATGACGAACGTCAAACAAAGTCCTGTTCTTGCAGCCAATTACAAAATTGAATGCAATCAAGAATATCTATATTTGGGACAATTAATATCTTTTAAAGAAAGAAACGAAAAAGAAACAAAAAGAAGAATATCCTTTGGTTGGAAAAAGTTTTGGAGTCTCTCCTTTACACTATTAGTCCGAAAAGTCAGCATAACAATCACAAAATCTATTGTACATTCCTGCATCACACCAGTATTAACATATGACTCATGAAGTGTGGCCTTTACCATGCAATTAAAATTCCAGAGATAAATGGAGAAAAAATTCTTCAAATAACACTGGGAGATAAAACTTGATACGAGGTAATCAAAGAGAAAACAAAAATACAAGACATTGGAGATGGTGTCCATGAACACAAATGGCGCTGGGGCGAACGTGTGGCCCGTCAAGATCCTAAATCATTCATGTTTACTTTACATAAAAAACAGTTTATTTATATTTTTTTCTTTAATGAAATTTGTTCTAGAAAATTAGTCCTTTAAATAATATAAAGTGCGACTTGGATGGTGGAGGTATGTACGTCCGGGAACGTGTACCGTTTCAGCGTCTCGGTTCGTAGAGTCCAGGGTGCGACTTCCGCCTGGTGATCCCTTGGTTGTTGGTCCCTTGCCCCTATAGTTGTTGGTCCGATGTCTCGTGAAGGATCTCGCGTTCTGCTGACCCCAGTTCAGAGGAGTCCACAAAGTGTTATGGTGTTTAGTGTATGTCTATATTGAAACACATAATGTGTTTCTTTACACTAATTAAAACATTAGTGTAAGTAATCAATATATATTTTGGACTGCGCGGTACGTACGCCAAGCGCTGCGAACAACGACGGGAGCGAGCAACGGTCGCTACCGCCACCGGTGCCACCGCCGGGAGGCCAGCGTGAGAATGTCGGTTACAAACTGGGCAGCGAGCACGTGCAGGCAGTCGTTAGGGGAATTGCGAAGAAGACAGACGTTGGCGGAGCGGCGAAGAGTTCGGACGTGTGGCGAAAAGCTCGCCAGTAGTGCATGGACAAAGAGAACATGCGGTATAGTTTATGAACTATCAGCAACTGAAGTGTAGTAGACACGTGAATGAGATATTGAAAGTATCAGTAGAATAAAAGATTAGTGCCGATAGAACAATTAATCGCGCTCGTAATAATTAGCGTGGCGAGGACAATACTGGAATTGTGTTGTGCGGAACTGTGACCAGCATGTGTGGCGCCGAGGTGCCAGGAGCTGCATAAGGAAGAATTCGCCAGGTTACCAGCCGAGGCGACCGCCCTGCCATCAGCCGCCGACGGCACGCAGCTGCTGCCGAGGTCGGCGACCCCCGCCGACACGAGCTGCATTTCGAGCATCGAAGGTATTTGGTCGGGGCCCCGAAGGTATGATAAATGCATATTACACCTAATCTTGGTACCAAGGCAGAGTGTATAAACGTTGTCAGATCATGTAATTAACCCATTTGATTTGCAAATAAATCTTGTTCATGATTATATTTCCATTTCTAATTAACTTTCCCAATGTTATGCCAACTTATCCAGGGACCCATTCACGGAAAAGATACCCTCCTTTAGTGTTATATTGCAGTGAAATACCCGGCATCACCAGGTACGTCACAATATATAGCTCCCGTCATGACATATGGGTAAACATCTGTCGGCTGGGAAAAGCCCTAGGATAAAAAAATCATTTTCGTCGAAATATCTGATTTTTTCAAAATTACTAATAATTCAAGAATAGTTGACATGCATCACGTTTCATATTTAATGTTCTCTTTTAATATTTTTTTTTAAAATACGTATCTGCTATAATATGGCAACAAATTAATAAGTCTATATTTCATAATTAATGCAGTGAAAAATACTTTTTTTAATACGTTACTACAACAAATAACCCGTTTTAAAAAATAATATTTTTTAACTTAATGCGACTCAATAATTGTTTATTATGAAGTGTAATTATATTGTATTACGCTATTAAAGATGACGTTCCTGGTAAAAATTATTTTCGAAGACAATTGTTCAAAGTATTTAAGTTAGTTAAAAGTGGAACATAAAAGTGTTGAAAGTTTTTTGTCCAAAATGTTGCAACACTCCGTCTAGTGACACGTTCTAGATTATAAACTTCTTTTTTATAGATCATTTTCTTATTGTATGCTCACTAAATTATATCTGATTTTACTCATTACCCGGGCTAGGATGTACACAGAATAGAATGTACCTACGTGTTCTACGTACGTATGGACTAAAAATTTAAAAAAATAGAATAACATAAAGTCTAACAATTGAATGAAATTTAAAAAAATAGAGAAATAATGTATGGTTAATGCTTATCAATTTAATGACCGAATAACTTCAACATCAACGATTAGGCTTGAAGGCCTGTTTTGGCCTCTTCAACATTAATGTCATCAAATCATCGAGTCTTTGGTATTCCAACTCTTCTTCTGCCATCCGGTATATAATTTGTTATGTGTTAAGGGACTCTAACGTCGTTCATTCTGACGATATGTCTGTATCAATTTTGTTTCTGTTTTCTGATTCGTTCTACGATGTTAAAAATATTTAGTTCTTGTCGAATATCCACATGACGAAACTTATTTTATACCGAATAATTTATTTTTAATATTAGTCAAAGAACAAAGCTTATTCATTTTTTGTCCAAAGACAGAAAGGCAGAAAGAACTGTGTTGCTATATGTAATCCTTAATTAAAGGGCGCAAAAGTACAAGGGGTTATCCCAAAATTTGGTGATATATAATTTTAGAATTCAGAATGAACGTATAAGCAAATGTTTTGTGTTTAAAGGTTTAAATATGAACTGTGTTATATTATGAAAGTTTTAGAACATCCTATATAACTAAGGTCAAGGTAGAATAGCCCTATGTTCTAATGAGTCTTTCAATAATTGTCTGACAAGAGAGCTTTAACCGAACAGTATTTAGCGTTTATCATAGCACTGTTTTAAATATAAAATTCCGACTTCTATCTCTTTACATATCGCACATACTCGGAAGTTATTGTAACCATCTTGATCTTCGCACAGTCATTTGAAGTTAAATATGGATCTACCACTAAACAATTTCAAATTGCACTAAATGGTTAAAATAACTGTACAAGAATACTTTGAAATAATATAATACGAAATATATTGCAGTTAAAATATTGAAATAAGATTATACATGCGAGTTTTCCTTAAATATGAAAAATTATGTACTGAACTACGCTGTTAGGGCAAAACCTGATAATATGTTTCACATCACACTAAAAAACCTAAACCGGAAAACATATGACCAAAGATTGAACAAAGTTTGATTTGAACTAATTAATGAACAAATATGTAATTACATACAAATCCCAGCCCTGCTCATTTCTCTTTGAATGAAATTAACACGTGTGTTGCTATTCGTCTTCTATTTACGAGCATTTTATGTTTTCGAAAATCTGCACTCTGCCCCCAGCCAATTTCTATGAATGGATTCACACTACGAATTAGTGGTGACCAGGGTTGCCCACAATGTTCATGTAGAAGGGAAGACAATCGATAAACAAAAAAGAGTTAACACATTTTTTAAATTAATGTTTAATTTCAATCAACTTCAGCTCTATTTTTTTGTTTTCTCCATTTACGATTCAAGTGAAAAGATTCGTTCACGAAATGCAGATGAAAATGGTCTGAGCGGCATTTTCTATTTTAGTCTCTGGACAGAGACACTATCATACATCCCATACATCCGTGTGTTAGCGTTTAGAAAAAGAGTTTTCATGTTGTCTATTCTAAATTAAGCAATAAATGATACAACGCAGATGTTTGACACGTGATAAAATAAATGACAACAAATGTTAAAAATTAACTAAAAGGAGGCCATTTAAAATACAAAGGAGAACGAGAGATACAATTCACGTTAATGGAGGGTTGTCCTCCCAAATTGGGAAGAAATATGGACTCTAGTGATGACTGATAACTTATTATTTTGTTGAGATGCATGCAATAATATTAAATTAAGTAAGATCTGCAAGCCTTCTCTCTGTACTTACTTCATCAGACACATGAGAGTAGATAATGGTACTCATTAGTACAATGGTATTATCACAGAGATACATTATATTAAGGTGTAATTATCTCCACACATCTCGAATGTTTGGGGAAATGTATGAGAGACAACTTCAAGGACGCGTTTGCAGGCTTGTGATAAAATAAATACACTATAACACTGTAAGGAAAAGCATAATAATAATAATAATAATAATAATAATAATAATAATAATAATAATAATAATAATAATAATAATAATAATAATAATAATAATAAAACAGCTGTATTTTGAAAACTTATTTACGTTAATTCTGCGATAAAACGAACATGACGTTTCTATTTGTTAAATACAATTTAGTTAGTTCATTACAAAGATAATTTGTTTACTTACATTAAAATATCACATCGTTACTATGATTTCTTCTGAGCGAAATTCTGTTTCACTGTGTATTAGGTACATTATATATGCTGTTATTAAAATCCTATTAGTGTTATTTCAGTGTCCACAATTTCACACTGCTGCACCTTCTCGACTGCCTTGCTCTCAAAGTGCTCGCTAGCTCTGGCCTCTTGAAAATAAGCGCAAAAATAGAAGTGATGCGGCGCCTTCTTGGAACGCGACCCTAACTAGGTGCCAAAGGAATTCACGAACATACCACTGCCAGTAACGCCAGCCGCTTCTTTGCACTCGCGTATATCCGCATTCTCGACGATACCGCGTATCTCTCAAAATAATCCTTATTGACCATCCGCACGCCGGATGCCGGTTTCCCATACCACTTGGAACATACATATCACACATTTAATCTAATCATAACAAATCGCTTGATGTAGCGGTAGGTTCTGGCGAGAATGGAACACATTTTACAGTAAAAAACCAAACAAGCAAAAAAGTCAAACCATATGCTCTCGAAAAACATTTTGTTTATAAGTTTACCGAGTTTTGTTTTCGATATATATTTGCCAAGATATGCTGGGATTATTTGACAACACTTGTGAAAATTCTTCCGCACCGGATTCAATGCTGACTAACCACATATTTTGTTAATTTAATTCAAACAATAGGAATGGATAAAACCTCATCTATAATAATTCTAATACAAATCGGGACTCTTGTTAGGGGGCTAACGCTGCGAGGTCTGTTTGTTTGGTTAACTTCGAATTCTAACGCCTAAACGTGAAAGACAGAGGGCGTGGAACGAAGTTTCCAAAGAGTGCCTACTTGGGCCCAAGGAGCGGCAGCAGCATCGACGGAAGTGCCCCGCGCGACATTTCCGGGGCGTGGCCGCTCATGGAAGTAGGCGGGTGACAGCAGCGGCGGACCAGCGCTGACGAGGTCGCCCCCCCCCCCCCGGGGACAGGCGTTGGCGCGCCCTGGGGGCGTCGGCTGACGCGCGGAGGTTGTCGATGTCGTACCACATGGCGTTTTCGAAGTGTGGAGTTTTACGGGAGAGGCCGGGAAAATATATAGTATGATTCTTCAATTGATTATTAGTGATACCGGATGCGCCAAATTCTAAGGTCATTAGTTCCATTTTTGCGCGGGAGACGCTGTGCTGTATGATAAGATCCGGGGTCGACCGACCGTCGGCTTACGTTGTTTACCCTCAACCAGGTATCTCCCAGCACGAGGCACAGGGATAAGCTCTAAGCTCCCAACCGCTCTCCAGACGTGAGCGGTAGAGTAGCGCATGCTAGTGTATGTGTGTGTAAGTAAGCGGTGAGGATAAGACAAGGAAGAGGAAGGAAAGATCGCGCGTGGTCTGTGGCTCTTTTGATAGGGAACAGCTCCAACTTCGCCTGGTGATGATCGAAAAGAAAAACACGAAACAGAACACGAACTACTGATCAGAGCAGCCGGTCTCTAAAATTCTCCTCCAGACAGAGAGTGAATTCGGCCTAGCTGACAAGCTAGTATTGAAAAACCTGCCAGCGCCGGAAATTGAACCTAATCAGTTGATACCCTGAGATACTTCTCTCGGTACCCAATAAAGAGTTTTTCACATCAATGTTTAAAGATAAACGGACTCTGCTATTGTCATGTGACGCTTAAAACACCAATCATAGCAAAAATAAGCAAACATAAACGTTAACCGGACTCGGTTTGGTAAGAGGGGCTTGATGACGTGTACCGAATCGGTTGCCGGTATAATTTGTGTTGGGTTATTAGTTTGTCTTAGAGAAGTAAGATTTATCATCTCGGGCAAAAAACGGCTGTGGTTTTCCTATCCTTACATTTTTATATGCAGTCCGCTTCCTTATTCCACCCTTACCCTTAAACACACAGTTACATGCGCTACACTACCCCACATGCCAGGAGACCATTCGGGAACTTAGAGCCTGCCCTGGCTGGAAAGGTGCTCCGGTGGTGGGAAATACCTGGTTGGGGAAAACGACGTTTAGGTCGGCGCAGAATCTCATCATCCGGCGGAAGATCACCCCACCTCCCGAGAAAAACGCATGCACTACAATTACGGAACTAATGACCTTAGCAGTTAACTCGGAATCACTAATTAATTTATCAGTCAACCGAAATGAGTTGATGTGAGGGAAATTTAGGTATCTAACGGTATCGCGAGGGCCTAAGTTGACCTCAGCAAGTATCTTCGAAACGTTTTTCGAAGTTATATACGTAATTGTGATGGTATTGACAAAACTTCCATATTTTAAATAGAAGTATATTTTTTGAACGTATATACGTTGAAATATATATTCTATATTTATCAATGAGAGGATTAGTGTGTAGGTATAGTGACCGTCTGCCTTTCTCTTTGAGAAGAAGGTAGCACAGTAAAAGCACATCAACATTTCAAAACGCGCGGTATAGACGACAGTCATCCAAAGGGAATCGGGTGAACATTCTGTGCTATGCACGGAAGATATAACGAAAGAAAGTTGACGTTGACTGGAATGGCAGGGGGGAGGTAAGGATTTGTATAGTATCTGTGAAGGCAGCTGTCTAGGAAGACGTGTAGCAGATCCGCTACTTGAAGCCATATTGAATAGTGATTTTTGAGTATTAATGAAACGATAATTCATCTAACGGAACGAAGCTCACATACGGAGGTAAGAGTCAACGAACCTAGATATGAAAATATTGTGCCAAATCTGTTGCAAATGACAATAAAGTTTCAATTTATACGGGAACTGTTTCATATCAGCTTCGATTAATTACACAATGAGCGTTTGCTTTCTCGTTACCTATGTATAGGGCCCGGACGTTTATGACCTAAAAATGTTAGAAATATGCATGCGTTTATGACCTAAAAATATGACTTTAAATATGACATAACTGTTTTAGTTTCAAAATTTAGCCATGTTTAGAAAGCCATTTTATTGAAAATAAACAAGTCACCCATTTTCCTTTGGCGTTAAGCGAAGATAATTCTATCTGCTAAAGTTATTTATAGAAACTATTAACTTTGGCACACAACCTGAGGAAACTAAACTAACGCTCTATTTACATCTGTCGCTTTCTTTTCGCTTTGTTTGTATAAAACGTACCTTTCTGATTCACATACATATAATAGGAAAGACATACAATAATTAGAAACAAGAATTTGTAAGAAATTATGTAACTTTTGGGAGGTGAGGAAAATGCAAAAATGGAAAGACAAAAATAAAAGAAGAATAATTTTATTCATGTAGAGCGTGGAATATATTATGGATCTTATCATTTAATATATACTTGAATGGTAGGTACAATACAATGGTAGATAATACGACCACCACTTCATTAACAAATATGACCATCATATGAAATTTTAACAAAAATTGACAAAAGGATTTAAAAAAGCCAATATATGACTGTAAATAACACGTGGAAACATCATTATTTTAGTCATTTAAGATAAAATCGTATTTAATTTATATTTTCCGTGAAAACAACAGAAAAAATATCACAAGTCTTAAACATCAGGGCCGTACTTACGTATACTGGGATATAACTCTTGCACATTTCTTATTACGGTTGGGAGAGTTGCTTGAAAATTTTACTTTTCAATCCATAGAATTTTGGAGACGACAGCAGGAAAATCGTTGCTTAAACGGAAGGGCGCTATCAATAGAGCATAAGAGCAGAGATCATCGTTGTACGAAACTAGTGTAAAATAAGAGCAACTCTGATTATTTCTGTGTCAGAAAATCGCAATGAGAGAAGACGATCTGTGTTGTGTGATACTTCTGCGCGAAAACCAACTTGCAGAGCATAAAATGAAAATTTTTAACGGCACTTTGTTCCAAAGTTCAAGTGCTCGTACTCCGCCTGTTGCAAACGTTTTGTTTAATTTGAAAAAGAGACGGTTTGAAATTATAAAAGCTAGTAACAAGCTTTATTTTATCAGAATAAGCATTGCATTTAATTATATGAAGATAAAATTATGATTAATAATTTTTGAAGTTTCATTGAAAGAAATGTCATGAAATGTAAATTGAGCATTGTCAGATGTATACGTTTTTTTTGTTTCTGTATAATTTTATATCTGTTTTGTAACTGTACTCTCTGATCACCTAGCAGAATACAATTCGCTGTTGTTTGAAATTGTCTCATATAATTTGAATCCTAAATTAAGGATTCTATGACATTGATATTTTCGCAAATCCGAAGGTAACCTCTTCGAACCTGAGGATTTCCGCAATTGTTTTGAATGAATACAGTAAACAGCATTAATAATACCCACCGCCACCGCAGATAAACCGTCTGGTGAACCGAGGTGAGCGAGATTGCAGTATTGTTAATTTTTCGAAAGAAATTACAAGTAATGCGTTTTAAATGTACTCACACGCAACGTGTTACGAACCTTTCGACAACAATTTTCTGGAAGGTGGAAAGGTCGTGTCCTTCGCTGTAATCATAACGCTTCACTTTTTCGATAGAAATCGAAACCTATGTCGGGCTTTCAAATACTATACTTATTTGTATCTTTCTTTCACCAATTTCCTTACAGGTATCTTAATTTGCTTCTGTATTGAATTTCAGCGTAACTAATTCTTTATTAGTAACTGGAGTGAAAAAAATAATAAAGTTTTTGGAATTCTTGAATAATTAATTAACAAAAACCAAACAAATTTCACTTTACTGAACTAGTATGCATTCTAATCGACATTGTATTAAATTCATAAAATTGTAGTAATCATAGGCTCTTTTTGTTTCAATAATTTATTATTTATTTTCTACTGAAATATACCTAAAAGTGGGATAAAAATTCTCGGATTTTCTTTTCACATCTAGAATGTCATTAAAATATTAAGAGGACAATATTTTCTATTTATTGTCCCATTCCAAAATGTACAAAAGTGTATATCGATTAAATTAATTTTATATATATATATATATATATATATATATATATATATATAATATGCTTAATTCGTAATTTTCACTTGCGCCAGTCGACCAGCTGTTCTTCTGGATCACTTGGGTTATACCCAGCTATTTTCCTTGTCGCCCACGTTGCCGGCGAACGCTCTATTTTATAAAAGTGAGTAAACTTAACATTCCGTAACTACAACATAGAATATAGAGAAGGATAGACTGCTTAAAAATGGAGTAGTTCTTATCTTCAGATGCATCAGACTGGCAGTAAAACAAGGTCTGCGTGCAGGATAACGGGCAAAGCCATGACCTTGAAGGGTGCTTAAAAATGAAGTAGGTCTTATTGTCGTTAAAATCTCTGAATTTTAGAAAATTGCAAAAGGTACACGTAACGCGAGAAAGTATGTGCTGTTTTAGCCGCACTAGTTTAGCTTTCGTGATAGGCAAAGTATCAAGACTATACATAAAAGAGAATGTAAGTTATACTTGGTAAAATACTCTTATTGTCTCTAGATAAGATTTTTTTTGGCTAACGTGTATCTGACACGTTTGTATGACGTAAGAATGCCATTGAAGTAAATGAAATTAATTTTCTTATAAACATCTCTCCAGTCGGCAGATGTGCGGAGCCTCGCTGATGGGAGATACGTTGGGGAAAATCCCCATTAGCCGACGTAAATTAGCTATCTCGTCAACCAGCCGGAAAAATCACCGCCACCTTTCGATATAACAAACATGCATTGCACTTATGGGACTATTAACCTTCGTAGTTAACACACCCGGAATGACTAATTAATCAATCAATAAGTTATATTTTTTAATTATCAACGTCTCTGCTGTTGATCGCCCATATCTCAGTCCCAATGTTATTGGAGGAGGACTGGGTAATGGCTATCCCCATCCACCAACGCAACTTCTCTGTGCGAGCGCTCCCTGTCGGGCAGGGAGCTTTCCGTGACGGAACACTTCGCTCGGAACTCGTGCTCCGCAACGCGACTGGATTTATTCCAGTGCCACGCTCCGCTATCTTCACGCTAATTTATTACCAGAGTATTCTTCCGATGCACCAGACTGGCAGTAAAACAAGGTCTGCGTGCAGGATAACGGGCAAAGTCCATGACCTTGAAAAGGCTGCGGCGTTCAAGTACTCGAGAAGAAACTTTATCTCAATTACAATGCAAGAAATGACGGGTATTACGTTTGTGAGAAATATGCCGAGCAGATTTGATACAAGCATGCAACAAACAATGTTTTTACGTATTCGAGGTCATATTGATTGTGGTCTGGTAGTATTTTTAACGTGAAAACTTGGTGAAGGTAATGCAGAAAACCTCAACATTCTTCAATTTGCACTTCACGCGAAGAAACAACTATGCTATCTGGTTCAATTTCTGTACCATCTAAAGGTACGGCGCTTCATACTTCTGAAAAATGAAACAGTGTCGAATATTTAAAGATAAGGTAACCACTTTTGGACACACGTTCACGGACAGTGTGACTTCCGATAGTGTTTTATTTTTTAATATTTTCCAGAACCATCATAAACTTTGCAATGTTGATAAAGATTCAAATGAAACTTCGACGTTCTTAGCTGCCAAGCAGGAGGTGTGCCGTTCCCCCAAATATTTAGTGCATTACAAAAGTTTGTTATGTCAAAATTTGTCATGTTGCAGAAAATGGTCCTATTCCCAATAGCAACGTTTATTTCACGGGGAAATATATTTTTACAGGTAAGAGAGACGGACGTTGTCATGTCATTTATTTAACAAAAAATTTTTGTGTTTGAAAAAGAAATGAACTATAACTGTAGTGTGAACTGTAAGTAATTAAGATTACGCTTCTATGACACTTCATCCCACTCCACCTAGATTCTCCTAGCTCCATTTTCCATTATTCCCCGCTATTTTTTTGCTTTCACCCTCCCCCTCCCATTCACCCCACCTATCGTATCCCAGTCAGAATAATTTTTCAAACTTGATCATGTATTACTATACGTATAATTACCCTATAGGAATAAATTAATCTGCATTTACAAGGAAATTTGGTGCGCTTTCGAAAACACTTCACTCCTGTTCAAGAACTTTCTTTCAGTTTTAGAGATAATTACAAAAATTTGACCATGTGAAATTCAACACTTCTTTAAGAGTGTGAAAGAAGATGGTTTTTCTAAGAAATCTCGTGCAAATAATATATTATTTTTGGAATATTTAGGTACATGCAGTACACATTATCATTATGATAAGAAATCTGTAGAATAAAACTACAGATTTCTTCTGCAATTTTCGTTTTCTAAACGTTATTGCTCTTTAATGTAGATGTTTATGATCTGAAAAACCCTTATCTAAAATTGTGCCTTTCAAAATACTTTAATATGTTTAGCTAAAAGGTATTGTAAATCGACACTTCAGTTTTATTATTACAGACACAACGTGCGTTTATAAAAAGCCTTGAGTAATAAAAACACTTTTAAACATACTCGTATTTCTGCATTTAATAAAAATATAACATAATGTGAAATGTTTCGCTTTCTCGAAGACTTTGTATAGAACTAATGGTCCTACAACATCACATACTTTTTCGCGTTATTTCTAAATTTTAGAAAATGCAGAGTTCAACGAAAAACAGACCTACTCCATTATTTTACACACTTTACCTCGTTTTATCCGTGGAATAAATTTAAAGAAACATTTGGAGTAACATTTCCGAGTAACTGTGTTTTTTTATTAATTCCAGAAATTTCAAGCACAAATTATCCATTATTTTACACACTTTACCTCGTTTTATCCGTGGAATAAACTTAAAGAATCATTTGGAGTAACATTTCCGAGTAGCTGTGTTTTTTATTAATTCCAGTAATTTCAAGCACAAATTTTGCAAAAAATTCTCATTTTAAAGTAATATTGTTTATGATTATCATTAAATAATTGAATCTATAGAACGGATTCTTTTTCAGGCAAACATCCGCATCTGCAACTCTCTTTTTAATATTTCACACGTCGTTAATATGCAAATTTCCATCCATATGTAAATACTATGTAGTTGTGATTTGTGCACTATGTATAGTGCTAAAATAACTTCTAATAAAGGTTTTCGAAAAATCAATACATTTCTATGAAAAAGCTTCAAATTTTGAATTTACAGTAGCGTTAAAACTTCATTTTCTTAAAAATGGTTTAAAATTTTAGAAGAAATTTGCCATTTAATGCGAGGTTATACTGTTGTTATTATTTTTAAAATAAGATTCCCGTTTAACTACTAAAAATCCGAAAAATTAAGAAAATTAAAAAAAATCATATACTTTGGGCGACTATAGATGACAGCTGGCAGAAGTATGTGGCAAGAGCGAATAGCTAGTTGAAACCAAAGGAAATTAAAAACTAATATGTGAAAGTCTGTCCCTTTCTGTTGCATCATTAGTTTAGTTTCGGTAGTCTTCGATAACTTTTTCAAAAATACTTATAAGGAAAAGTGAAACGACGCCACAAAGGATGATTAATGTACGTGTCTTTGTTCTTGACCAAATGCACCTTGGGCAATCAGATGGGGTCGCTGAAAACCGAGCAACATCTTAAATTTTTTATTAGTTTAGAAAAATGACTAAAATGAGAAAAAATCTATCTTCTTTTTATACAATGTAGCGTGACACGGCTCTATTGATTTATCACATTACACAAACACAACACGAAATGTAACTAGACTGCGACGCAAAGATTCGAACTATGTTCAGTTGGAAAAATGCTACTCTACACACAAAACTAAGTAAATGTATTCAAAATGCAGAATATCCAAATATAACCTGTATGACTGTAACTAATTAGCGTCTACCGAACACTGGCTCTCGCGTGACTGTGACATACGAGTGTGGGGGTGGCTGCGATGGCGACACGCTATGTACCTACTTTTCTCCTAACTACCGTAAAACTAGAACTACTCGTACAATCAAAAATCCTACCTTTTACCTTGTTGATTGGCAAGTGCTACAAACTAGAAATTTTGGAGTTAATATCTGGCGCCAGTAGACTATTACACGAAATTTCTTTAAAACAAGACCATATTTTATCCTACGTATAAAGAGTCTCTTGACCGGACAGTCATGAAAAAGACCGGACTGTCCGCTCGAAAACCGGACTGTCCGCTCGAAAACCGGACTGTCCGCTCGAAAACCGGACTGTCCGCTCGAAAACCGGACTGTCCGCTCGAAAACCGGACTGTCCGCTCGAAAACCGGACTGTCCGCTCGAAAACCGGACTGTCCGCTCGAAAACCGGACTGTCCGCTCGAAAACCGGACTGTCCGCTCGAAAACCGGACTGTCCGCTCGAAAACCGGACTGTCCGCTCGAAAACCGGACTGTCCGCTCGAAAACCGGACTGTCCGCTCGAAAACCGGACTGTCCGCTCGAAAACCGGACTGTCCGCTCGAAAACCGGACTGTCCGCTCGAAAACCGGACTGTCCGCTCGAAAACCGGACTGTCCGCTCGAAAACCGGACTGTCCGCTCGAAAACCGGACTGTCCGCTCGAAAACCGGACTGTCCGCTCGAAAACCGGACTGTCCGCTCGAAAACCGGACTGTCCGCTCGAAAACCGGACTGTCCGCTCGAAAACCGGACTGTCCGCTCGAAAACCGGACTGTCCGCTCGAAAACCGGACGGTCCGCTCGAAAACCGGACGGTCCGCTCGAAAACCGGACGGTCCGCTCGAAAACCGGACGGTCCGCTCGAAAACCGGACGGTCCGCTCGAAAACCGGACGGTCCGCTCGAAAACCGGACGGTCCGCTCGAAAACCGGACTGTTCGCTCGAAAACCGGACTGTTCGCTCGAAAACCGGACTGTTCGCTCGAAAACCGGACTGTCTGCTCGAAAACCGGACATCTGGCAACTATAGAGACACCCCTCACCAAGCCCATCAAAATCCGCTCCCGTCCAGCCAAGCCGGAGGTTGAGGCAAGAAAGAAGTGACTTCAAAGGGGTCTTTGTCTCTCCGGAGAAGCCAGACGTAGCGGAAGTGGCTGCAGCCGGACACTGACAAACGACTGGTGGGAGGCGCAACAGATTAGAGCGAGCGAGTTATTCGCCTCTTGCTAAAACAAGCGCGCTCCGCGTCGGCGTGCTCAAGAGCTACCAACCTTCACAATCTGTACTTTTTGGCCTCGCCACTAGTTGCTCATTGCTTTTCAGGAACAACTTCACCTAAAACATTGCTTCTGTAAACCCTCATAAAATACTTTTCTAGCATATCAGACTAGTGTGTCTGAGACTGAAAATGATTGTGAATAGTGGAAAAAAATTGTGAAACGGTTATGAAAATTCGGAACGTTAAAAATAACACATAAAATGAGAATGGATACAAGCAAGAGTAAATAATTCAAAGAAAATTAATAAAATTATTGCCAATTTTTCATCGTGAAGCTGAAACGCTTGGGTTTCTGTTAATATTGGCTTGATATTGAGTAGAAATAAATACTAATCTAACGAAATTTCGGCCTCCAAAATAATGAAAATTTAATAATACTGTTCTATTGTTGTTCTATTAAAGTTTGACCCTAAACCGCTATCCTGATTGAGGTTTTCTGGGTTTACTCAATCGCTTAAGGCGTATGCTGGGATGGTCCCTAGATTTGTTCTCCTAGACGTAAACGTACAGCTGTCGTCCCCTCTTAAAATGTTACTATTCTATATGTATGGAAATTCAGTGGTTAGGCGGGAGAGCAAGCCCTGTGGCTTGAGCCTCGCCATAATAAAGGCACTATTATTATTATTATTATTATTATTATTATTATTATTATTATTAGGCAAATTAAGATGTGACTACATATTTTTTAAACATTCATTCAGCTGTGAGCAAATCACATTAAATATTTCAGATAATTGACGCCTTGGTAATCACATGCCAATAGAAGGGGTGTGAACGAAGGACCCCATCACGGTTGAATTTGTTAGGTGAGACGTTACTGTTTAAGCTTTTGAACTTTAACGATTAGAACCTTTCTGAACCCTCAGTGATATTTTTATCTTTCAACGCATATAGTTTGCAAAAAATCGAAACCGCCGACATGCGTAATCGCTTCATGGAAACTCGAGCGTTCTCTTACAGTTATACCTGTCTATAAGCTTGTTGTAATCTTATGTTAGTGATTGACGATGTAGGGAACCATTGTGCAATCGGAGCAAAATAATTAATATTAAAGTAATTTTAAAAAACCGAGCGAAGTGGCTCAGTGCGTAGCGCACTGACTTCGTAATCGGGAGGTCCGGGTTCGATTCCCGGGCCGGCCATCCTGACCGGGGTTTTCGTGGTTTCCCTCGGTCATAAAGGCGAATGCTGGGATGGTTCCAAAAGTCCACGATCACCTATCGCCTCCTAATCCATTGCTATCATCTTTCATCTTCCATACCCCCGGGCTAACAACCATGGGGGATAAAAATCGGATCCAGCTAAATGCTGGTCCCCCCTAAGAATTGTTGCAAGCACCTGCTACCGCGATAATAAATAAAAACTGAGCCACGGTAAATGCAGGATGCTTGCTTGCGTGGTCCTAGTCGGCCGATTAACGAAAAAAAAAGAAAAAAAATTAAAAAAGACACCGCTACTTATGTCCTTGCAGAAAAATTCCTTACTTCAAAACCTTAAACTGTTTTAGCATAAACATTCATAAAAAGTAAGATATAGTAATACAGACAGTGTTCTCTGGACACGTTTCCTACACTTACGGGACTAATGACATCAAACGTGGGAGAGCACGAATTAATCAATACCCTGGCTAACGCTTCTCTCCACCGTGCGCCCGGTGTCGCGCGTGACGTCTATTCCCGCGATGGCCGCATCAAGCGCTGGGCTTTGCCAGCTGCCGTCGCGACTCAGTGGGCCAAGACCACAATGCTCTGGCACGATACAGGGCAAGTATTGGACGTGGTTTAAGTTTGGGTACCGGATGATATCCGAGGTCCGTTATTTGTAATATTGACCTATTTTGTTCAGTACATCTCATAATTTTGTATACCTTCATATAAAAAAAATCGTATAAATAAGAAATAACTTTCCATGAAATAATCTTATAGACAATATCGCATTCGCTTTAATTGCTCTTACGGGACGGCAGATTGTTTAAACCCTTATCGGAGTCTGGTCTTTAAAAGTGGCTATTGTTTGTGCTACGTCGCTGAAAGAGTGCAGAATATTTTCGAATATTCATAAAGTATACGCGGAAATACGACGAAAAAGCTATTAATGACCCATACAGGGATTTGTGGCTCCTATTGTTGTGTTGAAAAGTCCAAGTATAGGAAAATGCATCTGAAGTTCACACACTAAGAGCTTGACAGTTGCCATTCGCTTCGAGAAAAAAAAAAATGCTCAAAAACAAAGAACCATAGAAATAAATAATTTGAAGGATTTAAAGGGTAATAAAACAGATCATAAGACTCAATAACAGTTGTAAAAGCTGAAATTTCGCGATTTATCATTTGAAGGTACACAACCACCTTACGTAGTTAACACACCATAAATCACTTCTCAGCCTCTCTCATTCAAAATATCGCGTTTTCCACATCGATCCACAGCCCTTAGCGATCCTTTCTGCTTTGCGAGCCTTTCCGGCCGTTTGGGAGCAGCGTTTGCCGCGCGCCTTCTGTGGACTTTACGGCCAGTTTAAGCTTAACTGCGCCTGCGTCGTAAAGCGGGCTTTAGGACAACAACGACGAGTGCAGGTATTTGCATTCGCTTCTTTTACAGTGTACGAACCCCGTTATTCCGCGTTTAATTCTTAATGAAAGGTCGCGAGTTGGCGCGCCGGCTGCAGCCGCGGTGGAGGCGGGAGGGGGTTTGGACGGGGCGGACCGCTGCGGGGGAGGCGGGGGAGGTGGCGTCGTTGCCAGGAGAGGCATGTTGATTTGGGAATGGCAGCTTAGGAATGGAGGGTGGCAAAAGGGATTACGGAAGAGATGGTGGTAGGGTGACAGTGGGAAAGGCAAAAATATATGGTGACGGCGCAGCAAAGTGTTGGAAGTGGGGTTCGAGGTCGTGATGTGTGGGGCCGTGATGCGCGGGGCCGTGATGCGCGGGGCCGTGATGCGCGGGGCCGTGATGCGCGGGGCCGTGATGCGCGGGGCCGTGATGCGTGGGGCCGTGATGCGCGGGGTCGTGATGCGCGGGGCCGTGATGCGCGGGGCCGTGATGCGCGGGGTCGTGATGCGCGGGGCCGTGATGCGCGGGGCCGTGATGCGCGGGGCCGTGATGCGTGGGGCCGTGATGCGCGGGGCCGTGATGGGCGGGGCCGTGGTTTGAGGAGCGATGGTGGCAGGGATGGCTGCAGGAATAGCAACGGAATGGCGGTTGGGTTGGCGGAGAGGTTGCCTGCAGGAATGGCGAAATGGTGATAGTTTGGGTGTTGGGGATGGTAACAATGTTGATATCGAAGAAGGGAAGGTTGATGATGGAAATGGTAGGGTTCAAGTGTTGCTACCAAGAACTTGACGATTTATTTTGTTATGTTTTCTGCTCCGATTTCTGCTGCGCTTACGAAACCTCTGTTACAACTCACAGGATTTGTGACTAATTTAGGTGCCTCAGGTATCAATTAATGTCACTCTAGTGCCTCTGACCGAGATTGTCCGAGGATGGATTGGCTCATTAGTGATTCCGGTCGCGTCAAATGCAAATGTCATTATTCACATAAGTGCATGTTTTATCGCGATTCCACCCCCCCCGCTGGCTTGTGAGATCCGGCGCCGTCCTAAGTCAGAGTATCTGGATGTTCTCCAACACGTTATCTCCTACCAGCAACGCCCCAGCCGGGTCTAGCTCTGAGTTCCCAACAAGTGAGGTAATGTTTTGCGTGAAGTGTGAGTGTGAAGGGGATGAGGAAATGACAAGGAAGGGGAAGGAAAAGTACTGTGCGGTCCTTGGCCCATTTATTAGGGTACAGCTCCAGAAGTTGCCTATTGTTGATCGGAGAAATTACGAAAAACTACCGATCAGAGCAGCTGTCCCATAGAATTCTCCTCCAGACAGATGCTGAACTCTGTGTTGCTAGTTTTGAAATTTCTACCAATGTTGGGATGCGAACCCCAGAACCTCCCAGTTAAACACTACAGCGACATCAGTTGAATCTCTGAGCTATCTTCGCCGGTGGGAGGTCCTAGGTTCAAGTCCCGGTGTCCTAGGGTGTCCGGATTTTCAACACTGGCTAAATGCCTAGGCCGAATTCAGTCACTGTCAGCGACGGTGCGGATTATTGCTGTTAAGTGTATCTTACATTATTATATATTCTTATTTCGCTCGTGATGACATATTGCCACCCTTGGTAAATAATGGTGCCTATTTTAGAGACGATTGCTGCAGAAAGTTGGGTTCCTCCGTATCACTCATTGCTAGAACAGATATGAAGAGTTTTGGTTATTTCGAGTTTTCTTTAATCTGTTTTTTCATTTTAAATTGTCAAGTAGAAAACGGGCAGCAGATTGCCACCTTACGAGCGGTAGTTCGATATGTTTAGCCTTATTCATAGAAAATATTATTAATTATTTTAATAATTTGTCAGTATTCCGGAAGTAATTACGAAATAGTTATCTTTTAGCACAGGAAATACAGTGTATCTTGTTGGCTTTTTCTATCAATTTATGGTTTCTTTGTTGTGGTGTGCATTTTGTTGCCATTACATCTTTTGTACTTCAATAAGTACCTATTCTTTGAACTAAAAATATACGATGGGTTAGGAAAGACCGTAACTTAATGATTCTCTAAGCAAGTTTCAACGAAAATCGCTTCTGATGACATCCCTCATACTTGACCTAATTCTAGAGCACAGCATTGCGGAACTAAAAAAATAAGCTCTTATTTGAGAATTTCTCATTAACTTGATGAAATTGTAATTAGTTCACAATTTCTCAACAATTGATGAAATGTTAATTGTTTTGTTCTTTAAAACTACTCACAAATGTACATATATTGTTTTACGACATGTTTATTTGCTTAACAATTTGTTTCACAGAATTCTTGAATCCCAAACAATATAAGACTTGTGGCTAAATGGAGAAAAAATCGTAAAAATGAATGAAAGATGTCAAAATCGTAATAGCTAAAGAAAAAACTTATGGCCTTTCAAAACCGCTTCTGATGAAAGTTCTGTAACATATAATCTTCTAGCAATTACGATTCAAAAGCGGTATATGCAATCTTTGACTTATCTCAGAAACTATACGTACTAGAAAAAAGTAAGCACAGTTTTGTAATCAATGTGTAATAAATATTAATGATCACGTAATTTGTAGGCTTTTCCTACGTTGACCAGTGTTATTTGCCAGCTGCAATACAAAGGCTCGCCACGTCACAAAGAACTCCCGTTAAGCAACAAAATCGCTCGGAGGGCTGTAATAAAGGACGCATAAACCTCTTCCTGTTGTTCACTTTGTCGGCTGAAGATATCGCCTCCATCGCGGCGGAGTAGGTGTAACAATCCTTTGAAGCTGGACAGCCGCGACTGTGAATTTGAGTGCAATGATCCTGTTGTTTTCCGTTTCTAATAGTAGACTACAGCAATATTGAACGTTTCTATGTTTGTCCTTCACAGAGAGGCTCGCAAAGGTGGCTCAGGGCATCAATTGATGTAACAGCATTGTCTCCAACCGCAAGGTCCTTAGGTTCGAAGCCCGACGGTGGAAGGGTTTTCAACACGACGGCTAGGTGGAATTCAGGTAGAATTCAGCGGGTTTTTAGGAGGAGAATTCTAGCGGGTAGGTGCTCTGATCGATAGTTTATCGTGGTTTCTCAGATAAACACGAAAGGGAATGCCGAAGCAGTACCGTACCAAACTGCGCGCTATCTTTCCTTCCTGTTCCTTGTTCTATTCTCACCTCTCACACGCTTTTACACTTACGTGCACCACACTACCACACATGTCGAAAGCTTAGACCAAGTTCCGGAACAAGAGCTACTCTGGGGGGAGATACCTTGTTGGGGAAAAATCTTCGCAAGACTATTTCGGTCGACGCCAGATCTCGTAAGACAGCGAGAGAAGACCAAAGTTACTGTCGCGATAAAAACATGCACTACATTAATATGACTAATTACCTAATTACCTTAGCAGTTGACGCGCTCGAAATCTCTAATCAATCAATCAATCAAGCGAGCACGATTCCGAAGTATTACTACAACTAAGACAGTGCTCGAAACGCACGTTGTTTAAATTCTCGGCTATCCGGGAGACGCCGCCTCGTTGGCAGGAAGGCCGACGTTTCGCCTGCGACATTTCCCAGCCAACGACGCGGCGTCTCCCGGATAGCCAAGAATTTATGGATTCGAGCCGCGGAAACTTACGTGTATGCACGTTGTTTCCTCCGCCGGAGTTGAATCAAGAAATTTTGAAAATTGTCAGTTTACGAAATATTTTGTTTTAGTAAACACTTAGTCCATTATTAGTGCTTTATTGTATAATCTTTGTTGTGTCAGTTTTTGATATGTCGAGTATGTATGTCAATCTGTCCCTTCTACTTTCTTCTTTTGTTTAGAAAATACTTTTTGTATTATTTAAGGTCGCGTCAATATCTAGGTCATTAGCGATCTCTATTGCACTTAACGGTATGGTAACTATGAAGAAGACATGATATGGTGATGATAGGGGAAGTGAAAGGACGAACACACATACAACCATTCACGAGGCGGAGCTAGAAACCAGCGATACTTCAGACTTAGATCCCTACTGCATTACTGCCTTAACGATCTCGGACATTCAGACCGGCAGAAAATGTTTTATTTCTGTACGAAATTAGTATGCGTGCACTATCATTTCACACTTCTTTTATCTTTTAAGAAGTGGGGTTGCTAAGTGTAGGTCAATTGTGCCATTTTTTTAAAGAGAAGAATTATTCTTAGTTACTCTTTTTCCAAACATCGTTTTGTGCAGTTATTTTGCCGCAAGCAAGGAGCTAATTCCAAACCGCTGCTTTATCAACTTTTAATAATATTTTCTTTAAACGTAATACATAATTTCTATTGGTTACTCACATAAAAAGTTCTTATTAATCCAATTGGAAGACAGCTAAAATACTTACATTTTGATAAATCATTCACAGAGTTTATAGTAAGTAAATAGATTCGAGGAACATCTTAGATGACACAATTGACTTTTACTCCTTCCATTCAGAAAGCGAAGTTAGGAAGGGGACCGTACGAACACCTCGAATGCAATATTAATACTAGCTGCTATTGAACTTCAAATTTCACTGTAATATCAATTCTGGATTTTTTAAATTTACTTTGTTGGTTGCATATTTGAATGATATACGAACATAAAAACAATTTACAAAACAGTTTTATGAAGCACATATTACAAACCACATTCACAAGATGAGATAAAATAACAAATAGATTACATTTAAATATTTCGTGGAATCGTAAGTCCTACATTCTTTACAGACAAAGCGGTGTGCTAGATGGTTGAGGTTTAGCAATACTTGTTTAAAGGCACCTGTGATACGGCAGTAGTGGCTCTTCGAAGTAGACATCCTGTGAACTTACTACTTGGAGTTGATGAGTAAAAACTGGCACTAGCAAACGGAACGTTCAAGTTTGATAACGATGCGGACCGGATGTCGTGTTGCAACAGAGTAAATGAGACGATAGAACCTGACCAATATTTTATGTTGCTTGCAGCACATTTTGTCCTGTTTTTGTCATCTTTAGTGCTTTGCATTGCTGGCGCACTATAATCTCTCATTCACATCCGAAAATATTACCTCTCTTCTGACAGTTATGTGTGCATGAAGGAACGAGTCGTGCAGTATTAGTCAGTCCATTCACCATCTGCCCCTGAGTACTGTGAACGCCCGTATGTTTTGCCCACATATTGTCGCCCAAGAGCTCATTCAAATTGATGAGGCAATGCTACAGTGCAACGTATATTTAAAAGAACATATACTATAACACCTATCGGACAGTGTTTTATATTTCTGGATATCTGTAAAGATAAAATTAACTCAATAATAGCAATACATAGAATACGAAGGGAATACAAAGTGATTATAAAAGTCGATTCGAAAAAACCTTGAAAATAGAAAATAAATTAAACAAAAATTACTCGGTTACTAGCGTCTGAACAGTAACGTGCTGATAAGCATGGAATGTTGCTTTGAACGCAATAAAAATGTTTTTCATGTGAAAGACGTTATAGATCACACAATTTATGTTATAGTGATTCACGTTATTCAGACATTCGAAAAAAAATGAAATAAGGAGGCAACACATTATATCCCGGCAAGTGAAAGTGAAAGACAGATATGTAATTTATCAAAAGACGAACCTCAAGGACAGTTTTGTAAGCAAAATGAACGCCAGAACAAATAAAAGCACTCGTGCTCATTGGAACTTAATCATCCAAATGCAGTGAGCCAATCTCTTTCAGTGTATCAGGTTTCTATAGTGAACGGAGAATCACACCAAAAATGGTTACAATACACGAATTAAATCGTGAGATTAAGTCCCACACTAATGTCATTCCGATACTTAGAGAACACCAATGAGGGGGTTCAATGACAGAATAAATTGCCATTTAATTGAAGGCAATCTTGTTATTTATAAGAAATAAAGCAACATGAATATAGCAATATAATATGGTAATTTCTGTATGTTCGTGTTTATTATTTTCAGGTTTTGTGGTAAGGCAACGGTACGTATTTTGAACATTTTCTTTCTTGCAGTTCATTCCGCAGGAAAGTAGGTGTCTGCGTCTTTTTTCTTTGAAAAAAAAAATAGTTTGACATCACCATACTTCTCCAGTTAAACAACTACTATCTACATACGATATATAATGAAAAAAAAAATTAAGGTGACGGCCGAGCTGTAAGAGCAGGACGAGGTCGTGGCGACTACGTATCGCGAATGTATTGTAAACATCCGATAAGTGTTAAAAGACGAAACTATCACCTACGACTAAGATGGTTGATAATATTTTTTTACTGAAGCTTTTATCCAGCCGACATCCCGGTACCCTTTACGCTTGTATGTTACGTATATTTGACTATACACTACACATCAACTCTCTTGCGGTCTCCTCTGGTCTGGAGTCAAGAGAACGCGAGGACCTTCTCGACAGCACGTACTTGAGAGACAAGAAACAAACAACCATGCCCAAGGCAGTACTAAAACTCACGACTCTCAGGCCCGAAGCGCTGGGTTGGTATACGTTCCAGGTCGGCTATTTTCTGACAATAAAAACGCTAAAAATGCCACAAAGACAAATATATTGAAAATACAAACTACTGTATTGGTATTGTGGCGAGTTTTCGTTGGCATTTCCAATAAAATAACTATATAAGTCGTCATTGCCAACAATATTATTTATTAAAATAGCAACTTTCGATGGATTGTTGGCAATGACAACTTATATAATTATTTCAATACAAACTACGCTGGGGTCCCTCATTGCCTCTCCCGATTGGTACTATGTAAGGTAACTGTGAAGAGAGTTCGACGGGGTAGCTATTCGTGGGTGGACGTCGCAAACATTACGCAAGAAACATGCGCGCAGGCGCTTGCTTTGCGCTGGTGGGCGCGGTGTCGTGGAGCCGGACGGGTAACCGCCCGGATAACCGCCCGGGTAACCGTCCGAGTAATCGCCCGGGTAACCGCCCGGGGCCAGCTGCCATTCCTGGCCCATTCCTCGCGCCGCGCCTCGCCAGGGCACAGGGCACAGGGCTTTGAATGGGACCCCCTCCCTGCTCGCGCACGCCGGACCAGAGGGGCACCCGCCCCCCCCCCATGCCTCCGAGAGCTTTGGATGCCGCAGGGCGGACGCGCATTCCTCGCGAGAGGGATGCCGAGCAGCGCGGCGGCTGCTGAGGTGTCCTCAGTGAGGAACCCGCCCGTCCTCACAGCGTCCTGGTAGCCGCACGACGGCAGGGAGGACCACGGCGGTTGCGCCGTCTCGAAAACACCGATAAAAGACAAAGACACTTTCTATTGAAAATACAATTAGAGTAGGCCAGACAGTGCAATAATGCGTCTTAGTTGGCGAAAGACCCAACAAATGCAGTCGTAGGGTACCAGTTCAAGTCTCCCGTACGGCCTGAGTATTTTTATTATGAAACTATAAAGAAGCTCACAACCGTGAAAATAGCAGGATTCGATCTCTCGATCCTGCGCAGGGACGTCCACCTTAATGATTTTGAATACAAGTCGTCTCCTACATTCTTCAGTTCACTGTGTATGGTTTGAGTATTAAAAAATGTTGTACCCTCGTAAGAGTTAATAGATGATTCACCAACTGGGGCCTGGGACCTATAGATGTAACGGCGCATATGTCAGAGTGAGAGGTTTTTGAACACCTTATTAACTAACGCCTTATTATATGCATTTTAATGAAATCTATCTATAGTCACTTCCGCCCACCATGCAGATTAGAACATGTCATGGAAAAAGCGGAACTAGAAATGATGAATGTAAGTGGAAGAGAAGGAGAATTAGAGGAAAGTAAATAAAGAGTAGAGAAAGTAGAGATGAGTGGGAGAAGAAATTTAAGAAAGAATAAAGTGATTAAAGAGGAGAGGAGAAGGATGGTAATGAGGGGGGGGGTCAAGAACGAGGAGGATGATGAGGTTGATGAAGGGGGGAACAGGGGAGTGGGAAATGGATGGAGAATAGGAGGAGGAGAGGGGAGATGGTGGTGAGGGAGGTGACAGGGTAGTTCGAGAGCCATTGCGGGGGCAGTAGAGCGGAAAAGGATACGAACAACAAGAGGGGAGGGAAAAAGGAAAGGGAAAGGAAAAGGAGAGTAGGTAGGAGGGCAGGGTAAGGATGGAGATGTGGGGTCGAGGGCAAGGAGGACGATTTGAAAGAGGAGGTGGTAGTGGAAGTAAGATGGGGTGATAAAAGAAATGAGAGGGAGGGTCGCTGGAACGCAAGGGGGGGGGCAGGCGTGGACAGGAGCTGCAGCCACGGTGGGGGGTTGGTATTGCCGCGGCGTGGGAGGCAGCCCCTACAGCGAACCTGCGGTCGACGGCTGCCGTCTACTTCTCGCGCAGCGTAATGGAAAAAATCTCGACGTCCGGCAGGGCCTCCCCCCTCCCCCTCCCCTCCTTTCCACCGCCTCCCGCAGCCGCCCTTCCCAATCAGGCGCGCGGCCCGCGGCGGGGCGGCAAAAAAGAAATGTTCAATCAAAGCCCGAGCCCGCCAGGCACGCACAATTAAAAGCCGGTGGGCAGAGCAGGCGAGCGAGACGCGGGTGGCGCGGCGCGCGGCGGGAACGGGAAGAAGGCAGCACTGGGGCGCTGTCTGGCGGAGATTCCTGGAAATACTACAGCTGTCCAGCCAAAGGGTAGCAGTCGGACACGGGCGAAAACTCCCGCGCGGGTGGCCATGAAAAACAAAACAACGAACAGAAACTGAGCGGGGAGGAGAGGCCTGTCCGTGGCGGGGTGCTTGCGGAGACCGCACGCGAACCACTTCTTGTTGCCTCCGCCGACAGAGGGGCGTGGGAATGCGGTGGCGATCCGCACAGGGCGGGCTTCTCCTGCTATCTCATTTCGCGCTGCGTCAAGAGAGACGATTCTGCTGCAGTTAGGTTTTGATACACAGCATTCATTTATTTACGACAAAAACAGTTAAAGACTGTGTGTGACGTCCTATGAGGAGAAGTTGATTTGAAGTTACATTTATTACATTCTGAAATTCTTTAGGTCACGTGCACTTAAGTTGAAATTTACTAATGAAATCTATTAGATTTATAATTGAAAGACTAAGTAGAACAAGGCGCTATCTCACGTTGTCCTAATTCTGAGAAATTGGGGGTTTTACTAGAACTTTTATAATATAACTCAGAACAGATTTAAAGTCTTTTCTAGATTTGAAAATGAAATTACACTAAAATAATACGAGTAATATTTCAAGTTATATTGAAGTCCAAAAAGTCAATTTCACAAACAAATGTAGAATTTCCCCTTTTTCTACAGAGACTTTCAATTAAAATCTGCTGTGCGCAGTTCATGAAGATAAGTCATTTGTCTTCAAGGGATTTTGATGCATCACGGGAGGTCAATGAGAGCTGACAAATGTGGGGTAGGCTGCGTGCAATTAACCCGAAGCAGTTCTGCGTCTTTAATAATAACAATAATATAAAAATATAATAATACTATAATACTAATATAATAATAATATTAACAATAATAATTTTGCTGTCATGTGAAAAGCCTTTCTAACTAGATACGAGAACTGCTGAATTTGGAATAGGTGACCTCTGAGACAAATGCCTCTCAATGTCAAAGATAAAAAACCCCAAGCAAAAATGAATAATCATTATTTGATTGAGCAAGCGTTTTGCGAACTAAAATTTCAAAAGTTCGATTTTGATCCAGATTTTCAAATTCAATTTGGTTTTACGTCACTGTCATACCGCATGTGATCCAGGGGATACACATGAAGTCCAAGTTAAAATTATTATTTTTAATCATTATGACGTTCTTAAAACTTTTCTGAAGAATAATTATCTCGAAATATGTGAAATGTGTATGTCATTCAGTTTAACGTACAGCGACCAAAGATAGCTGATCTATGTCCTTGATTTTGCGAACATAGGTTATGCAATATAAAGCTCGCAATCTAAATTTTCACACTGTGAATCCAAGTAGAAAAATTGACGCAGATTCTTTCATTTAATTATGTATTTATGTCCTTACAAATGTATGTGTGCTTGACTGATATGTAGCCAAAGGTTTGCTCCATGCGTATAGTTTAAATGTAGAGTGACGACAGTGTGTACTTCTACGAACACAGCGTTTACTAACAGCTGGGGCAGAGTGCTGAAGTGATCTTTCCACCGCTAGTTCTTGCACACTTCAAAAATGTCATTAGATCAGGTTCAACACGCCCTGTTGCATCATGTACGTGATCGAACAGTTACATTTTCGTTCTATCCCCTCATGAAATCTGTTATGTTGTTGCATCCAGGTAGTGGCAGTGTCTTGCCAGTATTTTATATTGTGACGTAAAATTATTTTGGCGGTTTGGTTAGCAGCTTTACATTGCATGGCCGTAGTCATAATGAGAACCTAAGAGATAGTGATTCCAACTGTCAGTACAGTTAAACTTTAAGGTGTCAACTTATTGTGACTACGTAATAGAAACACAATATACTTCAAAATTTATTGATTTAAAAATAGCAATTATTCGCCTTTGATATCTGCTCATGCCCGGGCTCGAAAGTTGTGAGTGACATTTCATGTAACCCCTCATCGCAACGCGTGAAGTTTTTATCACGTGCTCTTCACATTAAAGAAAGTGAAGGTCATTTATAGTAGCCTTGTCTTTTGTCATGAGCTCGCCAAATTATTTGGATTGATTTGCATGGTAGCTTTCTCATTGAATTTCAAGTTTAGGCGATCTTTAGCACTTTAATTATTCCATCTCTTAAAATTATTATTTTCTCTTGAAGATCTGTTTCACTCTCTATTAAATCAAGAAGTCTGTCATCAGTGCTAAATTTGTGTGAAGTAAAAACTCGCTCTTTTCTTTCTCAACCGTACATGCGGAAACAGGGTTCGACGTTGGGAATCTGAGTTTCATTTGTGAAACCATTCTATGCACTACATAGAGTGAGAAAAAGTTTGAAAGAACATAAAAAACTAGCCACTTATCCCACCAAAATGCTTTTTATAGTCAATTACACTATTTCACAATCTTCAACGTGATATCTTGATAGAAAAGTAGAAGTTATTAAATTGTATCGTTATTGTCAATTTTCTTTCATTTGTAATTCCCTCTTGGGCTTCAAAGGAAAAAAGAACGAAAGGAAATGTAATATTAACAATAACAATGATAATACTGGCAACAATATTAATAATAATAATAATAATAATAATAATAATAATAATAATAATAATAATAATAATAATAATAATAATAATAATAAATGTACGGGGGACTTTTGAACGTAAACTCTCCACGAGCAGAAGACTATTTCGCGGCACGAGCCGAAAGCACGACTTGTTCGCAATCGAGCAGCGCGTGTAGTGCGCGCAGTGAAAGGCCCCTTAATGGGCGCCCATTGAGAAGGCAAACGAGGCTCTTTCCTGCCTCTGCTCCCGCGGCACCCATCACGGCGCGAGCGCCTCGCAGCCGCCCTTTTCGCCCTCTGACGCCCACTCGCGTTCACCCACCCACACTCTTGCTCGCCCCCACCTACACGCCCATTTACCAACAAGCCCGCCCACCCAACTCGTCTCGCCCATCCGTTAACTCGCATTCCTACCTACTCGCTCACTCGCCTACTCGCTTACTCGCCTACTCGCTCACTCGCCTACTCGCTCACTCGCCTACTCGCTCACTCGCCTACTCGCTCACTGGCCTACTCGCTCACTCGCCTACTCGCTCACTCGCCTACTCGCTCACTCGCCTACTCGCTCACTCGCCTACTCGCTCACTGGCCTACTCGCTCACTCGCCTACTCGCTCACTCGCCTACTCGCTCACTCGCCTACTCGCCTACCCGCCTACCTGCCCACCCGCCTACCTGCCCTCCCGCCTACCTGCCCTCCCGCCTACTCACCTACCGACCTCGCGCTCTTGCCCACATACTCTCCCGCCCCCCAACTCGTCCGCTCACCTCTCCGCCGTCCCCCTCTACGTACCGTGCCACGCCAACCCCTGCCCGCTCCCTTCCCCACCCATCCACTATCTCCACCATCTTCCTTTACCGTAAGCTCGTGCCGCGCTTCCATCACCCTTCCCGCCCCCCTCACCACCCCACCCACCCCCATCCCTCGCGCGTCACGCCACGCCTAAGCGGCAGAAGACTCGGCCGTTTATGAAGCTGTAAACGCGGCCCACCGCGGCGCCGGGGACATAACTTAATAGTTCATAAAGCGCGGCCTCGCCACGGGAGGCGCTGCGGGCGCGGCGGGTGGTGGCTTTGTCTCCCTCAGGCGCGACTGGAGCCATCCACCCGCGCGATTGTTCCACTGCCCCACTCGGCACCCGAACTGCGCCCCAACTGCGCCCCAACTGCGCCCCAACTGCGCCCCAACTGCGCCCCAACTGCGCCCCAACTGCGCCCGAACTGCGCCCCAACTGCGCCCCAACTGCGCCCGAACTGCGCCCCAACTGCGCCCCAACTGCGCCCCAACTGCGCCCCAACTGCGCCCCAACTGCGCCCCAACTGCGCCCCAACTGCGCCCCAACTGCGCCCCAACTGCGCCCCAACTGCGCCCCAACTGCGCCCCAACTGCGCCCCAACTGCGCCCCAACTGCGCCCCAACTGCGCCCCAACTGCGCCCCAACTGCGCCCCAACTGCGCCCCAACTGCGCCCCAACTGCGCCCCAACTGCGCCCCAACTGCGCCCCAACTGCGCCCCAACTGCGCCCCAACTGCGCCCCAACTGCGCCCCAACTGCGCCCCAACTGCGCCCCAACTGCGCCCCAACTGCGCCCGAACTGCGCCCGAACTGCGCCCGAACTGCGCCCGAACTGCGCCCGAACTGCGCCCGAACTGCGCCCGAACTGCGCCCGAACTGCGCCCGAACTGCGCCCGAACTGCGCCCGAACTGCGCCCGAACTGCGCCCGAACTGCGCCCGAACTGCGCCCGAACTGCGCCCGAACTGCGCCCGAACTGCGCCCGAACTGCGCCCGAACTGCGCCCGAACTGCGCCCGAACTGCGCCCGAACTGCGCCCGAACTGCGCCCGAACTGCGCCCGAACTGCGCCCGAACTGCGCCCCACCTGCGCCCCACCTGCGCCCCACCTGCGCCCCACCTGCGCCCCACCTGCGCCCCCACCTGCGCCGCCACCTGCGCCCCCACCTGCGCCGCCACTGCGCCGCCACTGCGCCGCCACTGCGCCCCCACTGCGCCCCCACTGCGCCCCCACTGCGCCCCCACTGCGCCCCCACTGCGCCCCCTCTGCGCCCCCACTGCGCCCCCACTGCGCCCCAACTGCGCCCCCACTGCGCCCCAACTGCGCCCCAACGCCCGCGGGGAAAGAGAGTTCGTGAGCGGGTTCACTTCTTTGCCACCGGGAAGATGTTGGTAGGTTGTGAAATGCGTCAATTTGTAATGTGAGCCGCTTGGGACTTTGGGTCATATTGCGACGTTTGGAACAGTTATGCTATCTCTTTGTCGCTGAATCACTCACGGTTTCGACAATATATGCAATTATACTTTCTTAGCACTAGTCCCGAACTCACCTAGCTCTGTCTGAAACAGCAGATCCAATGTACTAAAGTTTCTAGAATAAAAATCCTTTGAAATTTTATCATGTAATCAAAGAAGAGTGTAAAAGTTTGTAAGAAATGTAAAAAACTAGCGTCGTCTGTTTTGTGAAGAGAGGATTCAGATAATAATCAAGGGCCTGTATCGAAGAGACCAAAATATCATACTTCAGGAAACGTGTAAGGAGTAATGAAAACGTTTCACCCGTAGAGTATGCATGTAGGTGGATGATATATTTACCGTTTTCTTGTCATTTTAACAAAATATTACGATATTGTGATCCAAAATTCTTCGTCTCTCGTTTATGATTTAATTTAGTTAGTTAATGTGAAATACACTCTGTAGTGAATATCTACAGTGTTGCAAGTAGGGTATATTTTTCTGTGAGCCTAGAGTTCATATTCACCTACAGGAGATGAATGTTCTATTAAGTTTGCTATCAAGATCAGAGTTTTCAATTAATGTCAAATGTTGACAGATATTACTGATAAAATACTGATTATTTCTTTCGAGCTTTCAATTTCACATTCTCTTAATAATATTTTAAACGTCGGTGGTTAAACATTGTAAACAGATGATAAAATTGAGTTCTGATCTACATATTGAAAGTTACAAATGGTATCAAGAACCAAAATTTTAAAAGTTAACAAAAACTCCACATGTACAATGAAATTTGTCTCGCAAGTCCTCTTCGAAAACAAAATGGCACTTGATCTAATTTTCATAAACCCCTGCTAACGTCTCGTATTTTCCGCCCCGGCGGAAAGCCTCTGCCTGTGGCTTAGCACGCAGAATTCGAGATCGAAATTACTAATGAAGTACTGATTTTTAATTGTTAATTTTCAGTTTAACATCCTCTTAATGACTTTTTATAAGCCGCTGTTTCAACATCGCAGGACAGATGGTAACATTAAATTCTGATTTGTAATATTTTTAGGTGGACACAAACACAAACGGTGCCAAAACCCGAAATTTTAACATTGCACAAAACCTTCCAAGGGGCACAATGAAATTTTCCCCCTTCCATGACACAACAGCGCTTGATCCCTTTTACACAAAACCGTTGCCAAGTAAGGTGGTAATTTGAGTCATTTCAGCCCTTACATCCGTTCTCCCAGCGCCGTGTTACATCTCACCTCTTCCGCCCCGCCGACCTCGCAGCCTCTGCTGTTGTCTTAGCACGCGGAATTCGAGATTGAAATTACTGATGAAGTACTAATTTGTATGGTTAATTTGGATTTTACATCTTTTTAATGACTGTTTATAAGCCTTTGGTTAAACATTGCAGGACAGATGGTACCATTGAATTGTGATTTACAATATTTTCGGATCTATAATGTCACAAATGGTACCAAAACCCTGAATTTTAACATTGCACAAAACCTTCCAAGTGGCACAATGAAATTTTCACCCTCCTAAGACGCAACGGCGCTTGAGCCCTTTTACACAAAACCGTGCCAAGTAAGGTGGTAATTTGGTTCGTTTCAGCCCTTAGATCCGTTCTCCCGGGGCCGCGTTACATCTCGCCTCTTCCGCCCCGCCGACTCGCAGTCTCTAGGGGCGTGACGCGCGGAATCCGAGTGTTTGCTCGGAAGTAATACACCTCCCGCTAGAGGGCGCCGCGCCCGCGCCCCCTCCGAAAGCGGCGCCTCTCTGCACGGCTTTGCGGCGCTCGCGAGCTTTATGGTTGACTCTCGTTCTTTCATAACGCTCTCCCCTCCCCTCCCCTCCCCTCCCCCTTCGCCTTCGCACCCCTCCCACCAAGTAGCGCGAGTCGATTGCCGCGCGGCGTCAAGCGGCGCTCAAATCTCTCGCGCAGTTGTCCTCATCGCCGCCGCCCCCACCCCCGTCGCCGCACACTGGGGCGAAACAATGCGCCACACCTTGAATCAGAAAATTATCGGAAATAAAATGAGATAATATGCTCATATAATAATATAATAATATAATAATAATATAATAATATAATAATAATATAATAATATAATAATAATATAATAATATAATAATATAATAATATAATAATATAATAATATAATAATATAATAATATAATAATATAATAATATAATAATATAATAATATAATAATATAATATAATAAGCCGTCCGCATAGCGAAGATCGTTAAGGCAGTACTGTCGAGTCAACCTTGAAAGGAAGGATCATGGGTTCGAGTCCCGCCTCGGCATGGGTGTATTTGTGTAGGTATGTGTTTGTGTGTCGTCTTTTTACTTATTATTATTATTACTACTATTATTATTATTATTATTATTATTATTATTATTATTATTATTTATTTCATCTTCTACACCTCCAGGGCTAACAACACTGAAGGCTAAAAATCGGATGCAGCTAAAATGCTGATAAGTTACATACACCGAGATAATGTTACTGAGCCCCGGTAAATGCTCAGTGCGTGCACGCGTGGTCCAAGTCGGCATATTCGTTAGCAATAATAATAATAATAATAATAATAATAATAATAATAATAATAATAATAATAATAATAATAAATATAATAATAATAATAATAATAATAATAATAATAATAATAATAATAATTTAAACATAATTATTACTTCCAATCTTCAGTTCAAATATAACAGAAGCAAAGAAAGCGGGCTTCCGACAGTTCATTTTCCAAATATGGCGTATTGGCAAAGTGAAAATCATTCCTATTATAATAGAGAGTATTGGAGCCATATCGAAGAACATGCATCAAAACTCCAAAAACTAGATCTTCCTGAAAACCTACCGACATATTTAGATTCAAAATTATAACCGTTTTTACTGTGGTCATTAAGAGCAAGCTGTACATAGAGCTGAGGTGGCTCTAGGCAACAACTTTTACGTGTCTGACAGGGAGATCCAAGCGATCGATTCTAGGATTTGTCCTACAATTTTTCAGTTCATCTAAATGTTGCATTAGAACGTCGTTATAGTTTATTGAAATTCTCGTGTGTAAATCGACCAAAATTTGCGTTGGCACACTCACGGTGTCGTTTGACCCACTGTTCTTCATAGCCACTTCGAACTGCGAGGCAACGATCGCAAGGGATTCGCCTTTTCCCAATTCATGAAGGAACTCTCACCGAGTATCAGTCACGAAGTGTCAACACTTCGCGAGCGAATAGGTGACAGTCTATTCCAAAACGAGTGTTGAATCTTTAACAGTTCTCTTCAAACAATAATCCTATATTTTCAAAGATTTTTGAACTTGCTAAAGACTACTTGAGAATAGGGAGGTCTGAGAAAGAATAACTCATGATTTGTGTCAGTTTTTCACTACAATAAGAAAAGTGAAGCAGGTTTTGAGGGCAACATTCGGAAAAATATTTTGTATCTATTTGTATTTTCGTACAAGTTTGTTTTGTCTTCAGTATATGTTTATATTGTAATAATGAATCGATTAAACGTTCATATTGTGATTATTAATAGAGGAGATAATATTAATATTTATATCAATTAAAATGATGATTTGCTTGATTAATTAAAAAATTACTAAAAGTTAGTTAAGTCCTTTCAATAGCAAATTGCATAACATGTAGGTATCCGAAGTCAATATGAAAATTTAATTTTACATTGGTTAGCAAGTACATGATGCAGTAGGCACACGCAGAGCTATGAGCATCAAGCAGATACAATTAATCAAAAATTTAAAAGAAGTGAAAATATATAAAAACATAAATATGAACTAATAGTGCTACAGAATGGTAAAGACTTTTTCATAATAGTTAAATTATTATTTTTTCGGCCTAGCTTTTCGGGTTTGCCTCACCCTCTTTCCAGCTGCCATTTATTGCCGCCCAAAATACATTTTTCCACATTTTCTCTCTTTTTGTTTCTTCATTAATTTATTTCTCTTGATACATGACTAATATTATAGCAGAGTAAAACCTCGCCCTATACAGCAATTTTTGTTGAAAAATTTGAAGTCTGAAAAATGTCCCTGCACTTCGTTGCAAGTCACTGCATTTTCACTTACGCATGCGGGAATCCGAGAATACATAACTTGTGAACTGCTGGGAAGAGTAACTAGTACCTCAACAACGGTTCTGTAACTAAATATACCTAAGGCTGAATTTTCCTTTATCCGCTCTTTGTTTCCCACATTTTATTGTGCAAGGATAGGGTGGTATACCTGGGTGAAACGTATTACAGAGCATCTTTCTCCATTATTTCAATGAAAATAATATTAGAAAAGTTTACTTCCTCACGAGAGCAGGAGAGAGGATTTTAGTGAGAAAGGAAGCATAGTTAACATTTGGCTATTGGCTGACACAGGCTACATTTTTCGGGAGTTATAGAAATCACATTTTGTTACTAAAGTGATTTGATTTGATAATCACCATAAAGTATTTGAATGTATATGTTGTGAATGGTTGGCTTTCGAATATTATTGGAAATAGGATTAAAGCTAAGCAAGCGTTAAGTATTAATTGTTAATAATCGCATATATTGTGATGTATACTGTAAGGTAAAATCTGTATTATATCTGCGTAATAATAACAAACCTTTTACATTATTATCATTATTATTACACCATTATTATTATTATCATTATTATTATTATTATTATTATTATTATTATTATTATTATTATTATTATTATTATTATTATTATTATTATTATTATTATTAATATTATTATTATTAATATTATTATTAAAGAATTGGTAGCAGTTAAATATAATAATTTAAGTTCATATCTCCGCAGATGTATCACACAAAGAACCTCGATAGCAAGATCATTATCGCAGAAGCATCATAGTTCCTGCCGAATCGTCATAGTAATACATGGTTACACTGTAGCAACACGCACAGGGAGTTTGCTGGTGCAGATATACTTCACCTAGCAAACTCGATGTGCGGTCATGATGGCTTACGCCAAATCATGAATTCCTTTTTGAATTCCTTTTTGCTCCCTTATGGTAATATTTTGCTCCCAAATTTTACACAACCTTTGAGGACTCGAGAAAAGATACTGGAAGGGTTTTTGGAAAAACTGAATTTTTTTGCTGGAAATTACGCGACCTGAACTGAGTCTGAATAGTAGTGCATAACACAATCACTAGGACGTACACTCATTAACACTATCACTAAATAACACCATAAATTAAAAGGTTTGGGGGCAACAGGAAACAAGATACTTCAGCCAAAGAAAACCAAATATGTAAGAAAAGGTTAAACTCTGTTTTTTTTCCAAGCGTGTGTAACTTTGTTACTAAGTATGTCTTATTCATATTTATAAAGTGATTGAGAATTAATAGGATGAGCCACTTCTCCACCAAAATAGGGATAATAAGCTTCATAAACTGTGGAGGAGTTTCTGTGACGGATGGGATGGCGCATCTTGTTACTACCTCAAACATTTCAATTTATGAATTAAAACACAATACGCACTTTACCAATTAGGACGATTGAATCGTGAAAACTGTCGATTGAATCTTCGAGGCAATTTATCGAGAATTAATCATTATGTTTTTGAATATTACAATCATTGGCTTCGTTATAATAATAATAATAATAATAATAATAATAATAATAATAATAATAATAATAATAATAATAATAATAATAATATTGTTATTATTACTACAGCGTAGTTGTAATATGATTTCACTTGAAACTGCGTAAGGATACATATAGTAATAAAATACTTAAATATGAATCAATAACGAAACAACCATATATAAATAATTTTCAATCCACAGTTTTTCCGTTTTGTTCATTCTTATTTCGACCTATAATTCTTGGATAGAGAAACATTTCAACATTGTTTAATACCTTTTTCATTGCTTAACCATTGGAACAAGAAAATATCGAAGCTCATGCTTATAAAATGTTCGCGTTACTCGTTGGGACCAAACAACGCAACTTAGATATTTTCTTAGCTATTTTTGTTTATTCTTTCAATTTTCCAAATGTTTAGTTTATTGGGATGTATATTAATTTTAAAGTTAAATTATTTGTATTAAATTATTCACATTCAATAATAGCATTTCAGTAACAATATTATACTAGTTTCTTAATATATTCTTACTATTACATTTCTTTGTTTTTATTCGTAGTGTGAAGATTTGAGGATTTTTTCATTGGCAATGAACTTCGTTGTCCCTCAGATGTACAGTTCTTTTTAGCTGAGATGTATCTGTGACTACTTCCCTTTTTCGTTTCAACTCAGCACATGAAATCCCGCTTTAAAGAAACGTTTTTATTCCAGTGTCAATTCTAATGTGAGTCACTTGGAAATGAGTCTGTCTTTTGCATCACCAGGACAATGTCCGCCCATGTCAGTTGTTTCACCCACGTCTCAGTAGCCGTCTCACCGCGCTGTGTCGCACAGCCTTTCATCTCGCGACCCGCCTTGCCTGAACCTTGCGGAACCTCTCTTTTCGCATTTTCCGCGGCGGCGTCCGTCGCGGGTGAGTTTAGTTACCGGGTTATCTGCCAAGTTTACGGCGTCGTTCCTCGCTTGCGGCTGAAAGGTGAAGCTGCGCTCGCGACACGCGACGGCGGCCGCGAACGAAAGACTGTCGCCGTGCGCCGCGCGTTCCCCGAAGCGGCTACGAAACAAAATCTACGTCAGCATGTCGTGGAAGTAAAAGCGCCCCGCCGAGGTTTTGACAAAGTATGCGTATTTTACTTCCTCAAAAACTTTGTTTGGGTTTGAATTTATTTTCCTGCCGACCCGCCGCTTCCCTCGAGTCTTTCTTTTCCGCCGCGACCTTCTGTCTCTCTCGCTTTCTATCGGTGCTCGCTGCTCCTCCTACGCCCCCTCCCCCCCCCCCGATGTAACGTCTTCGTTGCTCCGCCGCCACCGCCACCGTCGCGCTGCTTATGTTGCAGAAGTCGCCTGTCTCTATATATCACGGCCATTCGCACGTAGGGGAAGCGTAGCCTCTGTGCTCGGCAGTGGGTAATGGAAGGCTTGCGGGCGTTGCAGAACGCGCCTGCGGGGCCAGAGGCTGAGGGCGGGTGGCGATGGGCGAATTGGGCGTGGGAGGATGGCTAAGGGGTGCGTCGAGGCGACATAGAAGGCACGGACGACGCTGCAGAGGCGGCACGCCTCTCATCTGTAGAGGGCACAAGAGGAGATGTAGGCATTTGAGATTATGTAGTGTGAGTACGCGGGTAGAGAAAGGGTACTGCAAGAAGGTGTGGCAGGCGAAGTGGCAAAGGGGTCGAAGGGGCGACTAGTGTATGAAGAGCTGCGTAGTGTGAGGAAGGTGTGATCGTATCAAAAGTAAGATATCCTAAGGCAGGAAAATGCGAAAAACGCAAATGGCGCCGAGATGAGTCAGAAGAGTAAGCAAACCTGGGGCAAAGGGTGAGCAGTGGGGTGAGGAGGGATTGGATAGAGGTGGGGTGAGGAAGGGCGGAGTAGAGGGGTGATAGCTGGCGGCAGGTTGGGTCTAAAGAAAAGCATGGCGGGGTGGGGGGTAGGGGGCGGGTCGGGGTGCTTGTCGAGGTGCGGGGCAGGGAGCGGAGCGAGGTGTGGGGCGCGGCGTGGGGCGCGGCGTGGGGCGCGGCGTGGGGCGCGGCGTGGGGCGCGGCGTGGGGCGCGGCGTGGGGCGCGGCGTGGGGCGCGGGGTGGGGCGCGGCGTGGGGCGCGGCGTGGGGCGCGGCGTGGGGCGCGGCGTGGGGCGCGGCGTGGGGCGCGGCGTGGGGCGCGGCGTGGGGCGAGGCGTGGGGCGTGGCGCGGGACGAGGCGGGGGGCGAGGCTAGGATGAGAGCAGCGCGGAGTGCACGGGGCGGGGCGGGCGCCGTGTGCGAGGGGGCGGCTGTTGCGCGTATAAATCACGCGGAGGCCGCGCCCGCCCCATCAGTCACGGGGGTTGTCGTTAAAGTCGCGGCCGCGCCCGCCCCGCCGCCTCCGCCGTTCCCACTGCGCCGCCCCCGCCACCCTTCGCTGCGCCGCCTTGGCCTCCGCCTCCGCCCCTCGAATCCGTCGTCATCCCCGACCTCGCGCTCGCCGCCTACGAACACGCCCCCATTCCCACCCGCGCCGGGGATTCAGCCTGAGCCGCCTTCTAAAGCATAGGTCTCTCCACCGCACTCGTTCACGCTGCGTGGTGATTAAATTCTTCTGCGAATGCGATATGCGAGGACTTTTATGATAATAAATGTCATTTGCTTTCCTGTGCTTTCTTTTTGCGTCAAAAATTAAGACGATTTTCACTCGCATCCCACACAAGAAATACAGGTCTTAACTAAGAAATGTTTCAGTAAATAAGTCTTACTCATGAACCTTGATGCTTTTCCACGAAATATACTTTCCTGCATTTGAATTATATCATTTCTATCAATCACCAACTACTTACGTTTTGAAACCATTCCTACTTTTTTTGTAAAAGTCGTAAAGGGGTTAGACTATATCTTTCCCGTCAACGTATTCACTAATATAGCAACTAAGCACGGTTTTAGAAGAAAATTGAAAGTAATGTGTGTGTTCAACGCCTTTGTAATTTTAATTAAATAAATGACTAATTCGGAAATTTCAGTACTTGCTTATACCGGCTATTACAGATATTTAATAACTTCAATGAGGAATACAATGTTTACATATTTTGCTTAATGGCCATGTATACTTCAAACTGGACCGTGTATACTGAATTTAATTCTGTAATCCGAAGAAAAAGTATACAACAAACTAAATGTATGTCTACAATGAAAATTAATTGAATTTTTATAAATTAAAGAATGTGAATCCATTAAATGAGACAAATAGATAATTCGGAGAGATGCAAGAGAAAGAGTTGTCAAAGAGTTTTAATTTTTTTGTTCAGGTGAGTTAATATAGGTTATTCAAGAATCTAACCTAATCAATGAATTATGTAAGTATGGCGATTGATATATTTCTTACAAAGTAAAAGTTACATTTTAACTCACCATTTCAACTAAATTCAGATTCATTCTCTTGTTAGATCGTAACACGTTCTTCGAACATACGAAAAAATAAAAAATAAAATAAATATTTAATTTATTTTCGTAACTTTCATTAGATATACTTTATCAATCTATCTAATACTGTGTTATACACTATTCAACGTTTTAGGTAATATTTCGTAAAATTGTTCTTGCGATTAGAAAACTAAGACCAGAGAACATTCCTTTACGTCTTTTCCTTTTACGCCAGCAGCGCATGTCTACGTATTCCCTGAGGCAGCACAATTTTTTCCGAAGGCGCTAGTTCAATTCAGCAATAACCTTCCACGTTGCGCTGTGGGGCAGAGACGGAGTCTGCGGCGGCGGTGGCGGCGGCCCGGGCGCGAACACAGTTCCACCGCGCTGGGCGAGAGTCGTAATTAACCATCAGAAGCGGCGACGGAGGCGCAGTCACGCGGAAAGATAAGGCAACGACGGAAGTGGCCGCGCCGCGGTCGCCGCCGCCGCCGCCAACGCCGCCCCGCGGAGGCGGAAAAACCGCGAACTCATCGATCGGAGGCGGTGGTGATGGGGAAGGAGAAACGGGAGGAGGTTATGGATGGGACTGAAAACGCAACGACATTGTGGAGATAGACGTAATGCGACGAGAAACGATGTTAGAGTTGAGGAGTTCCCCAAGGTTCAAATCATGACCGGAGCGACAGGAGTTGTAGAACGATAGGTGAAACAGCAAGACCTGTACAGGAAAGGGGGTGAAGTGGCATGAAAGGCGGTGAGGGCAGCTGGGTCAGTTGTAGTGGAGCGAGAGGAAGAACCGGCGAAGATGGAGAAGGGGGTTGATTTTGAGAAAGCGATGAACTGGCTGGGGTAGAGTGGCGATGGGGTTGCAGGCTGAAAGGAGGAATAAGCAGATGGGAAGACAAGAAAATGTGGGAGTGGCGGTGGCGGCGAAGGATGAAGGGTTAAGGAGGTGGAGGGGAGAATGAGGGAGGTCGTGGGGTCGTAGCTCCGGTCTCGGCGGCGGCCGCCGCCGCCGACGACGACGCCGCAGTCTTCCAATTAAACAAAACCAATCGCGGCGAGTCCTTTATCAGCTCGGTGCCTTCCGCGCTGCGGATCTGCTGGCGGCGCAGGCCCGCAAACGGGCTCGCTGCGGCCAGGGAGAGGCGAGTGGGAGGGGTGGTGGAGAGGGGCAGGGCGAAGCAGAGGATGGGCAAGACGGGGCGGGGCAATCTGTGGTGAAACGGTTGGGACGGAGGGAGGGGCAGGGTGTGGTGGAGGAGGCAAGACAGAGGATTGGCAAGATGTGGCGGGCGATGGCGAGAGCGTGTGGGTGGGGCGAGGGTGGTTGTGGGGGGGGGGGCACGGGGGAGGGTGAGGGCCAGGAAGGAATGAGAAGGCAAGGCAGATGATGGACAAGAATGGGCGGGACAGCTGTGGCGAGACGAGCGGGAGGGGATGAGGTGGGGGTGAGAAGAAGGGGCAGGGTGGGATGGTGAAGAGACTGGGAGAGGTGGCTCTGGGCATCAACTGGTGTCACTGTAGTCTCTCTGACCGGGAGGTCCTAGGTTGGAGTCTCGTCGGTGGCTGGAACATTTCTTTACAACACAAAATTTCACTGGTAGGCTTATACATATACATAAATATATACGATTATTACGACAATATTTTAAATTCTTAAGTTTTCTAACGACAATAGAATATATACCCAGTTAGTAAGAATATTCTTGAGTAATGCCCTTTTGATAAAACAGACATTATACTCTGTCTCTCTCTCTCTGTCTCTCTCTGTCTCTCTCTGTCTCTGTCTCTCTCTCTGTCTCTCTCTCTGTCTCTCTCTGTCTCTCTTTGTCTCTCTCTCTGTCTCTCTCTGTCTCTCTCTGTCTCTCTCTGTCTCTCTCTCTGTCTCTCTCTCTGTCTCTCTCTCTGTCTCTCTCTCTGTCTCTCTCTGTCTCTCTCTGTCTCTCTCTCTGTCTCTCTCTCTGTCTCTCTCTGTCTCTCTCTGTCTCTCTCTGTCTCTCTCTCTGTCTCTCTCTCTGTCTCTCTCTCTGTCTCTCTCTCTGTCTCTCTCTCTGTCTCTCGACAAACGTCTACCCGAAAAAAAACTTGTATTCTAGACTCCTAATACACACTTGTAAGGTCGCGGTCAACAACATCAATGTGGAAGTAAATGACACTACAAATGACTCGGCATTGTAGAACGAAAACCGAACGTAATGGGTGCGGCTTGAGGAAACGAGAGAGAAAAGGCGGCTTCGATGTGGGAGGTGGGGAGGTGAGAGAATGAAACGAGCGCCGGGCCCGTCATTGAATAGCGACTGCGAGAAGCAAAGATCAGCGATATCCCAAAGAAAAGTAAATTGGAAAATTTTCGGAGAAAATTGGGCGATTGTTGCAGTTTCCGGTAGATTGCGGTAAGGCGAGAAAATAACCTGAGTTCGTTTTTTTTTCCCTTGGCTGTAATTCGATGAATGAAGGGCCAAGAGTCTCCTAAGAGATTTCTCGAAGTAGCTGGAACACAAGTATGATATAACTTTAAAGAAAAGATATTAACTACCTATTTTGCGTAGCAAAACAATTTTCATATTTTTCATAAACTTTTATTTTATATCATTAACTATATTTTGACCATAACTTTTTAAATTATAATTATGTTGAGTGAATGTGAACAAAGTGCTTTTTTGGAATCATGAGCAATGTAACCAATAATGAAGCTTTCTTAAACAACAGAATTGAGTCATCGGATGATTATGATACACATATTATTTCAAGTACTATACATATTATACCAAGTATTTGTGTCAGGTTAATATTGTTAGACACGTAATTTTTATTAACTATTTACGTTGTATTAACCGTTATAATGAGTATTATTATTTATTTTAAGTATTACTATGCGTCAAAGTGTTAGTATTAGTTAAGTGTTAGTATTGGTTAAAAGTGTAACCAACGTTTTTTTATCAGACAAGTGCATATCCCATTAACGGCAAGGGTCTCCTGTTTAAGAAGAGAATTATTAATACTTCTTTAATGAAGTGATATGATGATGAGTGGTGAAAGGACGATCACAAATACATCCATGCCTGAGGCGAAGTTGGAATCCGCTATCCTTCGACCCGAAATCACCACGACGCTGCTGCCTTCGTGATCTCGGCTACCCGGATTGGCTACTAACTGTTACTAACCGCTAAAATTATTATTAACCGATTAAGTGTCAACTCCCACGCCAATATTATTCACCATGAATAACTACCGTTATTCTTCCCAACGTTTTGGAATATTAGCAAATATTTAATAGGTGCACGCACCTGGCCACATCCGCTTTAAAAGCTGCGGGGCGGGGCGCGGCGGGGCGGGGCGCGGCGGGGCGGGGCGCGGCGGGGCGGGGCGCGGCGGGGCGGGGCGCGGCGGGGCGGGGCGCGGCGGGGCGGGGCGCGGCGGGGCGGGGCGCGGCGGGGCGGGGCGCGGCGGGGCGCGGCGGGGCGGGGCGCGGCGGGGCGGGGCGCGGCGGGGCGGGGCGCGGCGGGGCGGGACGCGGCGAGGCGGGGCGGGGCGCGGCGGGGCGGGGCGCGGCGCGGCGCAGCGGGGCGGGGCGCGGCGCGGCGCGGCGGCGGGGCGGGACGGGGCGCGGCGCGGCGTGGCGGGGCGGGGCGGGGCGCGGCGGGGCAACTAACTCGGCGAGCTTGCATTTTTCAGCCACGCCCTCACCGGCCGGCAGCGAGGCGAGGCGAGGAGAGGAGAAGTGAGCAGCTCATCCCGAGATAGAGCACAGCCCGGAGCGCCCGCTCGGGGTGCGAGGAGGTGGCCCACGCACGCCATGATTGGGCGTCCGAAAAGGGGGCAGCGTGGTGTGCAATCAGGGACACATAGAGTTTAAAATAAGCTCGTTGGGGTCATAGTATGATCATTTGTTTGGTCAACATTCAACGATGCCTTCGCACCGCAAGTTTAAGTATCATTGACGGGCCAAAATTATAATTTAATGTAATATATTCATTATACTGTTAGGAAAAAAGAATCAAAATATTAGAGTTTTCCACTGATTTTTAAATGAAAATAATCACCTTGCTTATTATTATTATTATTATTATTATTATTATTATTATTATTATTATTATTATTATTATTATTATTATTATTATTATTGTTTACAACATACCTGTTGTACATAATGGTTTCATGCTGAT